>CAKLNU010000802.1:0-321627 GCA_922788865.1 Poeciliopsis turneri
TGTAGTTTCATGAGCATCAAGAATGGAGCGTTCGGGTAGAAGAACAGCATTACCCACAACCCTCCGCTGCTTGCGTACTTCTTCGCTGATTTAATTTTTGGTAGTTCCGTTCAGATGCTTCTTGCGCCTCAGAGGAAAATGTCCCAGAAAACACGGCGTGAGAGCAAAACCGGCTTTAATACAAAAAGATATCAGAAATAAAAGCGTCAGAAAAAACGACCTCACACAAAATGATCTAAAACCTCAGAAAAAAAACAGCCTTGGTCTGACATCTGTCTTTGTTCTAACGTGTGTAGTTGTGTTCCTGAAATCTGAGGATGTGCTGAAATCTGGAATGACAGAACTTTTCTTGTCTGACAGTTTCTTCTATGGTTTGGTCTCCTAAACAAACAAATAAACAAAAACAATACACCATTCAGTACATGAGCCTGAACTAGTTTCCCCACAAGAGGACTTTTTTTCATACTTTAAAATTATGAACTGTATTTACAAGGATCTAAAAAGAGGAGTGCATGAGTTCAAACTGGGAGTATGAACTGGGGTGTATGACTGCTTTGGTGGTATGGTTGTTTCAAATTCAAATTTTGGAGGTATAAAAAAAAGTATTCTGCCGCAGAACGTGTTGTGCCTTTAGCAGCAGCAAGAAACATGAAGTGGTATCAGTAATGTCTGGGGAAAGGCATACACTAGATGAAGATTCATGAAACACCAAAGCTTTCCTTACAACTGGTTCACTCCGAAGCCAAAGTTTGGTGGCGTTTCATTTGCTCTGGTGTGCCATCCACTGGACAATACATGTAGAAGAAGCACAATTTGTGATGGTATTCTAAGCTTTTTCATTTGGTCTGCTTGAATGATAACGCCAATGAACAAGTAATTAGGCACATAATCTAGTGTTCTGATAGTTTGTTGGCGTATATTATAGGGCTGTGACGTGGATGTGTTTTTCTCTATTTTTGTGTTACATTACAAGAGACACAAGTTTTGATCTCAAAAACCTTTTGAGTTTGAGCCTGCAGTGGTTTGAAACTTTTTCTCCTGGCATCTTTGCCCTCAAATTGGTATTTGCTGGGACTATATGGGTTTTCAAATGACTGACTTTTAGTCCAGTTTTTTATTTTTATTTTTATTTATTCTTGCTATGATCTTAGATAATCCTCACCCATAAAACTGCCATAGAGGTTACTAGGTGTCGAAAATGCTTCCTGTAACACTGAAAAGCACCACATTTATTGAATGGATGCACTCATGTCTGTTTTTTGTTTTTTTTAGAAAACATTACTTGTTTAATTTTTCTCAACTGCTTATGTTAGCCAATCAAATGTATAACATTCTTCAATTGTGTTCAGACACAAAAACAATAGCTTTAAGTCAATGGTTGTCAAACCGTGTGGTACAAAACATGTCCCTCAATAGTGGGTTCAGAGTGATGCATGGCCTGGAGGAATAACTCTGAAGTGAATGGCTCGGTCTCGTGTTTGAAGAAATCGGGCTAAAAACGATCAAAATTGTTAAGAACATGGCTTGTAGGCGAAATGTAAGTACCCATCTCAGCATATCGTGATTCACATTTGCTCAGGTTCTCATACAGCTGAGTTGTGGTCTCTTGAGTGTTATCTCACAACTGTATGTGTTAGTCAAAGCACGTCTGCGATCCAAAGCAGAGACGTCTTATTATCCGACAGCAGCTGAAGAATGACTCAGGACAGAAAAGGAAAATTGTATAATGAGTGAAGAGGACAGACATGAACAGACGTTTTCCCCACATGAAGTTATTAAAACAGAATCATGTTGCCTGAGTTCGACGAGTAAAAGTGCAAGACGACATTTATCTCATGAGGGCACTTTAGTGACTCATCTTACAGAGATCTAAGCATCTGTTTTCAACCCCTTATGAGCACAGGATGTTGATATAATAAAACAGAGGGAAGCATTAAGATGAAGAAGACATACTGAATAAATGTCTCATTAACATATGAGTTCCTTTTGCGCAAACAAAACAACAGAAATTACACATTTTTGTGTTCTCTGAAATTTCTCCAGAAGAGAAATGCTTCTTCAGATAGTTTGTGGTCTTGTGAAGGTTTTTGTTTTTGTGTCTGTTTCTTTTCTCTTTGTCACAAAAGTATCTTCTAGTGCAACAAAATTTGTTTCTTATTTATTAATCACTGCAGCACCATTCAAGAATTAAGAATAGAGAGCTTCAATGGCCTGACACTTTTTTTTTTTTTTTTTGGCATTTTGTCCAAGATAAATGTTTTTAAACACACCTTGTAGAATATTTTGCCATCATCAGTCAAATGTATAGAAGCAGCAACAGCCTACAAATGCTTTGACCTTCATGAACTGTTGGGGAAGGTTGAGCAAAGCTACTTTTGCAACATCTTTTAAAAATATTGCAAGTTTGCAAAGTAACATTTAAGATGGTTTTGAACAGCACTTTGTAAAAATATTACTGCTTTTATGAGTAGTTTGAATAGCCTGGAGTAAAAAAGTAAAGTGTCTTCTCCAGGTGTCACTAAGTTCAGACAACAATCTTTGGTATATTTCTTACATAACACCAAACCTCAGGGCTATTTTAAGAGAAATTTCTTCAAAACCTTTTTTACACTGAGAGCTGAAGTGCATGTAAAGGAGTCTTCTGACTAATTCCTACATGGTTTTATTTTTATGTTCAGCAACATGACATGAATGAAAATAAAAAAAAACAATACATATGATTCATAATTTAGGAAGATAAACAAAATATTCAAAAAAAATATATACATTTGATAAATACACAGCATTTCACAAGCAGAAACTCCAGTCAATTAGAAGATAAAAAAATTCTTGGCATAGCATTTCTAATGCAATTTCTCCTGATTAGTCTTTGGGTCTCATCCTATACAACCATTGTTCTCTCATTTTCTTCCACAGTGCTGCACAGTATTACAGACTTTTCCGATTTGCCGATACATCTACAGTATTAGGAAATCAAAAGTGTGGCGTGGATGTGTTTTTCCATCCACGTCACTTTAAAGATCATCCTGATCCTTAAAGTCATCCTTTAAGGATCAGGATGACTTAACAGAATTGAAATAATAGTTAATTCTCCTCTTTACCAAATCTCAGCGAATTCCCATACAAGCCCTCGCCAGCTTTTGGTAGTGCTTGATGCCAGTTGTTGTTATTGCTGCTGTCAAGGATGGCACAACCAATTCTTGGTGTTTAGGACAGTTTAAAGACGAAGTATGCTTTGTATCTAGAGAGCATTTGAGTGTCACAACAAAATATCGAAATAGATAGAAAACGAAGGGCTCACACAGGAGTTCATACCTCTGTAGTAAATGTTTTTAGGTCAAACAAGATAACTCAGCCAGTGATGAGGCAATATTCTTAGAGCAAGTGAAAGCAAATGGGAAATAAAAGATGGCAGTGAGGGACGAACACGACTTCATTTACATGCATTTCAACCATTTTTCTTATTAAAAGGATTGAGATGTAGAGCGCCTGGAAAGTCTCCGGGGATAAACACAGCAGTGATAAAGATAAACAGCTTTCAGAGTGCAGATACATAATCACAGAAAGCAAAAGCCTTTTTTATGTTATTTGATTTGATTTTTTTTTTTTTTACTGATCTGGAACTTCAAAGTGTGTATTTAGGAGTCAGACTGGCTTAAAGAAACATCGATGGAAGAAGCAAAGTGTGTGAGTGTGTGAGCGTGTGCGTGTGTGTGCGTGTGCGTGTGTGTGTGTTTGATGGGATCCAGGGGTCCTTGCAGGGTAAGCTGCAGCCCACCTGGACCGCAGTCAGAGGATGCCCCGCGTGTTTAAAGGCATCAGCGCTGCAGAGCTGCATCACCACTTGTTGCTGCAGCTTCAGACCCAACAACACCTCCGAGGCGCAGCCAGAGCGCGGAGACAGCGACCGCACGCTTCAGATCACACTTTACTTCTTGTCGGAGGGCAGAACAATGCGAGCTGCGTGCGTTTGGCCATTTGTTGTCTGGATGTTCGGATCTCCCCAGGCAGCAGCGGAACACGCGCTGAACGGCTCGTCACTGCTCGGAGAGGAGATGTTCTCGCACACGGAGAGTTTACTGAATGCTTCTGCCAAGTCGGGGAACCGGACTTCGGGTGTGTTCCTCCTGGACTTTGACGACGGGATGCTGGAGGACTGGCGCGCCCTGGCCAATAGGAGAAGCAGGGGGAAGGAGTCGCAGGAGTGCTGGGTCAAGGTGCTGCTGGTGGCCGCCTACTCGCTCATCATCGTGGTGTCTCTGTTCGGAAACACGCTGGTGTGCCACGTGGTGGCCAAAAACAAGCGCACCCAGTCCTCCACCAGCCTATTCATCCTGAACCTGGCTGTGGCCGATATCTTCATCACAGTGCTCAACACACCGTTCACTCTGGTAAGGCAACTTCTCCGGAACTGTCCCGCTCGCCGAATATTGTTTGAAAGGTCCGGGGCCCCGCTTCTCAGCGAAGTTCACCAATAACAGCTGCTGCTGCTTTTGTCGTTTAACGCACTGGTGCGTAATGTCTCTACAGCACTAACAATACGCTAAATACTAATAGAATGGAATAGTGTGAACAAGTTTTGTTGTGGTAGATTTCAGTCAATATTTATAAGCAATAACGATAGCTATCAATACTCTGAAATAGTAAATGATCAACTGTTTTTAATGAGATTAATTTGGAGTCACTGTGCAATACTGTATTATAACCTTGAGTTAAATAACCACAAATAAAAAAATAAAAAGATCTTAACTAGCTTTGCTTAAATAAGCTTCATCCTGCAGCTTTTCAATCAATGTAATTTGAAATCAGAGGAGCTTGTGTATCCACTCTGTCACTGTCCATGTCTTTAGGAGTCTGAATTATTTCCAAACAGCCAAACTTGTCTGTTTTGTTTGTATGAAAAAACAAGTGATGTTTCTTTCAATATGTTACAGACACAGGTGGGGGAGGGGCAGCTGTATTAATATATAAGCTTGTTAAATTTGTAGCTGTAATCTGAGCCCCTGGGTGTTTGTGTTCCCTCAGGTCCGCTTTGTGCACAGGACCTGGCTGTTTGGGAGGACAATGTGTCACATCAGTCGCTTTGTGCAGTATTGCTCTCTGCACGTGTCCACTCTGACTCTCACCGCCATCGCTCTGGACAGAAGACAGGTCAGCTTGTGCTTGCTCTACAGGGTTTCCCCTCTGCCTTTGTTGACAAAGGCAACTTATTTGCCTCTATGAAGGTTTAGTCTGTTGGGCTTACTGTGTATTGCTTATTGTGTGAATTATGTAATCGGAGGGTTTTATAGTCAAATTGAAAGATGATCTTCGCTCTCGTGCTATCCCCTGTTCACCTCCTTACTTTGCATCGAAGTCTGTTTTCAAGTGAGGAGGAATAAAAAGAGAGGAAATAATGAACTCAGGACATTGAACAGTTTTAGAATTTAATTTCAACCTTAGTTTTGATCTTTGTAAAGTTCAAGAAGAATGTCTACGTTCTTGACAATATGAAGCAATAGGCTACATCATCCATCCTTTTTTTAGGTCTGCAATTTCTCAAGTAACTCTACAAACACGCCTCCTCTTTCCTTCTTCAGAATAAGACGTTCCTCATAATGGTAGTCTGATTGATTTCCATCTCACAGGCTGGAGATGAGAGGAGACGAGGTGACACAAAACCAGCAACCTGAAAGGTTCCCATTCAGGGAACTTCATGACATCTTAGCCGAGCTGTAATTATTTGAAATCTGCTTTGTCTTTGTTTTAACAGGTGCAAAATGAATACTCTTTTTGAAATTGTTATTGAATGAGAGATTCAATAAATGTGAGCATGTTCCGTCTTCAAAGATGCTTTTAAAACACAATTTCAGGCGGATTAGCTGTGCTATCAGCTTTCAGATCCGTACAAAAAGATTGAGTCATTCTTTATTCCTTTATGTATTTGTTGTCAGTGAGCCAGATTGTGATCTCAATGGTGTTTGAAGCAATAGGTTTTGAGGCTTTCTGAACTTTTGGTCAGCTTTTTCAGTCATTTTGTAGTCATTTTGATTCACTACATCCCGCAATTTAATCTTACAAGGACAAAAGAAGCTTAGTTGTAATTTAAGTGAAACATATCTAAATAAACTACAGAGAAAAATGGAACGGTAGAAAATGTAAAAAAAAACAAAAAAAAAAACCCAATAAAAAACAGCCAGTGATTGCCTTTTTATTTGTTACCGCAAATAAAATACAAATTAAATGTTCTTTTCTTCAACTTCATTTTAGATTCTGCTTCTGTGACCAGAGGTAACAATGAAACTCGTCAGGCCAGGATCCCTTTCAGCTAAGACGTGACTGAAAAACACACATTGAAAGCACATTGTATCTGGAGACATCCAATGTTTTCTAAAGCTGTGCCTCAATCTTCTGTCTTTTTTTGTCTGTCTGTATGAATGAATGAATGAATGAAATGATGAGTTCATGCAGCAACAATACTCACATTGACACCAAATTCACACAGACCAAGTATTCAGCAGACAATTGGAAAATTAAAGTCTATCTGAATACAGTGAATTATATTTTGGCCCCACTGCTGCTTTGGAATCACAGCACTGTCGTTTTTAATGCTTTTAGTACATACAGCTTCATTGGTAGTGCACTGATTTTATTTTGTATTGGAACAAAATGGGACGTTATTGTGAAGCATTGTTAAATAACAACAACAACAAACATACAAGCACACACAAAAAGACTGGCAACTTCATCATAGAGATCTATGAAGTTTTTATTATCATTCTATTGTTAACATGGTTCATTATTATTATTATTATTATTATTGTATCCTTTAAAGCTGCAAACCTTGAAGGATCTGGGCTTCCTCCAAAAGTACAGCCTGCTTTGTCCCTTTTGTTGACAGCTTCATTGTTGTGCCTCCAGTCCAGTCTGGTTTTATTAATAATCCAACGTCTCAACTTTTTTTTTTTTTTTTTTTACCCTCAAATGACGCAAATAGTGTTTGGGCTCTTCTTGCTACTCCTGAAAGTTACAACCATATGCTCATTTCCCATTGAAGATGAGATGATTGTTTCCACACCATGTCACAAAGTAAGTGTTTAAGCAGCACTAAGTTCAGAGCCATCTGGACAATTTTGTAGATGACAGGACTCTTGAGTTTTACTAGAAGTCATGAGAATCCCTTATGCTGCTGGTCACCTGTTCAGACACACAAGCCTTCAGTCTGAGAAACTGTGGTCTGTTTTGGGTAGTAATGGAGCCAGTCGATTTTAAAGGCCTTCACCCGGGTCTTCTGGTGTTCCTGACATAATAAATTAGGTTGAATTTGTTAAATGCACTGAATAAATAAATAAAAAATATAATCTTCACAATGTTTCCTGCTTAATGATAATCTGAATGTGATAAATATAAAGTTAGAAATGTTTGATGGCCAGATTTATAGCAATAGGCTAATTGTATTTTTCAGGAGCATGGAATTATTTATTTACTTTGACATACAGATCCATTCAATGAATTAGAAATATTATTGACTAAATGTGAGTTTTTTACTAAGAACAATGGACAAGAATTTCAGTCTCTGGATGAAGCTCACCTCTGCAACTTTTATTTCCAAAAGATTTTTGTGCAAACTATTTACTGGGGGGGAATGTTGCTTTCAGTTGTGCACTTATTTGTGTCTCATAAAATTCTAAAATGCATAATGGTTTGTGGACTATATATAGATAAAGACGGATATAAGTACATTTTCAAAGTGATACTCCTTTGATGAATGTTTTAGTGGTTGGCAAGTGTGATGTTCTCTCTGCAGTGTGTGGCTCATGTTGATGCTTTACAGCCTAATTCAAGTTCTTAATGGATCCTCAATAGACCTCAAACATGGGTCACATCTTCACGATCCACTTATCCCACATTGAAGAAAATGAAGAATGGTCTCTTTTTATCCATCATCTTCAAAAATAGCGCACTCGGTACTACGAGTGGATTTTATTTATTTTTTTCCTAACTTGAAATGAATTCAGTTCTACATGTTTTAGCTCTTATACCATTAGTTCATTTTTACACGTGTTACTGAACTAATGGTTGGTCATGTGTAGAATAGACCAACTTGTGCTGCATTGAAATGCACAAGTTTAATGCTTAGTGTTGATTTTATATATAGTCAACATGTGGATAAACAAAGAGGTGATGATCATTCAAACACTGGGACAATTTGTTTGAGAATAAAGCCTTAAAGTAGGTAGTCAGACAGGATTCAAATGTACCAAAATACACAAAAGTCCTGCTTTTAGGAAACCAAATAAATTGAATCTCTTCAGAGGCTGAGAGGCTGTGCAAGCAGGAGATGAAAGATGCCCTGGATGAACCTGTGCACAATGAGCAGATGATGACAGAACGGATTAATGAAAGTATCTTTGTAATGTACGACAGTCTTTTAAACAAAAAACTGCTTTTTTACCTGACTCGTTTATGAACTAATTTGTCAAAACATTTGACAAGAGCAGCAGTGGAGCATTCCTGCTTTAAGTTGTCACTTCATGTCATAAGTTACAGAAACATAAAAACAAACTCAGGACATTTCAACCAATCTGATGATAAAGCGAGCCATGCGTCTCAGTGAAATACAGCATGAGCGACTCATCATGACACCTAAAAACTTAACTTGGAGCAATCAACAAAACACGGGCTTCTTTGTCATCCATGTTTTGTTTTTTTTTCATTATTTATTCCATCTCTTGAGTGATCAAGCTTAAGCATTGCTCTGATTCCACAGAAACCTGGGAACCTATTGACTATAATCTAAACTTAATAACTTGGATGTTTGAAATGATCACAACCAAATGAAGCGCGCTGAATTGAAAATTTGTGACAATTATGCACCATTTTCTTTCCCTGAATTAATTACATAAGTATTTCTGAAGTTCCATGTAACAATATTATTTAATCTTACTTTATCTTTCCATGCTGAGTGCTTGAAGTGGCTGACATGACACGAGAGTTGGATGCGGCAGGTAATGGTCACTTGCCAGGATAATTTCTGCTTTTCATACATAATTGTCCAACTGTCCTTTTCATATGAGCTGATTAAATAAAGTGAGGGAATATTTTTTTCTCTGCTGTAACAATGATTTGTGCAATAGTTTCAACAAAAAGTGGCACATTATGTTTGAAAAAAACAAATGTTTTTTTTGTTTTTGAATCTGTAGCTTCAGGTTCATGAAACTCTGCCAAATCGGCCTCCACCAAAAGCCAAACAGCTTATTCTCCTTTCAGTTAGATGACTTGCACCTGTCTAGGAGCGTGAAAGTTACCCAAAGTGGAACTTCAAGCTGATGTTAAGTTGGAGCACTATAGGAAATGAGCTGTAGAGTAATCCCTGTGTAAATAAATTTGTATTAGATCACGTTCAGATATTTATCAAAATGAAAAATTCTTTAACAAGGACCGAATTCTCCACCTATTAACGTGATGAAATTCCACTGCTACCACTTTTATTGCCTCAGAATGAAACAAGTGTTTGAAACACTGACTATTGATTTGTAGCAAGCATGATGAAGATGTTGTAATAAAGGGTAATTTCTCAGCATTCTACTTTTCAATTATTTTGTGAAAAGTGGTAGGTTGTGCCCAGATCCCCTTGACACACCTCTATATCCTTTGGTCAATATCAGTTTGTAATTCTTCCTCCTCACTTCAAGAAAATGATTTGCATTCATTCTAGTGAGTCTGTATGGATAACTGTAGCCATTAGATTAACCACTTTGTGGGATTTTATTCCCCTGAAAACTTGTCATTCTTGTCATTCATCTAGCTTTCCCTGCCTTGACACCCAATAACACATGTTCAATCTAACTTATTAAATCATCGAAAGAGTTGCTGATCTCACTATCCATCCCATTACATTCATCTTGTTACATCACGGGTGCTATCATGGTTACATAATAGTGTGTGTGTTGGGGACCAGTTGGAGGGTTGGAGCTGGTGGGCGTATAGAGATGTGTATTTTTTATTTATTTATTTTTTTTGCAGTTTGCATGGAAAAACATGTTTTGCCTGCACACCTAGATGTAATTTGTCAGTCACTCATCATTCTGTCTCCTTCAGAGTCTGACTAGAAAGTCGCTCCCAAGAAGCCATTATTGAACAGTGTGCACATGCATAATTAAATATGTTTAACCTTTCCTGGATTGAGTTTTATGTACCGGGTTCCAAGCGTACTATGCACATTTATCTTATTTCATGTATTTTCATAAAAAATAAAAAATAAAAAAAAGACCTTGAACTTGTTCATTATATTATGTATCAAAAATATCACTACCATGAAGCTGAATATTTTTATTCATATTGAAATCTATAAAACATTTATTTGTCTCAAGGAAAAAATTCTCTTTGCCAGAAAAGACAACCCACTGGCTTTTAAACATGAATGTTCAGTGGCATTGAAGTTATTCTGGGTGTCTGTTTAGATTTTAGCCTTTATACATCATTTTGACTCTGTTTGTTAGATGTGCTGGTCTATGAGTTCCTGTGTGTCGTTAAGATTGTATTTCTGTTCATTGTTTTTGATGTTGGTATTTTCTTCTCCATTGTTCTTTCTGTATTTCTGTAATTCCATCCGCTCCTCACACACCTTCAGCCTTTTTTCATCTGGTGATTCTCTCTCCTCATAGTAGTAATATCAGTCACTTGGTCATTTTTCTCACGGTCAGATCCTCTGCTGCCTGTTTCCTAGTTCCTCTGGGTTTACGTTTTACTCGTCATTCTCCTCCTGCCACTTGTCTGTCTTTCAGGGTCTCATCAATACCAAAACATTGAACTACGCAGACTGGAGAAAAACAACATTACATCCAAGCTTGTGCACCTATTTGTAGCTTTCATAAATTACAGAGGTTCCGTGAAAGCATCCGGAAAATTCAATAGATCTCTTTCTTTTACCTCCTCTGAATTCTTTATACGTATAGTCAGTTTCTTATCTAACCACCTACAAAGAAAAAGCTTCTTTTATTCCCTTATTTCGTAGCTTCTTGACAATAAAAGCCAATGGTACACTGTGTCTCCCCTTTGAAGCCTCTGGTCAATAAAGCTTCCAGTAAACAAACTGACATTTAATCATTGTCTTTTAAACCAAGGCTAGTTTTTTTGAACACAGCAAAGGCAAAAAATGGACACATACACATGGGGAATTAATCCTGAATGGTATTCTTCTCTTTTTCAAAACTGAACTAGTTGATTTTACTCCCTGGGCAGATGTGTTTCATATCGATATGCCATGTTTTTGTGTGTGTTTGTGGAGAGGTTGATCAGTGTTGTTTGCTCTGTTTCCTCAGGTGATACTGCATCCCCTCAGACCACGGATGACCCCAGCACAGGGCGGTGTCTGGGTGGCTGTTATCTGGATAATGGCCAGCTGCTTTTCCCTCCCACATGCAATCTACCAAAAACTCCTGACTTTTACCTACAGGTACGATACTTGACCCTCAGACTTGTTCACACTTAATCAGGTCAGAAACAAACACACGCTTCCTATTTTGCGCCTGAGAGACAAGAGTCACGCTTAACTTGATAACCTCAAAGCAAATAAGCAATCCTGTTCATTCTTTTGAAGATTGATGTGGGGAATTTTTTCTCTGCAGAGATAATAAAACCTGGTGAAGGTCTCATGAGGACAGCAGTCCCAATTTCCAGCAGGACAATAATCTTAAAATATGACCAGAACTACAAGGAAATGGTTAAAATCAAAGTATATTTACGTGTTGCAATGGCCCAGTCAAAGTTTAGGTTGAAATTCAATTGAGAATCTGTTGTGATAATTTAAATTTAACGTTCTCACCTGCTCTGCATTTATTCTGTCTGAGCTTGAGTTATTTTGCCAACCAGAATAAGAAAGAACAATTTATGCAAAGCTGGCAACAGCTCGAAGATGAAATTTGTAACAGATTTCTTCCACTTTTGTATGTTGTCACACTCACATGTTTCATATCAGTAAGTTGATTTAATGTAAAAACAAATACCAACAGCGTAAGTAAAATTAGTTTTTGTGTGCTTTTGAAACCTTTGCAAATAGTACATCTTGGAGACTATTTGTCCACCCAGCAGATTGTGACCTAAACCTCAAGTGGTTAGGTTATGCAATGGGACTTTGATGCCTGACAGCAAGTCCAACTTAACTCAAAGGTTTTGAGTGGACTAGTCAAAGTGCTCAACTTAAATCTGGGGATCTGCTGGCGAAAGCCTGTTAGCTTTAGGTTGGTTGAGGGAACCTAAGATGAGGGATTTTAACAATTTCCCAATTTCGGAACAGATTTCAATATCTGTTCCAGACCTGGTGATCTTTTGTTGATAAAAAAATTCACAGAGGCAATCCACCACAACTGATTTTACTTTCAGTGCTTGTCAAAGAAGCATGAGCATTTTTTTCTAAGGTTTCTTCAAGTTCAAGAAATGTACCAAGTTCTGACCTAAATTTTCCTCTCTCAACTCTCCTGATTTTCCCTAACCAGCCCAGAAATGGAGCGCAGCCTGTGTGTCCCAGATTTTCCTGAGCCATCAGATGTTTACTGGCAGTACATTGATCTCCTGACCTTCATTCTGCTGTACATGCTGCCGCTTCTCATCATCACTGCATCCTACACAACGGTGGCTCGCAGGCTGTGGCGCCACAACGCCATCGGCGACACGACGACGGCTCAGCACGCCACCCAGAGGAGGAAGCGGCGGAGAACCTTGGCCATGCTGCTCCTGGTGGTCGGGGTGTTTGCTATCTGCTGGTTTCCACTCAACTGCTACGTGGTGCTGCTGTCCAGTCAGGCCATCCACTCCTCAAACGCCCTCTTCTTCTGCTTTCACTGGCTCGCAATGAGCTCCACTTGCTACAACCCTTTCATTTACTGCTGCCTGAATCCCACCTTCCGCCAGGAGCTGCGGCTGCTTCTTGACAGGTGCCGACTGAGGCAGAGAGCGGCGGTCGGGTCAGAGCCCCAGCGAGGTCCCCCAATTGCCTGTGCTCCATGTCACCGAGCCGCCTGGCCTGACAACCAGGAGTCCTCCAGGCCGAGCCATGCTTTGTCACGCCCAGGCCGGGACTCCTTGCAGCAGAGCCATGCCTCCTCCAGTCAGAGCCATAACCTGAAAGACGCACATGTGCTCTTCACGGCCAGGCATCCCCTCACTGGGAAAACAGACATCTTCTCAGTGGAGCCCATTGTGGCTGTACGATGACGAGAGACAGTTGCACTACAGCTCGGCTTTAAACTTCTCCGCAAGTTTCCTCTTAACATGTCTGTTGCGTTCATTGGTCTTTATTAGGTTGTTCAGTAATGTTCTCTAAAAACCCTCTGAGGCCTTCGAAGAACATCTGGGTTTCTACTGAGTTGAAATTACGCACAGATGGACGCCAATTTACAAATTAAGTGACTTCAGAAGGCACACGGTTACACTAGATTTCATCTAGGAATATCTGAATTAAAAGGGAATGAATGAAACTGCATTTAGCATTTTCCCGATATTTATTGTTAAAAATATTGAATTGTCCTTTTTCTTCTATTTCACATTCATGCACTGAATCAAGAGTGTAAATAAGGAGTGCTTTGCACAGAAATGCTTTGCACACTTATTTATATTTACTAAAAACATACAAATCATTCTCCTTTTTTCTTTTATTTTACATTTATGCGCCACTTTGATGTTTTGTACATTTATTCCACAATGTCGGCACTTTGTTTATATAACACTCACGAGGTCTTATTGTTCAGGTGAAGCATGGAAAATGTCACAGCCAGACGGGGTTGTCCTGTGAGATCATCAGTTCCCGAAACGACACTGTATGGAGACTACAGACAGAGTAAAAAACTTGTAGGACCAAATGGTTGGTGGCGGGATGGCTGGAAAAGATCTATTTTTGATTTTTGCTCAAACCTTTTTTTCTGTGTATACAGAGTTCCTCTGTTAAAATCTTAACATATTTTAATAAATGTAGAGCCAAAAATGTAAGTCAGAAGTTTCCTGAATGTGTTTTTTGCTATGATGGTGCTGGGAAAGGTAGAAAATTATAGAAAAATCAACATTTAGGTCAAAAGACGCCGTGAAGAATAGACATGGATGTTTCAGTTGAACTTTTTGCAGAGGGATACAACAAAAAAGGACTGGCAATACCAAGCTTATTTATTTCAGTGAAATATACACACATGCACACAGGCACACGCACACTGCACTCCATTGTTACAATACTTTTGTTTACGTCTCTCACTTTCCATTTTGCACAGGAGGCATTTTCGCTACTTTTCCACTCATTATCACAATTCATCAACCACGTTGCTGGTTTGCTGTAACATTTCCTGTACGATGTTTCAGCTTCTGTTAGTACAGGTTGCGTTCATTGGTCATACACAGCAAAATCTTACATCAATAGCTAGGAATGTAGATTCAACTATGAGCAATAGGACATGAAAATATGCAACTATTAGCATAGCCTGTATATGAAGAATGGAAAAACTATACCTGGACTCTTGACTGTAATGGTGAAGCTTTCACTTTGACATTCAGACAAAGGTGAGATAAGCCCTTTCTGGAAACAACCTAGCGCCAGCTTTTTGGCAAATCAGTTAGTCAAATGGTATAAAGGACTAAAGCAGCCGAATCACATAGAAACACCGATATACTTGGCACAAAAGGAAAACAAATTGTGTTTGTTTGATTGCTTTTTATGCTTTAACAATGCCTCTTGGATTTGAAAGCCTCTTTATCTATCCTTAAACTGTGTCACAAAATGCAGTGGTGGGTTGAGCAGCAGAGAGTGAATTATGGGTTGTGCAGAAGAAAAATAACTAAATCACTGTTATAACCAGACAACTTATTCTGCAATCAACTATTGGTTTGTGTCCTTTTATTGATTAGATGATTTAAGAATGAACAAACAAGACAATGTAATCTATTTAATACCCAGGGAACTCAGCAGTGCTTAGCCTTTCATAAATACCTCCAAGATGCCAACATCACCAAACTGGTGACCAGTTTGGTCAGGAGTGTTTAACCAAGTTTGTCACCAGTTTGATCAATCACTGCTGTGGGATAACATCCTGTTGTCAACCACATTTTGCAGGTCTGCTGGCAGATTACTCTATAGTTTCTCCCTCTTAAGTGTGGAGGCATAGTTTCTGATAAGCTTTGCTCTTCAGGGGTAAAAACTGACAGCTTGGAGGACAGAGGTTGGTCTGTCCTCCAAGAATGTCTCCTACGATGAAAAGCCTTGATTTTCAAGAGACAGAGATGCCATTTCATACCTTCACACTGCTTTTCACCAAAAACTCTTTTGTATTGGCAGAAAGGATTGACGAGTTTCTTCACGTACTCAACTCTGCAGCTCAAACCACAAATGCATTTTCCTTTCAAATGTGACACAATACAAGGGGAAATAAACAAGCTTCCTAGCGGTTTAAAAGTCACTGCAACAATCACTGTTGGAAGGAAGAAAATGTCTATCAGCCACAAATATGAATGATCACTCCGTAAATGTATCAATATGCAAATCTTTTTTACTTTAAATATAATTTATTTTCCTTTCATTTATTTCTCTATGGCTTTTAAAATCTCAATTTTAAAGGAGAGCTCATTTTATCTGATTTAAATCTTTTTTTTCCCCCACACATTTTCCCATTTCTTTATCGAAGAATTTAAAGTTTAGAATTGATATTCCTTTGTTACATTTCCATGAAAATTCATGCTTTATTGTAAGTTCAGAAAGTTCAGTTTTAATGGGTGTAGCTGTGATCCAGATTATAATGGATGAATGTGTGAATTCAACAATCCTGTTTGATAGGAAGTGATAAATGGCACATTATCCATTTTTATGAAGAAAAAAACAACATGACAGCCTGTATTCTCTCAGTTCTCTTCTGATTCTGCATAAATTCATCTTTTTTGGCATCGTGAGCTGAAGCCATGTTTTTAGCAAAGCTTTTTTTTTATTTTTTAAATCTGAGATCTAAGTGAGGAAAGTACATCAGAAGGACAAATGGTGCAAATGTTGCCAGCAGTTTTGATTCTCTGGTTGGTAGTTTGTGACCACAGATTGAACAGTTCTGTTCTTATTTCTTCTTACGCTTAAAACTACTAATGAATGTTTTCAAATCCCATTGCTTTTGTTCCAGCATTGTTGCATTTAATTGTGTGACTGACTGAAAAGGAAGCTTTTCACAATAAAACCTCATGTACCTCTCTACATTTATGCCTGTTGAACTGTGACATATTGGAAATGTATTGATAATATTGATGTTTTAATTGTTCCTATCATGTACATATCTGTGAACAGTGAAATGTTTGTACATATGAATGTAGCGGTAGTTGTTTTAAAAGACATGAGCTGTGAATAATTTTTTCATTGTCTGAATCTGATCCCCCCTTAATCTCTGCCACACAGTTCATAAAGTGTTTGCTTAGATTTTGTAGCTTGCTACTTTATTGTGAAAATTCGGTAATTAACACAATCAAATGAAAGCATTTTATTTATGAATGAACTGTTAACGTGATTATGGAAGAAAAAATGGAAAGAGCCCATTCTTGCAGGGCTTGCTAAATGGTGGTTAGAATGAGATAACTTTGAAGAATATGAGTTTGTTTTCTTAGTAACAGAGCTTAGGGCTTTATTGCAAATGATTTATCTTCTGTTCAAAAACCACAGTTTTTGATTAGAAATAGAAAATCTTTTATAATATTGGTTGAAAAGCAGGTTTTTGCCTTATAGGACTTTTGCTAGTGTCAGACATTGTTTCTTAAACACTATATTTGGTGGAAAATATTTTTTCAATGTTTACTGTTATTTCTCATCAAGGTTAGAACCTAAGCTGTTGTCTTTCTTTTTGTTCTCTTTTCTTTCATCTCTTCGTCTGCAGAGCAGAGTGGATTTTTTTGCTGTTTCTGGAAATAAAGCTTTACTCAAGCCAGTGTGAACAGCGCAATGAGTTTCGTGGCATTCAAAGAAATAATCCAGTGCGTCAGAGTAATTTTGTTTGCCAGCAGGAGCTGGGAAAATGCACAGACTCCTCTTGAGTCCAAAAAGTCAGAGAATCACAAAATTCAAACAGAGCCACACAGACGGTGTAAAACCATGCAATTATTTTTCTTCAGGTGCTTTGAGTCACATTTCATGCACAGTGTCCAGGTGAGAGCTAATGGGAAAGGATTTTTCAACTGCAAAATCTGGTGAAAAAAAAAATAAAAAAATACAGGTACAAAATATTTTTATGATCAATGTTTTTTTTTTCTTCAGTTTTAAATCTCAATCTTGCAGGTGAAATGATGCTAGATTTATGTTTATGATGCTTTATGTTCTTTATATTGAACATAAAGAACAATAAATAAATTGGTAAATGATTGCTAATAAAAAGGTAACAATAAACTGATATAAAAGAATTTAGCATTTGCTTCCATCTGATCTTATATAATTAGTTTTCCTTTCAAAGAGGTAAAAATCTAATTGTTATCCTCAGTAAAATGGTATATTGGATTGTTTCTAATGATTATTAAGAAGCTGGAAGAGTGAAATGACAAAGAGGCTGTTCAGGCTCTGTGAAAAAGATTATTTGTGTAAATCAATGAAAGTCTTTAAAACTCAACAGCTATGAACAAAAAAAACCTTCAAAGCCTGTGAGTTTAAAAAGAGGCGAATCTCATCTCTTGAGCTGGAGACACAATGCATGTCTTACAAAGTCATGACAGATTCTGAAAAGACTTTGTGTTCACACAAACAGTCTGGGTTTTATTTCCCCATCTGAAAAATGGATAATCAAAAATTCAACTGTAGCTGCTGATTGATCACAGACTGCAGAGTTTGTTAGGCAAATTAAAGCAAACTGAGCACATCAAACTCTGGTGGAAACTCTCGCAAGAAAAACAGTCTGAGGAAACAAACCACTAGGTGGTGGTAATAAAAAAATATTCTCAGAATTTGGAAAGGCTAGGTTTATGGGCGCCTGGATTTCAATCAGAAATGTCAAATCGTTAAAAAGGCCTGCCTTTCTGTCTGAAATGATTTATTTATTTCCAATAAGCCAATCAATTTATTATTACTGTGTTTTAATTTCACAATATATAAAAAAGGTATTCACTCCTTTGGATGTTTTATGTTGTTTATTGCTTTTGCAAATCAATTGGTTATATACACACAACCAATAATCCCTTCAATACACTTCAGGTTTTACATTTTCACTTTTCAGACTTAATTTTGGTTAAAAATATTCAAATATCAACACATATTGATGTGTTGAAAGGTCTAGAGTAACCTTTAGTATTTTTTACTGGTTGCTCTAGACCAGGGATGTCAAACTCAAATACACAGTGGGCCAAAATGTAAAACTTGAACAAAGTCGCGGGCCAGCATTGAACAAATGAAGCTTTTAATATCAGAATATCTGTTTACATATGTAAAAGACAAACAGGTCTGTCTTTTACATATGTAAACAGATATTCTGTCTCCCACCTGTCCAGAAAGCTCCTGTTGTCTGCCTTTCTTTTCGGTTCTACAGTGACAGTTGTAGCTTGAGATCGCTATAACTACTGTCACAGAGGAGAGGGCGTTTCTGGGACCCGTCCTGATTGACGCGCCAAAACAACAGCAAGGCATTATGGGATTTGTAGTATTAGCGATGAATGAATGCGCTGTATCATACCGGTGGGCCAGCTCGCGTAGTCATTTGGTATAGCCTCGCCGGCCAAATATAATTACACTGCGGGCCAAATTTGGCCCGCGGGCCAGAGTTTGACACCTATGCTCTAGACCTTTGAAGAAGCTGGAAGAACTCGCTGCTTTCAGGGAGCCATGAAATGTCAATATGCTGAGAGGTCAGCTGACTCACAGATTAATGCATTGTAATTTCATGTCAGGTTTTTCTTACCTTACATGAAAGCAAGAATAGCAGAACTTTACAAAACAACTCTGACTCACCTATTCCCACATGTTTAACAGATTCAGAAGTGATTTATATTTTCACCAACCAAAGATGTCTGGGATCAACCACTTCCTTGATTAAAGGATTACCTGTTAGTCATTAAGTTTTAACCTGCAAGTTGTTTATATGCTGGAGAAAAAAAGTCATATTTACTTCACTATTTACCTAACTTGATTAATAATGTTCTGACTTCTGTGATTTACCTACCTACATGATGCTCTTGACAGAAAATCTGCATATCCTTAAATTAAATTCACTATTATTTTCCTACTTATAAAATGTACATGTTGGGCGCAAAAAAAAAATCCATTACCTTCGAGAATAATGGTTTAGAAAACAAAAGTCTGTCATTTTTTAGTTGAATTTCAGAACGCTAAAGGTTTTTGTTTTTTTTGGCTTAAAATCTCTTTATAAAACTCTACAACTCACAATATTAAAAAAAACTCTTTTCCAAGCTCCCTGTACATTTGTCTTGATTCATTTGCAAAGAGGCCAGCCGGATAAAAATCAACTGTTCCTTCTGCTTTTATGAAAGCTTTCTCTAATTAACAGTCAGCACTCAGACCATACTGCCTTCAAAGCATTGAAGGTGATGAACAGTATTTCTCATTCATCCCTTAGCACACATTATGCACACAAATGAGAGCTAGCTGCTGCAGCTTCAGGCTCAGTTGTTCTTTAAGCACATCTCTCTATTTGGAAGATTTGTGTTGGATGAAATAGCCTGAAACCTCGGTGTGAACCACATGAGCTCCAGCTGCCCGTCAATATCCAGACTGGACACCTGGATAATATCTGCACAGTGCTTTCATTGCTACATTATAATAGTTATATCATTTATGCGATTCTTCTCAACTTGAAAATCATTGAAGCTCGTCCTTGGTTTGAATTCATTTGAAGACACATTGAAACCCTTAGCTAAACCGTGTTCTCTAAATGTATAGATAATCACAAAATTCTGATAAACCAAAGCTGCAGAAAGATGAAGAACAATTTTCATCTAAATTATTTTGGCTGTTTTGAAAAATAAAAACAATAATTATGTTTTTGGAAACAATTCCTTTGTTTCCTTTGAAAAAGCAATTAGAAACCTGGAACTGCAAAACATTTTTGTCACATTTCAAACACAAAGTTCAATTTAATTTATCAAGACTTGAAATGTAATTTCTAAATCTTTGACAATTGACTCATAAGTGTGGCTGAGATGGTACTTCATACCAGGTAACAGCATAAGTAGCTGAACGTCAAAGTTTTTATCTCGACACTGACTGGATCTGTGTATGAAAAAACTATGTTTTGATCTAAACAATTTCCTGATACCTCTGGCTGCAAATTCTTGGTCTTTGCCCTGGAAGATAAACTTCTTTTGCTACCAACAGGTTTTCCTCCAGGATTTCTTATGAACTCTGACCCTGTTCTATCTTTCAACAACTGTCTTCTTCCTATTTTCACTTATTTGCGGGCAACTAATGGTAATACTATTACCAAAATTACTGTGTCCCTCTTGGCTGTTTTTTTTTTTTTTTTTTTTTAATATTCCTAGGATTAAGTTACACAGAGGTAGATTCTATCAATTAAGTGGGTGATTCTGAAGACTGTTGGGTGTGTGTCATTTTATTTTGGGGAATCAGAATAGAGGGTTCTCCCATATGTCCTGAATCAAATTTTTCTCCTAATGTTTCTTTGCTTTCCTGTCTTACAATTCTAAACCTATATTTATTTTAGCATGAGAAAAATAAATGTTTCTAAAGTAAGATGTTGCCACTAACTACTTGTTATTTAGAAACTGAGCCTCTTTGGCTCAGTTGTAATGAAAACAGCAGAAAAGAGCTGAATACAAAAATGCAACATATTTTAGACTTTTTATTTGAAAATCATAATTTTGGACTTCTTTGTGCCATCCTTCTACCTCCCCCAGAGGCAACTTGATGAACGCAAAGTGCCCAGAAAGCACTTCACTGCTGTGCCGTGGAGTTGATTGGAGTGTTTGTATTTTCACAGTGTTGATTTTTCAACAAAAACATAGTTCGGTGTATTGTGGTCAAATAACTCACCGTTGTTCTCACCTCTCAGAGACTCTGTTAGCAGTCGTTTTTCTCTTCAAAGCAACCATTTGAAGCTTAAGATGCCACTACAAGTCTATTATATTCATCTTGTTTATAATGCTAGTTCAATATTCAACTCAAGTAATTTTACAAAACAAAACTAGTTCAGTATGTGTCCACTTATGTCCAATCCAAAACATGGAGAGCCATTTACCTGGAAGTTCTTTTCAACAACTTGCATCATTCAGAGTTTTCCTACGCGTCTCCTAAAAACAAAGTTTGTCACTTTGCTGCTAAGTTTTATGTTTTATTCCATATCCAGTCAAAGAGGAGAAACTACTAGACAGGGTGTGGAGGGGAGGACAGCGTGAAAGTGTCTGTAAATATTGGCCTTGCTTCTCTGTAGTCACGGTAGTTTCAGCTTCCTAATAAGGTGTTGCAAATAAACAAATGAGATCAGTTCTGTCTGAATGATTTGAACTTTTCCCTTTGAGACCAACAATGTTTTGAATCGCAGTGGATTTTTCTAGTGAAGGTCCTATTGGCCTGTTGAGTCGACTGGTCACCTGGAACTCAAGGAAGAATGTAAGGGAAGAACGTGAGCAAAGCTTTTCATCATCAGAATCCATGTTAGCATTTATGGTATGAGGCATTTTGAGAGACAAATATAGACTCCATGGAGTCTTATTTAAGTTAAAAACAACTGAAATGATTTTCTGCTAGCATGTGGATTATGAATGGGTTGCTAAGGCTAAAAAAAACAAACAAACAAAAAAAAAAAAACTAAAAGGTATGCCCATTTTTTTCAAAAGGCTGTTTGACATGTCGTGACTTGGAAAAAAAAAAACACACTTTTGATTACAATAGAACTATTCATGGTGGAAGGTCTCTGTTCAGCTTCAGAGTAAAGATCCCTGAGATATTGATGCTGACTCACTTTCACTACAAACTCAAAGAAAGGAGCACTATAATTGAAATCATTTGTACCTATTCTGTTCTATGGCAGCATGTAAATTGTGTGTTAATGTAAGCAAAAGAAATAGTAATTTTGAACACAGAACAATAGTGTTTCAGTCTTTTCTGATTCAGAACTTTATCTTTGTACTTAAGATGTTTCAAGGCCTTAGGAATAAAGATCAACAATAAAGATTGTTGATAAATCTATTCTAAAGTTTCTTTTGCGTCTTTGTCTGTGACAAAGTGGTCCGGTTTGTGTTTACCACTTGTCCCTTATTCTATCTCGAGCAAACGTTTCGGGCGAGAGAGCCTGGACAGGTCAGTTGCAGGACAACACAGAGACAAACAGGACAAACAACCATGCACACACGCACACACTCACCCGTAAGGACAATTTAATTCTGATTAATGTAATCTTTCTATAGTTATCTGTAATCAGCCACCAGTTTTGCATCGTTTGTTTTTCATTTGAACATTCCTGTTGCAGATTTGTTTCGCTCACTATTGCAGGTTTATTTGTGGTAGAATTGTGTAGTAATTTACATTTTTATGCTTAGACAGCATTTTAATTACTGACCAATCACCTCAGTGGAATTAACCCCACCAACTGAGGTGGTCAAATCCTATGAAATTGGACTATAATAATTAAATAACTATGAATTTATTTATCTGAACTCTGTTCTCCAGATTTTATTTTAATCACGATGTGAATATTTCTGTAATGTTTTAGTAGTGAGAGACTTTTGGTCCATATAAGACAAGAAAAAAGGATCTTTAAAAGCACAGAATACTTTGGCTCTTAGTTACAGAATGTCAATAAACATTCCTCCTTACCAAAGTATTCTGTGCTTTTGATACCTATTTTCTTTTCTTCTGTGCATTCATTCTAATGTTCTTACTGGATTAATTCCACATTTTTTTACAATTGGAAAAAATTGTTTAAAGCTAAATGCTCTGCAATTTTTATTTGTGTGCAACTGTCAGATTTAAATACTTTTGTGTCAAAGAAGCAAAATAAAGCTTAACATTGTAAATGCAGAATTTTGATCAGATGCCCAGGTCTGGGTAAGACCATCCCAATTGTTGGGTGTCAGAAAGTATTGAAGGTAGGTGTGGATGGGTGGGGTTTTTGTTCAAAAAGTGTAATACATGTCAATCTATTCTCATGCAAGTACAGGGTGCTTGAAATGAGTCCCAAGCTCTGACACAAGCAGTAGAGATGATTACATCATAACATCTCCTGGTGTATTTTGAGAAAGGTCAATTCAACTTTATGAACTCTCAGGCCAGAAGAGATCTATAAGCATTCACAAAGTTTGCTTGTGCATTGGGTCGGCGGTGTGTGTGTGTGTGTGTGTGTGTGTGTGCGTGTGTGTGTGTGTGTGTGTGTGTGTGTGTGTGTGTGTGTGTGTGTGTGCTCTTTGTTGACAGAGATTCCCTTTTCTTCAAAGCAAGCTATTGGAAATTTTTTTTCAATTATTTCATGAATTACCTTTTGTAATAGGACTTTTAGAGTAGGTCAACTTGAATAAAGGCCAGTCACACATTGTAGAGGATGTTAAGGTCAGGGCACTGGTAGGATCATGTTGAAACTTTCAGTTTGTACCTCTTCAAGTACTTCAAAGAGGACACTGAGCCATTTTTCCTATTTTTGTGGAAATGTTGAGTCTTCCATTTTGCTGACTCAGAATCATCAACATCCAAACCGCACATAAAGTGATTCATAAATTTGGAGCATCTACTATGTTTTAATGGGGGGGAAAAAATGGCTATAATGTTGCTTTCTAAAAAGCAACGTCACCTCAGGGAGATTAGCTGAGTATTTAGAATTCTTGGTTATTCTAGAAAAATGGGGACACACCCATTGACCAAATGACTCACTTAATTTATAAATAAATTACATAACAACCCTGTGTCTGTAATGGATGAACAATTCAGTGGAGACCATCAGTGAATTTCAGGGGTCAAGCTTGCAATTAACTTCTCCTGTGTTGCATAAATAATCGAAATATTGCTTTCCATTTCAGCTCTACCTAAAATAAAACAAGAAAACAAAAACAAACAAACAAAACTGTGTATCAATTTTTTTTTAAATATCTCAAATATCTGCCTGTTAATGTTTGGTCCTGTTTTTATTTTTCTTTGTAAGAATACATGACTCACTTGATAGTTAAATTCTTGTGCAGAAATAGTTTGCTATTGGCTGAGTTTTTTTTTCCCCTTTATTTTTATGTTTCCCTTTATTTTTTTTTTTTCTTCGAAGGGAGAAACAGTTTTCCATTTCAATCACAGCTGTATAGCCTGTAGCTCAAAAATCATAACATCAGATGGTAATGGAAATGTAGCTGAAGATCAATAAAAAGGCCATCTTGTACACTTTGGATTTTCATTATTTAATAAGATTTTACATGATTTGAGATATAGGAGGTGCAGTATGAAAGGCTTAATTCTTTGGAACAATTTTTTTTTTTTAGCAAACTATGAGAATTGTTGAAATTAATTGTTTGTGCACTAAAGTAGTTGCTCTGCATTTTCTAAGCAAAATAGTTTTATAATCTGATCTTGCATGTGACATATGCATTAAGGCCGCTGAATAGAGGTTAAAGTAAGGGAGCAATTATGCCAGCTTTTTTGAGTAAGGTTTTTCTTAACAACCAACTGGAGCTCATAAAGTAGACCAGTATAGCTCTCTCACAGTGGGATATCCACCCATATATTTCTTTGCAGTTAGAAACTAATAGTTTTGTATTCACAGAGTAAAAAGTTTGTATAAATATGAAGTAAAAATATGAAGTATTTGTTTGTATGACAAAAAGTAAAAAAAAAACACTCCAGTCTGCAAACTAATCGTGCTCTGCCTACGATGCTATTATAATCACCAAATGTTTTCTTCTGGTAAAAGCTCCGCCATTGTGCATAAATGCTCAGCTTTTCCTAATTCTCTCCTCAAACGCGGCCCCTCTTTGTCGTCTGTCGGTGTTTGCAGTCAAAAGAATTGTTTGGCATTTTTAGTTTGGTTTCCTGACAAAAACATTGTTTTGAAATGTCAGATATCCCGTCACCTTTCAGGGATTTGACTCGCGTTATCTGCAGACTGAGTCTGGATAATAATGCTCCACATACATGAATCTATTGCACAAGCTTAGCCTTTGTGCTGCTGTGATTTGAAAACATTGCCAATGGGCACTTTTAAAGATTTGATAGCTTTGTTAATGCCTTGAGAAAAAACAAAGGAAAAAAGTTATTAGCGTCATTACGTGGATATTCCTGTTAGTTTACTTTTAGCAATGTTCACAATTTTATGTTATTACAATATATACAGTAATCCTGCTTGTGGTTAAGGTTGGTAATGTCTTTCTAGTGACACTAATAAGTCATTTTTGCCAATTTTTAGAAAATACAAAAATTACAGCTACAATCATTGCACTTTCATCTCTTATATATGACACACAAGTAAATACCTGTAATGATTAGACATTAGGCTTTATCCGGTATCCACTCTCTGTGAGGTCCTCTTGCTCCTTTTGTTCGGCTTCAGAGTACACTGATATGTCATGCCATGTCTGATTCATACTGATTTGAAGATTAGTTTGAAATTGACTGCACCAAAAGTTTGAGTCAAACAGCGGTCTCAAATTTGAAGCACAAAAAAGCCAATATGTCAGTAAAAAAACGAAAAAATCCACTTGAGGACTGATGCTGTGCATGATTGCCCTCACTGTGATTTCAGTTCAAAGTTGAGTCCAAACATAGAGCATATATAAAAAAAAGCCTAAAATTCTATATTTATTAGAAGAAGAGAATGCATGGAAGCCACAGACTGGAAAAAGAGATAATTATTATGAATTCACAAACATTATACTGAACATCCCAACAGCTTATTCTTGATGGTGTGTGCTAACCAGTTCACCCCATTTTGGTTAAGCACAGCGGTTACAAACTATCCATTGTCCCCTATGGGGTCAGGAGGATGCTGGTGCCTATCTCCAGCAAACGTTTTGGGTGAGAGGCGGGGTACTCCCTGGACAGGTCGCCAGGGCAACACAGAGACAGACAGGACAAACAACCATGCACACACACACAAACACCTAGAGAGAATTTAGAGAGACCAATTTACCTGACAGTCATGTTTTTGGACTGTCAGGCAGAACCCATGTAGAAAGACACCAGGCTGGGAATTGAACCTAGGACTTCCTTGCAGCAAGGAAGTGAACAAGGAACAAGGAAGTGAACAGTGAAGAAAGTGAACAAGTCTTTTTATTCTTTGGTAAAGCTTCAGTGTTTTACATGTTTCAACACATTTCAAAAACAGACAAAAACAACCAGAGAATCTAATTTTTAAAATTTAGATTAGAGTAAGGGAAGAAGCGGTCCAAATTCTAAAAAATTACAAACATTGGCAGCACCCAGTCATTGGCCAGTGTTTTCAGTGTTTGTAGTAACTATGGCAATGAGTCTTTCACACACTCTGGGCAGAAATATTGTAAGCATCATTGTTCTTGTCAGTTGAATGATGCCCCATTTTCAAACATGAATTACAATCACTGATAAAGACCCAGCAGGATAAAATCTTGCAGAGGTTTGAAGAGGGGGTAAACAATCTCAAGGGCCAATAGACTACTTATTTAATGTTTCATTGAGTTTGCATCTTTTTCAGAGCAGGGAGTTATATTGATCTCGTCTCCGTGCCACCAACTGGGGACAGTTGCAAAACAAATTCAAATATAATGGAGAGTGCAAACAGAACTGCTGTGCTCAAGGCTGTGTGACATTCGGCATGTTTGCATCGCCTCTGTTTGGTGGGTGGAGGGGTACGGTAGTTTTCTTCAAGCACTAAACTTGTTTAAACTGTCAGACAGTGTTTTTGTTGAAGGGAAACAGTTCTGTGCATTATTAAAGGCCGCTACAGTGACTGCACAGATAACAAGCAAAGCCTGGTCAACCACTGAGGTTTTTAAGAGGCAGTATGCTCAGTTGGAGGAAATCAGGAGCCAGCTTCTGATTTTACAGCTAAATTTTTTCTTCCTGTGCAAAAAGGGATGAAATACACAGAGAGGAAGATCAATATGTCATTTTAATTCCTAGTGGTTGAGAATCATGAAAGTAGAAAGGAATTTTTCATGCTTCTTTTTCCAGGATGTCTCCATAAAAACACTTTTTTTTTTTCTTTAACTTGTCATGCAGCTATAAGGAATGTGATAAAAAAAAAAAGGATCAAAGTCTGTCAAATTTATTTGTTATAGTTGTTGAACTGCTTTCACTAATTCAACAGAAACTAAATTCACATCAAGAGCTGTATTGAATTTTGTCCATTAGTTTAAAATAAAATATGACTCATGCTATTTATTTTGAAAGCAGCCTGTGAATTTGTTAATTGTTATATTTTAATTCAAAGCCTTCACAGCTCAGCGTTCTCAGCAGGTCTAATGGTTAATCGCACTTCAGTAACAGAAGAGCGAGACGACCTCGGAGAAGGATGAAATTAAAAAGAGGAAAACTATGGAAACAAACATAGCTAAATGTATAAAAATGTACAAGTTCCTCACAAAAACTAGCTCATGATGAGTGACATCACATAAGTCAATGAACTGTGTGGCAATTTGGCATATAATGTTGCATAATTCCAATTTGTATATGAGCCTCATAACGAAGTAGCTAAGGTCAGAAGAAATATACAGTACCAAGTACCAGTCATGAGCCCACAAGGCCAAAGCAGACAAGTAGGATTAATTAATGAATTTTATTAGAATTAATATAAGAAAGTAAGTGCTGAACTGCTTTTTATGAAAAGTGCACTCACAAGCAAATGGCAATGGTCTTTGTATAGCATTTTATTAAGTCCAGAGGACCCCAAAAGCACTTCAATCTACATTTAGTAATTCACCACATGCTGATGGTGGCAACCTACTTATACCACTAATTCAGACAAAGCAGGGATGTGAACTGGCAACCCTTTGCTTACAGGACAAACTTCTAACACCTTCACCACAATTCCCCCATGAGTAATTACCTTCAGTTGTTATCAAAGAGCTACATCAAATGCAAACAAAATTTGCAATTTGAGGCCTTGAAATTGGGCTCTGTGCTTTTATAAAGCTCCTGCTCTTTTTGACACTTCGCCTTCAGCACATCATCTCAACAATGGTCTTCCATTAAGTCATTTACAGCCTTTCTTCTTTTTTAATAGGCTCCAGGTTTACTACGACTTCCTCCCACACTCCAAAAAACATGATATTTGGTTCCGGTATCTAAATTACCCTTGGGTATAGCGAATGAGTGCATGGTTGTTTGTTTCTTGTGTGTGACCTATCCTGGGTATATCAGATCTATTTCCCAAATGACTGGAGATAAGAACCAGCCCCTCTTTGACAGTAAGGATAAGATATAAGCAGTATTCTTCTACTTCTTGTTATTATTGTTGTCGTTGTTGGTACAATAACAATAGTAGTAGTAGTAATAATAGTAGTAATATGTGTGTTAAGTGAATTAAATAATTTTTTTCATGTCGCACAATGATGAAAACCGCTGTGTAACAGCAACACAGTGACAGGCAATCAAATTTGGGGAAAGGTTAAATTCAGTTTTTATTTTATTACTGTTTCACTGTTAACAAAATATTTAGAACTGCCTTCTTTCAAACTGCTTGAAATAAATTTGTTTTTGGTTTTAAGTCTTAAACTGACGCCGTTCCCTACAAACGTAATTGGTCTCGCTAGCAACCAATCAAATCGTTCTAAACAATAAAAAAACCTACTACACTATACTTCGCTTGTGCGCATGCTCACAAATAGCGGAAGAGGTTCACATCCAACTAAAGATTTCAGCTCTTCATAAAAAGGTAAAATAATAGCTTTGTTTTGAATTATTTTTAGCCCGTTTTGGAGTTTACAAGTTTGGGTAGCTAACTGTTATAAACGTGCCTATCGTGTAAGATGATACTTTGTACTTAGAGCCCTTATTTCTCCTTTGTTTCCCCTGTGTTGTTTTGCTAACCGGTTAATGCTAATCCTGCTAACGTTACCTTCGTCTTAAAGCTAACGTCAGCTTTTGTTTCATTCAGTAATTTTCCTTCGCGGGTGCTGGTCACCCGAGAGCTGTCACATTCAGAACTGAGAAAGACTGCGTGGAATCCAAGATATGACAAACAAACAGCCAGATTTAAAGGCAGTAAAAAGACTGAAAAACTTAAACTTGCCACACATGCTGAGTGCTTTCATGGCTGTAACTGTTTCTTTACAGTGACATATAAAGGCTGCGTAAAGTTTTAACAAATCGCAGGGGTTTAAAGTTATTAAAGACAGAAGTATTTTTATATATTTTCATCTTTTTAAAGTAAAATAATTCCATTTGTTTTTAAATACTTTTCAATAATTTTAAAGTTGTGAGATTTAAATATCGACTATCTCTCATTTTAGTAGCTTTTAATACATTGATGGGTAAAAACAAATGTATTTCCCTTACACATTATTACAATTTATCACCTTACAAACAGAAACCTCTTTTTGTCTTACAGATCAAGGCAAAGTATCACATGTTTGTGAAAGTGACTCAAGGTTTTCAAAACCTTTAATAATTTGAAAGTGGCAGAGTGTGAAATATATCCATGTATATCAAGATCCCTTTACTCTAATGCGTCTAAATAAAATTCACGTCAACCAGTTGCGGAAGTCACAGAACTAGTAAAGAAAGTTGAGCTTTGTCTAATTTATTATCATAAGATATTTAGTTAATCTGTGAAGCTCCCAGTAGAGTTTTTAGAGAACTTGTGAATAAAGGTCATGAAGACCCAGACACAGACCCAACAAGTCTGGGATGAAGATATAGAGATGGTACAAACAGTGTTAGGTGGGAGTGAATGGTACTTATAATGTCAGTATTATTATAAAAAATTTAAATACTGAAACTAATTATGATTTACAGTCAGTTTTTTTACTTTAACCTAACACAACCTACCATACACTTTCTAGAAAGTGCTTTTTATAATAATAACCCCGTCTTCCGGTAATCCTCGCTTGAAAATGCTCTTTGAGGTTGAACAAATCAAAAGATGCATTATGAACAGTTTACTGCTAAGCCTGTAATGTTTCCTGATGATGCTTAATGAACCTCTATACCCATATAGGCATTAAAATTTCATGAATATCTATACTATACGTTTATATACTACATATCTATACATCTGTGGTATCTTGGTACCAACATTGAAATCAACTCCTATTAGACTTTTTGTTTTACATTTAATTTTTTAGATTTTTTTTATTATTTTTTTTTTTTTTGCATTTTTTTACATAAAACTTGACCAAAATTAACAACAATATTTATTTCCATCTTGTTGCCGTATGTTTCTGGCTTGAAATGGTGTGGTCATGTGGTATTTCTTTGGTCATGTGATAGTTAGAGTGATAGAACTGTAGGATTGTGGGGAGTTTAAGGGAAACAGAGAAGCAGTGGTGAAGTCAAAGGTGTGGTTGTTTTCTCCAAGTTATCGAAAGGTCAGTGAAATGTCCATAGCGGCAATATTTATATTTATATCGGCTGTTGATATTGGCTGATTTAAAAAAAAAAAATCATGAAACAGTGGTAGCAATGAGCTGTGGTTGCTTTTATCAGATACGATTGTATGCTTTTTCTTATATTAAAAGAGTTATTTGGCATTTGCAGAAGCACTAAGGAGCTTTTAAAAAAAGAAAAAGGAAAACAAAAAAAATACACATTTCAAAGGATATTCAACTAGGACACTACGGCCACAATTTAAATTAAGGTCAGCTAATAATCACTGATATAACAGATTGAAATTCCTGGTTAATCAGCAGCTAATCTTAACAACAAGAAACAAATGAACTTTTTGTTAAGTCAGAGTCACACTGCGCTTGGCTGTGAATCATTTAGTTTATGAGCTGCACGACTAAGTATAGATGTTAAAATTGCAGCATCTGTAAGTTACTAGAATGTTTAAAAGTTACATTTATGATTGTGATCCGTCAGACCTGAACATTTGCTAAAAAGAAAAAAAAAGAGATGGATTGTAAAGTTTATTCCCTCTGTGTGTAATTGTTTTCCAGCAGCTCTTAGGAGCTCATCACCACCAGGAAAGCTGTATAAGCATTGGGTTGACGGGACTGAAGGAAGCAGCACATCATACCTGGAGCTGCCTGCTGAAATTGCCATGAGTTATAAACCTATCGCTCCCGCTCCGTCTGGCTCCAACCATACACCGCCAGGTACAAGACGGCTTGAATGTGATTTCAATTGGCTATTGTTATGTTTTCATAATTAAAATTAAACTTATTAGGGTTGAAGAAGGATGCTCCTTCTCGCAGGTGATGGCAAAGCTTGAGATAAACAGTTTGTGTCGCTCTCCTCCACACAGGGTCTTCAGTTCCCTCTCCATCACTCCCGTCGTCGTCTAACTTTAGACCAGCTTTCAGTGACTTCGGTCCCCCCTCTATGGGCTTTGTTCAGGTATGTCTCCATCTCCACCCAAAAAAACTATTTTATTTTTAACCTGAATTCTGAATCAACTCTTAGTTGCAGTCATCGTCTGGTCAAAACAAAACATGGCTATAAACTACCACCCATCTTGTTGAAGAGCCTGACAGTGCCACTTCAGTTGCTTCACTATTGCAGGCTGGCGGTATGATTTCACATCAACAACAAATATTGATGGGTTTTCCTTTTTCCCGCTTCCTTTTCCTCCACCAGCCTGTCAAAGTGTCCCAGGGCTCCACCTACAGCGAGCTTCTGTCTGTCATTGAGGAGATGAGCCGTGAGATCAGGCCTACATACGCTGGCAGCAAGAGTGCAATGGAGAGGCTAAAGAGAGGTATTTGATGCTGTCAGCTCTGTTAATGTGGATGGGTGTCATGAAGAGTTGATCAATGCCTGCAGCTGCAGTTTGACTGTGTTTTCAATCTGCAGTATGACAGAAGATCTTACACCAAAATGCCTTGCAATCGATTTGGACGCATTGCACTTTCTATCTGTATTCAGGGTTCAAGGGTCAGTTCTATCAATTTCCTGCCCTGCGTATCTGGAGCTTGACGTTTTTACTTTTTTTTCCCTTTGCAAAATGACTTAATCTTGCAACCACAGGAATACGTCTTCAAAGCAGAAGGAACTCAGTAGCATTCTTAATTATAGAAATTGTGGCACGTTGTAAAAAAATTAAATTTTTTAGGTTTCTTGTCTTATGCAAACCTTGCATCACAAACAATAGTTCTTAGCTTTGTTGTATTCTTCTTGTTTAGTTGGATGCTCTGTTTTCTCATTCAGGTATAATCCACGCCCGTGCTCTGGTCAGAGAGTGTCTCGCAGAAACCGAGAGAAGCGCCCGCACATAACCCTTTTGGAAAAAGATCCCCTCCTGACCCGTTCTCCTCATGATTCTGGTTGGATGTTTTACAACCAGAGCTCATCCTCCCACCCTGAGCTTTATTTGTGAGCGTTTCTTGGAGCATTGTGTTCCCCTTTCCAATATTTGATACATTTCAATAAATTATGTTACTGTTACACTTTCTACAACATGTGGGACATATGCAAAACCAATTTTGTACCTACTGTAAGAATGTGAAATTTAAGCTCGTCATTTTGGTAAAAATGTAAGTTGACTTGGAAAGTCGGCTTTTTTAATGATACAATCAAAGTTAAAACTGCACCAGTCTTTTAATTTGAAAATCTTCACTGTCAAGTAAGCTCACGTTAGAATTCCCTCATTCCCACAAACCTTTTACATCCGAGTCATTTTGTTAGCAAGAAAATTTTGTAAACCAGATTTTTGCAATTCAGTATGTATATCTTAATTAAATAAAAGGAAAAAGTATTTCTTTTGTTTTTGTATGTTTTCTGGCATCTAATTGAAGAGAACTTTAGAACTTTTCTAAAACCTTTGCATGCTTTAATCCCATTCCTAGTGTTAGGGGAAGCAATCTGATTAAGTAATATTTAAAACGACAAAAACAAATCCAAGACTGGGGGTTAAATGCAAATTTATTTACAGTTACATTATCACCACCTTGCTAACAGTTCAGAAAAGCACATCTTCTCCAAAGCAGCTGACGAAAATGCTGAGTGTCAAGATCACAACTAAATGTAAATATTTTAATTCAATACATGAAATAAGTATATAGGAGATAATTTCAATTTAGTGATTGTCACCGACCACTGAGGCTCAAGGTCCAGTCTCTTCTATAAGAGCTTAGTGCTTGAGTAGTTAGCAGACTTTAAGGTGTGTGCATATAAGCAAAACAAAAAAGGAAGCATCTGTATGAAGTTACAATTTACTAATTACAAGCAATGATTACAAAGATTATATAACAGGATAGGAGATACTGAAAAGAAATAAAAGGGCCTATGCTTGACATACTTGGTGAAAATGCAGTGGAAGATGTTTTATTTTATAAAAAATATTAAGTTTCTGGAGAAACGGGGGGGGAAAAGGTCAAGGTTTACAATCTGAATGCTCATCATCCGGAGCAAATCCTTAACTAAAACACTTCTGAATCAGTTAATGGCTTTTTAATAAATAAATAAGGTGTTCCCTTAAAATATGCAGCACTGAATTAGCCACTCTGCAGGCCATTACAGACACTCCAAACAGCCACAGCTTCACATTTACACAGCATGAATGCAGAGGGGTACGGCTAAAAATGCTTGCGGTGCCTGTGTGTGAGCCTGAAGAGGAGCAAATTGGCGACATGTTTGGCTGAAGTGCACGGACAAAACTTTAACAGCAGGACTGCTCTCCTGCTTCTCCATCTCAATCCATTGGCATCCTCTTCTTGGTCAGTGTCAGGGCTCAGCCCTGCAAAAAGAAAGAAGAAGAGTTCTTCAGAATCATACCAAGTTGATGAAAAGCGGATGCTGAAGGCAAATTCATATCGAACTGACTGTAGTGGCTGCAGCTGGCATCGCTTTGAAGTCAAACAGGCCTTTGTAGCGACCCTTCTCCTCTGCCTGCTTGGAGCGCAGTTTCTCCTCCATGGCCTTCACCTCCTTGTTGACCGACGCTTCCAGAGATGGGTCCAATTCCAAGACTTTATCGAAGTCTGCCCGAGCCTCCTCCTCGTTCCACACTGCGGCGTGAGCCTTTCCCCGCTTGTAGTAGGCCTTCACGTTATCTGGGAGGAGGGGCGTTAAAAATTTAAGTGAACGTGAGGCGAGCTGTCAAAACTGCCTAGGCTATTCAGTCAAAACAAATGTTTTATTTATTCTCTGGTGTGAAGTGTTTGACCATTTCAGTGAGAGAATTCTTCGACATAATGTTACAGGTCACTGGTGATACCAATTCTGACAAACAAGCCTTATTGGAACATATGATCCAATTTATTCAATATTAAGACTTACAAAATACCTGAACTAATGGAGAAAATTAGCTGTAGAGAGCAATATATTCAGTAAATAAATCCAACATGTTAATCTGACGGTTAAAAATAATAAATTAAACTTTTATACTGAATGAGACATACCAGGGTTCCTACATGTTTTCATTTTATAATTCCAGTACTTGCAATGTCCACCTGGACAAAGTTTTGGTAAAAATGTTAATATGAATTATATAACATTACATGTCCCTGGGACATATATGAAACCTCCAGAGAATTTGTTTAAAAGAAGCATCTATCACAATTTAACATCTATAAAAACATATCTAAGAAAAAAAAAAAAAAGATTTCTTATACAGAATCAGCTACTATTCGTCTTGGGAAAAAAGTGTTTTTGCAAATGGTCTGAACTTTGTCAGAACTTTACCTTCATATTTAAAGACCAGGGAGGAGCAGTGCTCGATGACTTCGTAGTACTGGCCCTGAAGCAGCAGGCACTGACAGTAGTTGAGCAGCAGCGGTGTGATCATGTGGTCCAGATGCACCCAGGTTTCATCTCCAGGATGCTCCTGCACATCGATTCAGAATTCACACACGCACAAACACGCGTCACAAACCTCACTCTAGTTTCATCGAACTCAGCAGATTCTAACTAAACTGTTCCCAAACCTTCATCTGCAGGTTTTTGAGGCAGGCAATGGCATTGTAGTATTTCTCTGTAGCCTCCTTAATTTTGCCCTGTTTAAACAGTGAGTTTCCCTCTTCATGGATTAAAGGCACAGAGTCCAGCTTCTCTTTGTCAGTCATGGCCCACATGTCCAGCTGGAAGGAGCCGGGACGGAGGACCTGGGACAAAGACAGAGACGTCTGCAGGAGCACGACTGGATTCTCATAAAACTTCATCTCTTCTACACGTCACTTTGATTTTATTACAGCTGCATCAAGGGCATTTCTCAGAAATGCCTCAGCCATTTTAAAATGTGCCTTCTCTGCTTAGCTTTTAATCTAGAATTAGAAGTTTTATTTTATTATCTTGGATCTATAGCAGATTTTCCTACCAATATTTTTGTCATCAATGCACATGAAATCAAAATTCTAAACAATTACTTAAAAATTATTCCCCCAATTAATTTATATATTTTATAAAAAAAATACAAACATGGGGGTTTTGGAGACAAGACTCTAGGCCTGTCACGATAACAGATTTTGCTGGGCGATATATTGTCTCAAAAATTATTGCGATAAACGATAATATTGTTTGAAGACCTTTTTACATTGATTTAATGGAAATTACGTAATAATACATGCGATTTCCTGCCAAAGATAGATACACTTTAAAAAGAACACTTAACACTCAGACTGATACACAAAATAAATAAAACAACCAAAACCAAAAATAAAATAGATTCTTAGTCTCCATTAACAAAAATTTAAAAAAACAAACAACATAAAGCCAAAGTGGAAATAAATACTGCATTCAACCAAAAGAGTGCAGATTATGAAGTCTGTATTGTATATTGCCCTTGAGTAATCATTAGATTTAAATAGAGAAGACATCCGACTGCCTGATGCAATAGTTCAAACTGCAGGATTTTTTACCTCGAACGACGATCTTAGAACGTTCTTCGTTTTGAGATCGTCCCTAGTGTTGTGTGTTACGGTAGATCGTTGTGCCGCTCCGATCTAAATCAAGGATTTGCCCAGACTGGGAGAGTGACGCAGCCTGTTGAATGTGACCGGTAGCCAATCAGAAAGCGCGGATTCTCCTCCTGCTTTCTGAGGGGAAACACGGAGGGAATCCCGAACAGCTGACACGGTGCAACCCGAAGTCCAGCAGACATCGGAAACAACATGAATGTTTATTCAACGTTTCGTGCAAAGAAAATATCAATAACTAGGGGAGGAGTTGGAGCAAAATTCCTACCAGAAAACCCGGTAACTTTTCAGCTGTTCTTCATTAACGTCACATAAATAGTTATAATGATTTTCATTCAGTCAGACTGACACTAGCCACATGCATCGCAGGTAGATTGTAGTAAGGAATTGATTAATGCCTGGTTTCAAAGTTAGTGAACTGGACTTATTATTTTGTGTCCATTGTTGGACACAACACGGTTTCGATCGAACCGTTACACCGAGGATTTCTGCATGTGTCTCTCAGGTTTTGATAATGGGCCGACAATCCGTGACATAAGATGGTGCAGCGCGCGCTGGGCATTACACTAAGGAAGTAAGGAAGGGAGGAAGTGGAGAGAAACGGAGTTGAGCCTTTTTTCATTCAGTGTTATCAACAGTAAGAGAAAAGGGCAGGAAGAAACGATATTGCTGATAATTAAAATGAGGTCGATAGTTTTAATTTATCGTTCGATTAATTGACTTATCGTTTATCGCGACAGGCCTACAAGACTGGAGTAGAAAAGAGTTTTGGGGACGAAGTATACAGCTTTCAATAAATGCCCTTAGATCAGAAAAAAACATGGATCTACATCATATGCACACATTTGCATATGATGTGCATCCCATACTAACTAATGAACCACTGATGGCTCACCTCCAGCAGCTCGATGGCAAACACAAGAGGCTGTGGGTTAGCCTGAAGTTGATCCAGATCTTTGTGCCCTGAGGAGTGGTGGGAGTGGATCTGAGCGATGCCACAGCAGTGTCTCTGGCCCTCCAGAGGGTCTTTACCGACACTTATGTTTCTCAAGGACTGGGACACGAGTGGGTATAGCGCCGTGTGCTGCCAACAGACAAGACAAAAATAAGCAAATCCACACCAAAAAATGTCAACATCTCAGCACATCTACATGAGAAAATATCCCCACCTCATTCTGGCACATCACAACCACAAATGTCAATATATTTTTAAGGAATTTATGTGATAAACCAACACAAAGCAGTGAACAACTGAGAACTGGAAGATATTTTTGTTATTTATTTATTTTTCTTTTACATAAAACCTACAAATCGAGCCATGCATTTGTATTCAATCCCCTTTACTCTGATACCGCCACATAAAACCCAGAGCATAAGAATCAAATCAGATGTTAGGTAATTGTGGAATATTCTGTGTCACTTTCCTAATGCTTCACATTTATGTGCTACTATGCGTCAGTCAGTGACAAATGATGCATGGCGCTGCAGCATCACCAACATGAGGAGAACTCTTACCTTGGTGTCGCAGGTAAATTCTGCGACCTCGCCTTGCCTCATGGTGATTACTATTCTTTCCCACACAGCCAGTTTGAACTTCTTGCCCATGATGAGCTCCATGGGTTTGCTGCAGCCGCCCATGGTTCTGGAGTCATCCAGTACCGTGCCGTCGCAGAGGCTGGTGCGGTAATGGAAGACGACCTGACACAAAAACAGACACAAACCGGCATGTTGGTTAAAACATCTGAAACATCAGGGCAGCTGACTGCTTAGCTTTGCCACAAACATCACAAAAATTTGCTCCTCTCTGACAGGTCGAGACGGGGTCCTGACGTCATCGTATTCTGACCAATCACAATGTGGGGAAAGTAATAGACACGGCGTGCCAACGAATCAGCGTCCGTAATTACGTCGGTCATTCCCACTAGCTTACCATGATAGAAAAAATAAAAAAAACGTACGGTTGAAAATTAATCAGGCTTTTAACATACATTTATAAAGCAGTTATTTATTTTAAACACGTTATTCCCCGGAGAAGTCTACAGGTTATGAGTATAGGTCTGGCATGTTTTGAATAATGTTCGTCGAAGCAAATATTTCGGAATATTTGGCAAAGATATGATCGCTGGTAGCATTTTGGTTGCTAGCGTGCTTCGTCGGAGTCTGCTAAAAACGTCTAGACCCAAAACACAACGCGTTCCTGCTCCAAGAGTGTACTTTTTACCTTGGTTCCATTAGGGAAGGTCGACAGGTCTCCTTTCCCGGGACTTATCACTTTCTTTCTTATTCCCTCTTCGAGAAGCCTGCGTCCCTCTTCCTCCATCCTTAACCGTTTACGGAAAATGACGATGTTTACCGAAGCTGCTTGTTTCGTAACGTGTTACGTCCTTCCCGTTGTTTAGCGTCACTAACAGCATTTTCTAAAATGATCAAGCAGATGATTTGTTTATATAATGGCATGTCATCGATGTATAACATTATGTTACATTTTGTAATATCTTTACAGGTTTGTGTTTGAAGTCAAGTTTGGCAAACTGTTATGAAACATTACAAAGATAGTTTTACGACACACGGACTCAGTGGGGTTGATCAGATTTTTATTTATTCAAAAAAATAAATTAGATGTTATTTAATATTTTATATTTTGTTAATAAAATAATAAATGACTTATTTAATTAAAAAAAAACAAATGTATTCTCATCCTTCCATCAGTTAAATTGTCAGAATGTGAAAAAGTAAGGGATTATGTACCTCAAGGCAATGTATATATCCATACAATTTTACCACTTTAAATATTAATTACATTTGGAAAATGTGCAAGCTTGTCCACACATTTTCCTGTGAAGGGAAAAAATTGTAATGATCTAGTGAGCTGTTTTTTTCCAGATATTTCATTTTCTCTGCAATAGTCATATCGGTGCACAGTGCTCATAGAATAGAATAGAATAGAATAGAATAGAATAGAATAGAATAGAATACACTCTAACGATCCCCGGGGGAAATTGCTTATTTGTTGAAAGCTACTCCATCGCAATAAATACAAAGTTTGTAAAACATGTACATACCTAAGAGTGATAAGTTCAAAATAACAAGATAAAAACAAATAAATAAATAACAAGCAATCACATGCAATATATTAATAAATAACCTATAAATAAGCACAGACAAAAATGACTCAATTAGCACAGACTTGGGCATTGTAAAGCTTGATGCCAACAGGCAGAAATAACTTTCCGTGGTGCTCTGTGGTGCATTTTGGCAAAAATGAGGGCATTTAATGAGGTTTCATTCAATTTAATTTAAATGGATGAGGTTTTTTCCTTTGTTAAGTGATGCGTCATTCCCTCAGCTATATTACGGCCAGGTCTATAAAAATCTCCAACCCATAGCTAACAGTGGGATGTTTTGATGTAACTGGCTGTATGTAATGGACAAGATGCACTGCTAAGGGACTTATGCCCATGTTATTATTACAAATGCTTATTCACACAAAAAGTCTAATACACGTTTAGTTGTCGGTTGTTTTTATAGCGTTCACTTTTATTTTCAGTTGTATCTAAAGAAATAGAAGCAATTTGTTTTCTGTGCTTATTATCTAAATACATGACAGAAATATAAAATAATTTTTATATTAACACTACAAATAATATATATTGTGACGATATTTACTAGGTATGCACAAGTTTTATATGAGAGATCTGTCCACTCTGTTTTTAGAAGAAAGAAATATCACGTGACAACCATTGTGAATGTTTTCATAAATGTCTTTTGTTAAAAAAAACAACCAAACAAGCTTTGTTGTCGACTGGAAATCTGTTTGAGAATTGAAGGTACTTTTTACTGCAATTTATGAAACTGTGGCATTTTGAATCCTTGATTGGGGAATTGTCACAGCGCTGTGCAATTAACATTCAAATATGCTCATCCTGGGTGAGTCTGATGCTGTCACAAGCAACATGTATAAGTCTATCAAAACAAGAACTGCTTTAGAATTACTATAGATTTACAATTAAATTTTCTAATTTTTTTTTAATTACTTGATAAACATTGAACAAAGTGTTTTTCAGCTTGCTAAGCATAAATCTGGCAACACTTTATGGAAGTTTTAGGTTCATTTTTTTCTTGTGTAACCAGCCCACGATTGGTGCCGAACTGAACTCGAAATGCAGCAAGTTTTCAGCAGTGATAGCTAATTTAACTTTACACACTGACAATACAAAGCTACAGTGTGTCTTAATTGAATCCCACACAGGATTTAGGAAAGAAATTCACATTTCTAACAATCGAACCTGTTCACTTAAAACTTGGACATAAAATTGCTTTAAAACTATTTTTGCAGAGAAATATAAGTCTGGACTTTCATGCAAATGACAAACACGGCCTCCCACACAGAAATGTCAAAGGACCAAATAAACATCTGAGGTCATCTTGCTCGTGGGCTAAAAAAATGAATCTTTACCCATGAAATATGTACAAAATAAAGCACAGTTCTGGTGAGAAGTTTATCAAGTTTACATTCCCTTATCTTCATAATCAGTTTTGAGATTTAAATCATAAATTAGAAATGTTATTTTATTCCACAATAAAATCATCTTACAAGTGAATGAATTCAAAGCGAGAATTGATTTAGGGTTTTCTATAATTTAGAAATTTAATCATCTATATAAAGGTTTCTTTGTTTTAAAATACCCAATGCCTGTTAAAATAGTTAATAGTTAATTCGTCGTCCAAACAGAAAAATAATAATAATAATAATAATAAAAAAAAAAAAAAATATATATATATATAAATATATAAATATATATATATATACAGATCCCAGGAACAACATCAGACATCTCAGTCCAGAAATGTGCAGTTCTTGGCACAGCCAAGATACTGCGCAGGACCCTCAAGCTCCCAGGCCTCTGGTAGAGGACCCGAGCTCAGAGGATAAGAACCACCCGCGGTGGGTGAGAAGGGAATTTATATGAGTCTCATTATGAGTCTCAATGAAAACCAAATTCCTCTGGAACAAATTAAAATATATACACTTTTTTATTTTTTATTCACAGACATTATTCACACAACACTAAAAACTACAGGCAAGACCAAATCTCCTTTTAGTGTGTACACAGGGCAATGCTAGTTCATGTAGGGGACATGTAGTCAAGGCACAGAGTGGTTCAAGTAGCAGTGGTCATTACAATGATAAAAACAACAACAATGTGACAGTATGTTATGCTACAGAAGTTAAAATGAAAACAATAGTTCACTGAAATAGAACACCAGGAATGGAGTGAAATGTATTGCGTTGTGAAATCTCATTTTTCAAAGTAAGGCAAGTAGAAAAATTTGAAGCCTCTTCGACCCTGGACAGCACAGGTGATGTAGATCACGTGATACGCTACAGGAGAAAAAAATGGAAATGACAGTTATTGATAGAAAAAGAGAGGGTTTCACAGGACTCTGGATCAATTCACCGCTTTGTCAGTTTTTATCCTCATTTCACTCCCACACGTTGCCATTTTCTCCCTTCTTTATTCCAGTAGCGACATGTAAGTAATCCACAATGAACCCATGTGCTAAAAACTCAGGTATAAATCTCTTTTTTTTGTGTGTGTGAATTATACAGAAACATAATTGTAAAATGTTCAATTACAAATTGAAATGAACATAATTTTTTGGGATCTTTTATTCACACCCTCTTTCCATTTGGTAGATCAATTTACTTTTTAAGACAATTATCATGAAAATAAGACTTAGCTGAATTATGATACATTACCGGGTTAACTTATTCATCAAGATACGAAGCTGCTTTTTTGTCCTTTTACTTAAACTTTTTCAAAGTAGCCTGGTTTTAACCAGCTGTTTACTCTCCCAGAAGAGTATTAAGTGGATAAAATAATGAGAATATATTGTTTCTAAATCTTTTTATTCTAAATCTTTGAACAAACACTAGGGAACTGATTCCCCCTCCCAGATTTGTGGAAATGGCTCAGTGTCAAGCAAAGAACGCTTCCCAACAGGACTCTATGCAGCTCCACATGACAAGTATTAAAGCATAGAAACACTCAAGGTGCTGAGTCAGAAGTACAAAACATGGAATGGATGACCGAAAAAATAGAAATAAAAATGCCTAAAAAATGTTATAAAACAAAGAAAAGCACAAGCATAAATTTAGGATGAAACTAAAGGTTTTAAGACTAATGAAAAAAATTCAGATATTAGGAAATATACAACTTTTTAAAAGTCCTGAGAAATCCTCATTTAGAAAATAACTCATCGCCTCCTGCTGGTAGATATATGTATTCTAAATCTGGAAAAAGAGAATTGCCAAACATCTAAAACTAAAAATGGTATCAGGATATCTAAAAAAACAAAACAAAAAAACAATGTTAAAATTAAAAGGCACATTTGATGAAAGGAAAAATCTACTCACCTCCAGGGATAAAAAGGAGGAATCCAGGTACAAAGAAAATAGCACTTGAAACACCTATAGGGAAACTTTGATTAGTGACAGATCTACTTATCTGTGCAAACAAATGTTGATTTAATTCATTAATACTATCAAAGGTTTAGGTTAAGTTGTTATTTTACACTTAAGTTTCAAAATGAGTGTAATAAGATTTGTATTTCATAGGAGGCCTTGCAGACTGTTTTTGATTAAATTAAATTAAAGAACATTTTGTACTCTTGGTTTTAAAGCCAGAGAAAATTGGCCTATCACAACAAATGCAATTTAAAAATTCTAATATAGCCAAACCTCAATTACCACCAGGGATGGATAGGAAAAGTTAAATAAAGCTACATCTTTGTAAAGGTTGACTTTCATTTAGAAAATGAACTATGAATTGAAGTCGCTGGCAAAACATTTCTGAAAGTAACTCCTTTCCTCTGGGTTTCAATCGGTTGATTCTGATGAAAAGATCTAAATGTTAAATAATGTCTTCCTATCTGTTAATGTGACCAGACAATTCAGGCTTGCTCTGATAAGAGCGATACGTAAATGTTTTCTACCCGCAGGCGCAAGGATCTGATACAATCTAAGGCAAAGAGAACGTCTTAAAGGTGGTTTAAGCTGCAGTTCACAGAACTGAAGCAAACTGAGATGCTCTTCTCTTCCCACAGCTTTTCTATGTGATTCAGGTCTGAGGACTGAAAGCCCTGGGAGAACATCGACTCTGTCTGATGATCAATTTCTGTTATTTGGATAGATGTTTTAAGTCACTATTATACTGAAGACCAGCAGTCTGATCAAAGCAGACGTAGCCAGTTGATGTCCCAGTTGATCCTTCTCAACAGTAGTACAGAAAAAAAAGCCCTTTCTCCCCGGTCAGCCCATCATTTTGATCAATGTATTTATTGGTAAGATAAACCAAGTGTTCCTCCTGCCTTGTTTGTCATAGTTTCGATTGCGTAAAACTTTGAACCATTCCTCTGACTGTAGATATGGGCCAGGTTGGGTGAGCTGCTGTTTTATTGCAGACAAACGTTTGATAATCAAGGCACATATTTTCCGACGAGGCAGATGTGTTCTCCTGTTTTTCCCATTGTGAAGAGCGATTTTGTCCTGGAATATCTAATTCTAGGGACAATACGGAACATCATGGAACACTACAAGTATAAAATGACAAAACTCATTCAACTGACTTTATAGAAATGTCAACTGATGCAGTAAAAGAAAAAAAAAAAAAAAACTTTATTCCAAGGCTTTTTACAAAAACATAAATGTTGCAGTGGGGCTAGCATCCTACTGCTGCTCTGTACCATCAGAAACAACATGTGAATTTCCATTATGGAAACTCAAGAGCCTCCTTTTCACACAAACCACACAAGCCCCTGACCTTTGGTTTTTCCTCCAGCCCTGTAACTTCAGTGCAGTTATAAAAGCAGAGCAGCAGGGGATGTTGGCCTTCATAAAGAGGTTAAGAAACATCTCTATAGCAACAACTGAACTTGGGCTTTGAACTCTTGAAACCCCTTTACCAGCAACCAAGCAGAGCATGTTATGGCCTCATAAAGATGAGACTGTACATGCATTTGCTAGAGATACATTATCAGGCAGCCAGTGCCAATGTAGGCCAATTTTCAATTACTGATCATCAATAAAAACGTTATTATTAGTCAATTTCAAAAATATTTTGTAAATCAACGGATTTCAGGTATTTTTTTGTACCTTGTATGATGCAGTAAAACATGTACGGTATTTATTTGCAATTCAGTCAGTTGGTAATGAAATGTGTATTATCAGTTTCTCTGTCTGGGATTTTCCACTAAATACACAATGATTAACAGATTGATTACGCAACTTCTGAAAACAAAAATTATAAACTGTTGCAGCTCAGTGGTTTCTTACCTGCATTTGGATTTAGCTGTATAACAATCCCTGTGAAAATGAGAGCTGAAAAGAAGCATAAAAACGAAACAAGAGTCAGAAGGAAAGACAGATCAATACTACCAATAACTCAAATTTACAATTTCTAATTTCTCTTAAAGGTGACGTGAAAAACAGAGAAGGCTGATATTTAGCTGATCAGTACGGACAAAGTCCAATGCGTGGAGATATCACTGACACAACAGTATGCAAACTGTGTGGTGGAGCTGTTGCTGTTAAAATAATAACACATTTAAAGCCTTCTAAACTGCCACTGATGTTGTGCAAACTTTGCAGTTCCAGTTTTTGACCTGACGTCTCAGGTAAAATATGGTGGTGGCAGCATCAGGCTGCTTTTCTTCAGCAGAGACAGGGAGCCTGGTCAGAGCCGAAGGGAAGATGAATGAAGCTAATACAGGATAACGCAAGAAGAAAAGCTACGAGAGATCACTTTAGACCAAGCCAGAGGTTTCCTGTCTAGTAGGCTAATGAGGCTAAACCTCCAGTCAGAACTACAGTGAAAAAAAAAAAACACAACATACTTTTAAGTTTGGTAATCTGAGTATTTTCCAGCATGATAGAGGGTCATGTCACAAGGCTACATTCATAACAAAAGCAGCTAAAAGATCAGGGCACTGAATTCTTGGATCTGTAACCGTATGACTCTGCACATCCAATTCAATTGGCAACAGTTCATGAAAAAATGACCCTGTATTTATATCCAGCATGTGAGAGCTCAGGATTTATGAACAAAACTGTGTTAAGCAGGAAACACAGTTGTAAACACTGACTATTCACATGCATTTTAAATATTTGCTTAAGGAAGCTTTTAAAATGTATTACTATTTTAAGGAAACATTGGCAAATTGAAAACATTTCAAGATTTACAAAACCCTGCAAAAACTAGTAATTGCTGTAATGAGTAAAATTGTAATGAGTAAAACCAACACCTTATTTGCTTAAAACTTACCAACTCCAGTAATGAGGAGGAGGAATGAAGCAAGGACAACTCTTCTGTTTTTCTTCACCAGCGGATGGGAGACCCACCTGAGAAGCATGGCTCTCTATTATTTCTGTTTGTTTGTGTTTCTCTGTGTGAAGGCAGGCGGTTGAGCACCAAACTTACCCACAGCAGTGCGCCGAGAGCTGCGTAACCGAGCTCAGGGTGCTGAAGGACCACTGAGAGCTGCAGTACGACAGAGTCGCCGGATCACTTTGGAGAGGCAGGATGTACAAGTTCAGAACACAGAAAATCAAAGCTTTTTCCTCTGACAAATTCAGTTGGACAGAAACGAGATTTTGAACTGAGACTGCAGAAAAAAATTAAAGATTTTTTTGTTTTGTAAAAGAACAGGCTGACAAGTTCTAATTTGTCTTGAAACAGAGTAAAGGAGAATGCTGTCAATTCTTTTTAATTGGGGTTTTAATTATCTGGTAGGATTTCACTGTGCGCTGTGTTTACAGTTATATTTTTCTAGAAATATTTAACATTTGAGACGATTTAATCTTCAATTCATCCAAAAATATATAAAAAAACACCTTCAGGCAATTTATACTTCTTAAAGAGGATTTCTACAAACATATTTAAGTATTCAAATCACAAATGTAGACAGTGTTCCTACATGTGGTTAATTTCAAAATTAAGTCAGTTTCACTTTAAAATCTCTAGCGCTTAGTTTTCTCAACTATAGACTGGTTTATTACATGGTAAATACAGACTCAGGTAAGCAGAATTTGACTTATTTCTATAAAAATAAAAAACTAAATGTTTCAGTGCTTTGTTTGATTCCTATGCCTGACCTAGCCTTTAATATTTGATAAAAATCTGATGTAAGAACATCTAGATGTCCAAAAAGTATTATTTATTTGTTTTATAATGTGTGAATGACTTATCTGCTGACAGACATTCACATTATGAATAATGTGACAGCCAGTCCAGGGCGTATTTACCTCACCGGTTGCCCAATGAGTGCTGGGAATAGGCACTACCTCATCCCTAATGTATATTTTGGGGCAAAAAGGAGTATCTTAATAATTTCAGTGGATTTCAGTGAAAAAACAAGCCAAACATTCAAGTTCAGGTGCGCCAATTGAGAGAAAATTGGTATAAGTGAAACATAAATCAATTTAAGAAGTACTTCACCTTTAGAAATGAGTATATTTGATTGCTAAGAATAAAAATCTCAAAGCTCAGTCATTCTTTCCAAAGTGTCCTTTATTTCCAGAGTTGGAAAATGATAAAAGCTCTGTGAAAGTACTTAAGATATGACAGAAACTCCCCCATCCTCGGTCCTACCTGATTTTGAAGAAGTTATTGAAGTTAGAGTTGCCATTGTTCCCCAGTGCATCTTCATTTTCCAGATTCTATGGGAGTCAGCAGATATAAGAGAATAAGCTGGGCTACATATAAAAGAAAAAAAAAAAAAAAAGGATGAAGGTGAACGGTGAGTTTTGGTTCTGTACCTGATACTTCAGGTTGCTGTGATCAGGTGAGCTTCTGCCTGCAGCTGAAGGGTGGGTCTGCGGTTTGGAGAAAGACAGGGGCCCGAACGTCATCTCTCCGTCCCTGTCACTGCTCTTCCAGCCCTCCGGGTCTCCATCAGCCACAGCCTCCTCCTCATCCCCATCCAACACGAAGGCATCATCAATGGTGAACTGCGCTGCCATGCTCTCAGTCCCGGAGCTGCTGCTGGGATCTGATGCTCACTGCGGAATCAGGACAGGAATCACTCTCACGCCACCGGGTTTCTAACACTCAAGTGCCTGAACTTCAGTTTTTTTTTCTTCACGTTAACTCTGTAATACAAATTCCTTCGCGCGTCAGTAGTAAGCGTAGCTTCACTATATAAACACCTCCAGCTTCTTACGGCATGAAGACAACAAATACAACCACAAAAAATGGACGCCAGGCTCGTTTTGTCGGTATATCAGAGTAGACGTGTCCTCCGTTCCCTCGTCCAACGCTAACGCTGGGAGCTCTGTTTCTGCCATTGTTTGTCCTCTTTCCGCTCGCCGATCAGATGACCACAGCAAAACTTACTGTCTTTGGGAAATCTTCTCTCCGGGGAGGGAAAAAAACTTCACTCAAAGTCGTTTGGAGAAGCGATACATACTGTTACAATCTAACGGGAAGCCGAACGAAACTCTCCTTTTGGCGTATTTAAAAGGAATCTTTGCTCAGTTGCCTGAGATAATAAAGCGGGGCTTCTTCAAAAGTTTTGGAACTCGGTTTTTTTTTTTTTTTTTAACGCTCGGCCATCGATTGGACACGACTGATTCCGCCCAAGCAGCAAAAACCACCAGGCCGCTTAATCGTCTGTCGATTCATCCACCCATCCACACCCGAAACGTCGATAACCAGATGATTTTCACCTAATCATTTTAACTGATTGATGTTCAAGCCGTAAACTGTTTCATTTTTACGTTGCAAACGTGTAAACAGAATATACCACGGATGTATGTCATTGTGAATGACGAGAAGTTAAAAAAAAAAAAAAAAAGTAAAATAAGAAAACTACGAAATGAATCGACGGACAGTGAAAAGATCTATTACCGCCACTTATTCATTTTTAATTTTTTGCTTTTGTTGTCACGCATTTGTTTGAGATCATCAAACATTTTTAATATGATATTAATGCACAATGAGTTAGAAAATGCAGCATTTGTTCATTAAAACTGCTAAATATATCCAAACCAAGTTTAATTCTGCTACACCATTCCCTGATAATAGACTTAACTGACTGACTGAAAATCAGTCAAATAGTAAGAAAAAAAAAATAAAAATGAAATAAATAACATCACACAGTGCTGATATCTCCATAAAATTGAGGACATCAACTTGATCTCACTGAGAGTTTGAAAAATTTGCATATCTTTGGTTACATATCAAGACTGTAAAACAAACAAACAAACAAAAAAACAAAAAAAACAGCAAATAATGATGTGTGTATACCTGGACCTTTACTCTTTTGGCCTGTTGGGGTTCATACTGTGAAGAAAACAACAGCTACATATTTGAACTTGTTATAATGCAAAGTTATTACATAGTCTGTAAAACCTTGTTGCTCATAATTAGGCAGGAAGAATTTCAGATTTTTAAAGAGGTTTTTCCAAGGTAAGTGAAAAGACGAAAATTAGGCTTATGCATAATTTATAGCAATCACTAATCACGGCCAATACCGTCTAATTGCAGCATATCTGCTGCATTTCTGATTACTTTTTTCCGCCCACTGTCTCACATAAAGTATCAGCATGGAGCCCAGTGAACAGCATGAACCTCAGTGGATTAAGAAGGTAGACTTCATCTCCTGGTTGTGTACTGATGAATATCTGAAAGAAAATAGGTAAGAAATGGTTGTGTTGTTGAACTACTAAAAAAAGATATACTTAAACTACATGTAATCTTGTTGCCTACTTCCATCTAACCATCTATTTTTTGTATCTACTTGACCTTTTATTAGAGCTGAGGATGTATCTTGAGTAAGTCCTGGCAATCAATTGGCAAGATTGATTGCCGTCTTTTCACTCAGGAAAAGATGTAATACCATTATGGAGACATGTGAAACTCCCATCAGTAATCACAAGTCAACGTAACACTTTTTTTGTTTTGTGGGAGGAAACCGTGGAACCAAGAAAAAGACTGATGCGATTGTATGCATCATTTAATATCTTATACACTAAGAAAAATTGATATTTGTGAAGCTGTGAGGGATTTACCCTCATTAACAGGTAATATATTTTGTACTTTTTATATTCTAACTGATCTAACTGCTTAATGTATTGTTTTTGCTTGGGAGAAAGTTTAAATCTGATTTATTTAAGATTTTGTTCTCATCATTCTCTCCTTCTCTTTGAGGTCGTCTGGTCATGTGTTGCCATGGAAACGTGGTGACCAGGACCTTATGTTTTCAATCAGCTTTACTGGGAAAATCCACACTGTTTGAGAGGAAGGGGAGATATTTTGGATTTTGTTTGAGCCCAGATTGTGTTTCAGTTTTAGCTTCGATGTTGTTCAAGTTAATTGTAATTATGTCAATATTTTTCTAGAAATATAGTTTAGTACACATGTGTATTTTCTATCTGGAAGTGTAAAGGCTGTCTCCACCCCTTAATTAGAGGTGGTATGAGCTAATGATTTAAAAGCTGGGTGCCTCAGTTCAGGAGGAGACTCTCTCTCCTGCTGATGGTTAAGAAAGGTGGTACTCATGTCTTGCTGTGAAACTGTAACAAAGTGTTTTTGAAGAAGTGTATGTGTAAAAAAAAAAGATCCAGAGCCCTGCAATTTTTGGATCCTGTCTGGTTCTTGCATTTTTGTTGGACATTGTTTTGCTGCATTGGCCATTTTCAGGCCTGAAAGGAGTTTGACACAGATCTCAAACCAACAGAAGCCAACAAATAAAAATACTAAAAATATAGATTACATTTTTAGTCTTTTCTCTATGCTCTGATATGTCTGGAAACTCTGTGTAATACTTTCCTAACGAGAAAGGATTTTACAGGCCATCGTTTAATATTAAACCAGCTGATATTGATTTGTACATTGCAACTCAAATGTCTTCTAAAGACTGACAAACTTTATCCGACTTCTTAGCTTCCTATGGCTTTTTGCACATTATCCTCTTTGTCTATTCAATACTTGTTTTCTTTAATATTACACTCCATCACACAAATCTTGATTTTTTTTAAACATTTGTTTTGTGTGTGCATAGGCGTGTGTGCGTTTGTATGAGAATGTTGTTGCCAGTATCTGGAATTACTTTCATTTTAATGATGATACACATACATGTAATGAAAACTAACTTTGACATATTCAATTCTCATTTTATCCACTGTATCTCTGTAAGACTAAACTAACAACAATAAAACTAAAATTCAGGCAGGTATTTAAAGAAATCTGCTTAATATTTGTTGCCAACAAGTGAAATCATGTGATTTCCAGAAAGTCAGATGGCCTGCGGTATGCAAACAAACATCTCTAAACCAACAAAGACAAACTATTGTCAACTGCAGTTCAGAGGGGCAGAAAAATCAGAGGTGGATAAGGAAACGAGCAGCGAGCTCACAAAAAGGCAGCTCTGATAAAAATCTGTGCTATTCCTGCATCTGGACATTTGGAGAAGCAGAAGCTGTGAGTTTTCTCCCTTTTTTCTACTTTTTTTCTCTGGTTAATGAATAAAAATTATGCAGTTGAAAACACAGGTTTTTATAGACGGTATGCAAAAGTGACATGCCTGCTGCAAAAATGACCTTGACATTTAAATGTTTTGTTAATTAAACTTCAGTGTTGATTAGACTCTGCTATAATTACAAGACAATGTTTGGGCAAGATGAGTTTCAAAAACATTTTATTTGTGAAGGTTCTCAGTGGTTTGCTGGTTGCAACACACATTGATCTTTTTCCAGGCGTAGTGCCATAGTAATGTTGAAATCACTGACTTCTAATCTAATTCTCTTTGCAGATGAAGCCGCAGGCCATAGTTTGCCTCTTGCTGTTGCTCACTTTTGAGGTAAAACTATAGATATTTGATCCTGTTGCTGTGGACACAACAGTAATTTGCTAAATTACTCATACCTCTAACTATTTTACATAAGGTCACATTACAATAACACCAGACTGTAAGAACTGAAACTCTATTCAAGACCAGAATCTTTTATAGCCTCAAACAGGTGTTGTCTGGCTATCAAGTAAATCCCATATCATTTTGCCACCACCATGTTTCATTACGCAGACATTGTCTTCAAAATAGTGTGCAGTGTCATTACTGTAACACAAGACAGGGTGCTGCATATGGGACAAAAATCATATTCAGGTCTCTCTTCATTAACTAGCATACTTAATGAAAGTCAGTGCACAGTACACATTCTTGATGAACAAATATGAGATTATGCCATCCACTGTGCCAGCAAAAAAAAAAAGAAGAAAAAAAGCACATAGGACACATAAAAATGCAGTAATAATATTTTCCATAATGTTGTAATCAATGAATAATTATTGGTATTTTTTACATGCTAATAATGCAACATTACATTCTTTCCCAGTTTTAATTTGTATTTTTAAGGGTATCACATTATGAGTCAATGTAATATTACAGATTTCTAATGGGGTCTGAATACTTCAGCAAGGCAATGGAGTTGGTGTCAGTCCTTGAAATCGTAAATGATTTTTCTTTTATTTTCATAATTTCACCGTTTGTTCCTTTGCTTCAGCCTGCTCCATGCATGCGTATCCGGACTTCTCAAGGCTCCATGGTGGAACTGCCCTGTTACTCATCGGAAAATGACATATCTGGCGCAAAAATTACCTGGACATTTAATGGTGAAGTTATTATTTCTGATTTCCAGGATCACTGAAATATTCATTACTTAACACTCATATGCTATCTGCTCTATGTTTTATCTGTGTGTGTGTGTGTGTGATTACAGGACAAAACATTAGTGACACTGCCCTGTCACCTGGCTCAGCAAAACATGTAAAGAATGGTTTTTACGTCTCTATATCTCCTGTATCTACTGCCAGCGAGGGCGAGTATGTGTGTGTGGCGGTGTGGGAACAAGGAGAGGTGACGACGACGTACAGCCTCACAGTTGGTGAGAAGTCTTTGACAAAGATAAAGAGGGAAGATTTATCTCTTAAGACTGCAGTATGATCTCACACCGAACATTAAAAAAAAACAATTTGAGTATAAAACTAGTTTTTAACAAGGTTGTTGTTTGCACAAATAATTGTATAACGTACAAATCTAAAAGTAGTGTGAAGCACTTTGATAAAGCATTATACAAGTACAGACCATTTGCCATTTTGAGAGAAAAGTTTGAACCTACCACAACATTCCATGTTTTCTCTGTTTGTCAGTAAAAGCTCTCGTTCATTGAGGTTTGGTGGAATCCAGGTGATCAGATCTGTGTGTGGCTAGTGAAAACTAATTTACTATTCTAAAAAACTTTTGGTTGTTAAATTATGAGGTAGCACATAATTTAACAACGGGAACAAATCTTTTTCCCGGTTGGTTTGAGTTGAATTTTTTTCTTAACATATTAAATTGTCATTTGAGAACCGCCTTTTACATTGTCTCAGATTATTATTTAAAAATTTTTCTGATGATTTGACCCATTTAAAAAGGCAAAACAAAATGTGCAGGTGATGAATATATGGAACCTAAAAAAGCTGATTAGTTTGTGTCTTTCTGTCTTTCATCATCAGAGACTTTTCACACCACTGTTAAGGTGACTGAGGACTCGACTGCGTACCTCCCATGTTACTTAACATCTTTCAGCGAAGATGGCAACATGTCTAATGCAAAGTGGTTCAAAGAAAGTGGCTTTGGTAAAAAAACAAGACTGAACACAGCAGAGGACGACTCAAGAGATGCAAAAATTGAACTGCTTTCACCAAATGAACAAGATCAGACCATCATGATCAAAAAAGTTGACATGGGGGATGCTGGGATTTACATCTGTGAATCTGCTGAAGGGGAAAGGCTAAACTCTTTACAACTTGAGGTTGAAGGTATGTTTTTGACAAATATCTCTGTTAAACTTTGTCTGCATGACAAGGACATTTTTTATCAAATAGCATCTGAATTGATATTTCATTATCCTTAGTGTATGTTTAAACTTTGTTTCAGCTCTTCCCAAATCTTCATGCAAAGACCAAATCAAAGAGCTGGAGCACTGCCAGGAGGAAAACAGCCGAACAGCTCTACCCATACTGCGAGAATCTATGATTGAATTTTCAATGAAGCTCTATTCCTACCTGAAACAAGATGAGTCTTTGAGCAACATACTCTTCTCTCCAGTCAGCATCAATGGCATACTCTCTCACCTGCTGTTAGGTACAAATACATCAAATACATCAACAACCTCAGATGTTGTAAATTTGCTGATTCATCCTTTCCCATTTCATTATTTGAAAGTTCCATCCATCCATCCATCCATCCATCCATCCATCCATCCATCCATCCATCCATCCATCCATCCATCCATCCATCCATCCATCCATCCATCCATCCATCCATCCATCCATCCATCCATCCATCCATCCATCCATCCTATTCTTACAAACATTAATAACCAAATCACTTCTACAAAATCATTCCTAATCCTTAACTCTCATGGGACTTTCAACTTTTTCAATTTAGATGTCAGATATTTTATGTAACTCTCCGTGTTACTTTTACAAGGATTTTTTTTTTTCACCCCCAGGTGCGAGTGGCAACACCCGCAAAGATCTGGAGAGAGCTATCTGTGTGCCTCACGACTTCAACTGCGTTCATTTCTATATGAAGAAGCAGAGAGAGAGGATGGGGCAGTCCTTGCAGATGGCTTCCCAGATTTACTATAACTCACGTACTGTATCGACAGTATTTAGTGCAAAAACAGAATTTTTTTTCCCCCACTCATTTTTGTTGGTCCATCACAGATAGCACTTTATAAGTCATTGTGTTTGTTTTTTTTATCCCTTTTCTCAGAAATGAATCTGAGTGAGTCCTTCCGCAGCCAGTCTGTTGAGCACTATGGGGCAGAACCTACAAAACTGCTGGAGTCCAGTGAGGAAAACATGAGGATGATCAATGGCTGGGTGGCAAACAAGACCAACAACAAGATTACAAATATAATCAATGATTTATCACCAAACACTCAGCTGATTCTCCTCAATGCCGTGTCATTCAGTGGTCAGTAAATATCCATCTCTGTGTACCAAAGACTGTGCAGATTTGAATGCTTGCTTAATATTAGGTTCATGTGTTGCAGGTCAGTGGAAGTTTAAATTTAGTGACAAGCCAAAGAAAGGGTTTTTTGTGAAATTTGGTGGGGATATGGTAAGGGTGCCACTCATCCATCATTCGAAATACATGGCATCTATGGCGTACGTTTCTGAACTACAGGCACAGGTAAGAACCTGCCAACTTCAACCACTCACTTTATTTCTGTACTTGCTTGATCTGATTCTTGTTGCAGGTTGGAGCACAAAGTATATACAGGACGATAACTGTAGAATAACCATTTGTATGATTTTGTATAAATCATAAAAATGGTTTATACAAAACCATTTATATAATAGTTTGGAAAAACCAGGGAAAACACACTCATCCACAGCGAAAACATGCCAACTTGCCATGCGTAAATTTTTTCAGTTTTTTCAGTGTAAACCATAGCATAATATCTGCTGCAGTTCTTGAAAGATGATTAAATCAGAGCATCTCCAAAACTGAAGCCCTTGTTGATTTTTTCCAGTTGAGCAGTGACAACACTTTACTGCTACTGCAGCTGCCACTTTTTCATATCTGGCAGCTGTTATTTTAGTCAATCTATTAACAATATCTGTATTTAGTTTAGCATTTGACTCACTTTTGGATGCCCAGAATGAGCTGGAAAGTGTCACTAGGGAAAATAATGTGGATCTGTTAACTCTGCTGTTTAATGTTGGGTAAGGCGAAGACGAATGTATTTGTATGACTTTTAAAATATTCCTGTAATACTCACAGTCAAAATTTGGAAAACATCTACACTAAAAATAAAAAATACTAGGAGAAAGAGAAAAAGTAGACTTTGGGGATGATAGTTTAAGTCTTGACATTAATGCCATCTGCTGGCCAAATTACTGTTTCAGATGTGCACCTGATGACTGCTGCTGCTCGTGGTTTGACCCTCCAATGTGGAATTGTTTTCTCAGATCTTGAAGCTGTTGGCTCCAGCTGATATCTTTCCATCTTGAACTGTATTTAAGTTTTTCTGAGACAAAAGAAGATCTAGGTCATCCTAAAGCTTTTCCTTTAGTCCTGATTGTCCTCCTTTCATTACTGTTCACACTGTGACATAGTTGGAGCCTGCCATAGCAAACCATAAGAGAACATTGAAATACCTTGCAAAGCAAAGCAAATGCATAGCGCATTTCAATGCCTCCATGCAATGCATGGAAGGCACCTATTACGCTAAACCTCAAAACAACTGCTGCTTCCTTTCACCATTAAAGTGGCTCGGACCACTGCATGCACCCCCACAATATCAAGACATGCGGATAAATTTCAGCATGTGGGCTATTACTTCTGTTGGCATTTCGAGTAACCATGGCGACGTGATTGGCGAAAGAACAAGCTAAATTCAAATGAAAACAAATTCTAACAGGTACTTTTTTGTGTCAGTTAGACTCAAAACAGAGACAGAATTCTGTCTCCCCCTTCGTGTCACACATAATTAATGTTGGCTATTTTCAGGTTTCTTTGCTTTATTGTCACAAAATTGACAAAGGTCAATAAAAGCATTGATAAATGAATTAAAATATCAGACAAAGATTACTAGAGTAAATTTTAAAATGTAGTTTTCAAATGATGACTTTATTTAATATGAGAAATAAACTAAGCCAACCCAATTCGATATGACTGCACAATCCACAGTGACAGCAATTGTCCACAAATGGAGAAAACATGAACAGTGGTGAACTTACTGCTTACCAAAAGTGAAACATTTTGAAATGGATCTTGTTCTGACATAGACTTTCAGAAGAAAACATCACAACTATAGTCAAACATGGTAGTGTCCAGAACACTGTTTTAGTTCTGTTTTTAGTTCTGTTTTAGTTCTGGACAAATTGTTTGAATCAATGGGACCATACATCCTGCCATTGATAAGAAAATCATGATGGAGAATTTCCACTGATAAATGTTAGATCCATCCATCCATCCATTTTCTGTCACCCTTCTCCCTAACGGGGTCGGGAGTTGCTGGTGCCTATCTCCAGCTGCGTTCCGGGCGAGAGGCGATAAATGTTAGATGTTAAGCGTAAGTGCATATCATGCAGCAGAATGATTTTTCAAAAGAGCACTAAGAGGACTACTTCTGAATGGCTTGAAACCTGAAAAAATCTAAGAGGTTTTGGAGTGGCCTGATCAAAGTCCAATTGAAATCCTCCAACGTGGCTGAATAAAAGCAATTGCAAAGATGAATGGGCTGGAGTATCTCTACTCTGTGTAAAAAGACTGATTGTCAGTTTTTGCAAATACAAACTGGCAGTTGTTGCTGCCAGTGGTGGTATATGCAGTTATTTGAGAGGCCTCAAGTATTGATATTGGATCCGGTTGGCCTCAGGTAGTTGTTCCTTTGATAAATTAAATTATCATTTCAAAACAGTTGTATTTGATTCAGATCAACCTTGCCTGATGTTCGAATTCAACTTATGATGTGAAACCTTTGACAAAAAGGAGAAAGAAATACAGAAGACAGCAGGGTTAACACTTTCTCACTGTCTTTGCAAATTTCTGAAGTCCAAAATTGCCATTATTTGGAATGGCAACAAAAAAAGATGATTCTGTCTTCCGCTGAAAAACTTGGAATGTGTTTGAAAGGAAAAAGTTAAAAGACGTCCACATAGAGATGTCTATTGATCTCATTGTGGTTGGAATTGTTTAAATGGGCTAAGTAAGTAAGACATTCAGTGAGAATCTGGATATTTGCTTGGCTTGGATTATGTCACGTGGCTGACGATGGTCACCTCCTAATTAAATTACCTGTTATTTGTGGTGTGCAGCTGAACTTTTATTGTCTTTTCTGACTTTGTTGTTGTAATTCTAGAGAGGACTTTACACATTTTGTTTGTCCACAGGTTGCGAGGTTTGCTCTCACTGGTGACAACAGTCTCTACATCCTGCTGTCATATGGCAACAAACTGTCTGACCTGCAGCAGATGGAGAACAGGATGACGGACGCAAATGTGCGTCGAATGATAGAGCTTGTAAACGCAGTCTCTCCCCAGAACATGGATGTCACTCTGCCCCAAGTCAAGCTGGATGTGGAGCCAAACATGAGAATGCTCATCAAGAAATTAGGTTTGCAACTCTTCATATTCAGATGTTACTCAGGCACCATTGCTTTTAGCCTACCTTAATCAGCGCCATGATGACACTGCTTGTGAAATATGTTGCTTCATCTGCTCTTTGATCTCTGTTTCATCCCTCTAACCAGGTTTGTCATCACTTTTTGAGGGGCCCAGCCTGTGTGGCCTGTCCTCAAACGGCAATCTGGTTTTGGACGATGCCAAGCACAAAGCCTTCCTCGCGTTGACCGAACGAGGAGTTGAGGCTGGCGCTGTCACCAGCTTGTCATTCTCTCGCTCCTTCCCTACCTTCAGTGCTCTGCGGCCGTTCGTCTTGCTGCTGTGGAGTGACCAGGCCGACGTACCACTCTTTATTGGCCGAGTGTTGGAGCCATAAGAAGCAAAAATGGAGAGAGGCAAATGAGCAGAAAACAAATGATTAATTGAGTCTGCCTGTCAAAGAGTAAACCATGCAAGATAGCATCAGTGTATTTCTGAAACTTGATGCAGTAAGCAGTACCTTTTAAGAAGTACAGTTAATGTTTATGTGGTACAATTATGACAAATAAATGAAAATACACATAATTACTGCCTGACATATATTGTTATAAGCATAATTTGCACTCGACAATTTTAGTCATGGTTTTTGTCAACCACCATTGTTTCCTTCGAAGGTTCATACAAGAGCATATTAACACGAGGGATACGATGAAAGACGTTTAACAGCACCTGTTGGCCTAGCTGCTAGCTTTAGCTTCCATGACCAGCTAATCCAAAATTATACTAAGACCACTTTCTAGAGATCAGAGTAATCTGGACAGCTTATTGTAATGTAGCTTAAAACAATTGAGTAATTCTGTTATTTGACAAGCACATTTTTTTCAGTCCTCTAATCGACTAATGTTTTAGTAAAATAAAATATGAAGGTGTTTCCAAACGATGGTAAACACTGTGGTAAAAGAGTCACAACATATCTGTTTTGGTTTTCACCATTCTTGTGCTAACTCACCATCTTGGAACAATTATACTAATCTAAGACAGTAAGAAATCTGCTCAAGGAAAGATAATTAAATTAAAATCTTTTTAACAAAAACCCACTTAGAAATTTGTAAGTGTCCCTTTAGCCGGTTGAATAAAAGGCCAATGTGACACTCAAAGCAGTACAGAAGACCACTGAAACAGTTTCAGTTTATTTTGCGAAGTAGTTACACAAACCCAACACAGGATGGCAGCCATACTGTGGGATTGAAAATGACAATAAATACACAGGGACTCCACATTGCATTCCCGCGTCAGCCCTCCTGCATAAACATCTCTGTTTTCATTTCAAGGAAGACAAGTGTTAAAGTCTGTGACAGTAAAGGATTTCTTAAAAGCAAAATCTTGCTTTGTTGAGCACAGCAACTGAGCAAAAATTACCCTGAATAATTTTATTCACAAACACACTGCATGGATGGCACAGACTGTAAACACATCAGTATTCAGAAAGATCAGTTGGAGTCGCACTCTATTATGCAAGTTGATGGCAATTGCTAAACATGCAGCTGTATTGCAGATAGATGATTACGCAAGCAAAGCTGAGGTCAATAGACAAGAGCCTGAAAATACTGCGACTGTAAACAACAGAGCCAGAGACGCACAAAAATAAGCAACCATCCAGCCAGAAACGTGAACTCCATTTGATCTCCATTACCCAGCCTCAGAGTAAACAAAGTGCAGAGTATTCCCAGAAATAACATGAGCTTGCTGTTTGGGTTGATTATCTCATTGCTGACTTGCTGAGACGTTAAATGTGCATAGAGAAAATACACAACAAACCCGCCCAGATTTGCCTAATCCAGTTCCTAAAGTTATTAAAAGACGTAATTGAATATTTGGTTAAGCCTCCTAAATCTTCATAATACCCAAGCCCTTTTTATTTTAGGTTGAACACAACAAAAACACTGAAGGATCCCAAGGTTGTTGAAGGACATGACAGGATATGAGCAGCTGGATCGATTATTAGTTAGCAATCTCCCCGAGGCAACCGACCGACTGTGTTCTTTTGTATGACCAAAGATTACATGACAGTAAAGCTGAGCATTCAATAACCTGGTAAGTATTAAGACAATCAAGGGACAATTTTATACAGAAACAAATGTAGATTTATTTTTAGACAGCCACAGACCATGCATGTAGAGATGGTCGTGTGAAAAGCTTTGTAACTTGTCAGAAATCTGGATGTGAGGCTTCAGCAACACCGGTTTAGTTATTTTGTAATAAATAAGAAAAAGAAAAATGTACATGTCATTGTAATTAAAAAGTGCTGTATTACATGTTCCGCATCAGCAAGTTCAGATAATGCAGGCATTATTGAAATATATACATAAAAAAAAAGGATCCTGAGGATTTCTAAATCAGTGTAAGGGTAAAAGATTCTCCATAAACAATTGTAGCTTCTGTTTAGTTATACGCCAGGATGAAAAGGTCTTTCTTATGTCCGAGAAGCATAGTTTTTTCTTAAGTGTTTCTAAAAATTAGTTTCTGACAAAAATCTCTGTTTTTTGAAAAAAGATGTTAACGTTTTGCTAATATACAGGTTAGTGTGATAAGGTCTAAGTTTGTTGACAGTATCACAATTTCACTGTATAAAATTTGTGATGCAAAGATTAAAAAAAAAAAAAAAGAAAAGAAAAAAGAATTGTATTGTTGGAAAACAAGTTTTAAAACCATAGCCAATCAGCTAATAGCTTGCTGGCTGTATTTTCAGCAGTGCCACCTTGACTTGACAATCTGTGTCTTCTAGCTGAGCTGGACTTTGTGTACTGGCAGCCTTCTATAAACCAGCTGAGTAGATTTGAAACCTTGGAAGTTGTATCACGGAAAAAGCTTTGTGTTTTCAAAGCATTTAAAAGGTTGAAACACACTGATAGCAATAACTGAGCCATTTCTAAATGAGATTGAATCATAAGAGGGAACTCTGTTCTGTTAGCCTGTAAACTGCACAGAGATTCTCAGTAAATAATGACGTTTGACAGACAAGAATATCACTATCGATCTCACCCACAGGATCAATGCATCTAAGATTCTAAAATTCAGGCAAATGTCTATAGCAGAAGGCATGCAGCAGTGGATTAAAATATATTTTTAGGCTTTGTCAAAAGAAACTGCACAGTCTGATAACAGTTTTTATCAATGAAAAAGGGTTAACGTTTCCCCGCTTAAAGAAAATGTTGCGTCACCATTGTGTTTCATTAGAGCAGAACCAGAATCACTGCAATACGGCAAATTATCTTTAATCTGGCTGAAATTTGCTTCAGTAGTTCTGTAACAAGCAATACATCCAAAAGCGGAATGAGATGTATGCTTCTCGTTAACAAAAATGGGAAAAAGAACATTAAGATTTTGTGTTTTCTTTCTCAGGTTCATGCCGCTGACAGCTTTTTGTCACTATCCTGCAGCCACAACACTGTGGCCTGAGGTGGTTACAGATAATTTCTCTGCTGAATAAACCGTTCTTGCCTTTTCGTCAATATTTCTTCACACGTCGGTGCGCCTGAAGTTGAATAGAAGCATTCTGAATGGGGCGTGAGGAGAATACAGACAGACACATGTTGCACATACAGAAAATGTAGGCACTCGTATTGTCAAAACTCCCACACACACACCACACACACGCATACACACACACACGCAAACACACACATATAATGCTGACACATTACTGCCTGACACATAGGTGATAAAACACCACTGCCACAGACAAATAACGAAAAGACATAACACAGAAAAGGTAAAGGTACGAATCCACCGAATGGATCATCTTGTGCTTTACAGTATAATAATACGGTGTCTTATTTTGCATCAGATCGCGACAACTACTTTAAGTTAGAGACGTTTCAACTACATCCTGAAACTCCTGTAACTATGTACCACATTAGAAGTCACAAGGGTGTACAAATAGCTGGGCACTTTGACCGAATGAGCCTCGGATGTGTCTGTTGGTGTAAATTTGGATGAAAATGTTTGACTTCCACAATGCGGTGAGGTCTACGCACAACTTTCAGTGTGACGTTTTGGTCTGGCAACACTTCAATGAGGACATCATCACAATTTAGTTTACCTTGAAAAATAAATAGATTCATATTACACCTTGTCACCATCACTGAGATTGGTATGAACATACTCTAATATGCTGTGCCTCGGTTAGCGGCAACACATGACAATTTAGATTTGTAATGATATTATTATTGCATCTTTTATTCTTTGTTCAGGTCGCTGCTGCTGCTGCTGCTGTTGTTGTTGGACTCTTGTCAACCGTTGTTCAAGTGAGACAAACGCATCTGTGCTTGTGGGTGTGCCTTTGTCTGCGAGAATGTCTTGGGTAATCTAGTCCGGCTTGTCGCTGCTCGGGGCACCTTGCTGCGTGAGCGTGTGCCAGTATTCAACTTTCTTCCCTTTGTTTTTGAGACACTCGAACCAGTGTCTGAGTCTCTGTCCGCTTGCGTTGATGCCCAGCTCCACTCCGCCTGCCAACAAAAAAAGCAAAAAAGCAAAAAAACAAACGAAAAAAAAAAAAAAACCATGAGCATTGAGTTAGTTTATAGTTTTTGTGGTGAATACGTGTAATGAAGGGCCCATCCAACACGACAACATTTCCAAATGCCTCAGTTTACGCTTCAAACATAAAAATTGCACACTTTTTCTATGCCTAACCTTGGCTTTAGAGGTTTGTTAAAAGTCTAAATGCTGCATGTTCATATCTTGCCATTACCAATTTTGTCACAATTTATTGTCAAACAAGCAAAAGTATAAAACATTTTTAACAAAACTGAAAAATCACAGCCAAAAAAGGGTGATCCATTTTGTGGTGGGCATTGAGCATTTATAGTTGAAAACATGTCTAAGCAATATTACTAAATGACCCAATTAAAAAAAAAAAGTTAATAAGCTGAAACATCTTGGTTATTAATGCAGTGTCTTATGTTCTTACTCTTCTCAAACCACAAATACAGCAAACAACAAGTTCCATACTTTCCATGTGAATTAGTGATAATTGTACTGTCTTATGAAAATTTTTAATATAAATAACACTCTATTCCGTATTTATCTTGCAGACATGTTGTCTGTATAATGTCATTGTTACAAGCAACTCAGTCACCGGGGATGCTGTGCTGTACTCCAGTGTAGAGTTACGTATGAAAATTATGGTTCATATTTAACAGTTTTATTAGCAACTGAATTTTCTTCTATGACAATAAAGTGAATACCATCTCTCATTACATCCAGAAAGTGTCTTGCTGCTGGTGCACAGCCTGTCCTGCAGTTTTGATGTGTAAAGAATGTGAAAACAATGTGTGTTATTTCTATGTTCCAGCACTACAAATGTCATATTTACCCCATTGTCTCAAATCTCAAGGAAAAAATACAATCTTTGTGTGCAAATTGATGTTATTACAGCAAAATTTCAACTGAAGCTTAACTAATTTCACTCTTTTAAATACTTATCAGCCCTAGTTAAAGTATTTAGGCTTCAAATAAACAATTAAAATCAATTTAGATGTTGGGCAAGAATGCATATAAACTCTAACATGAAAATTTAATGCATAACTGGAGGATGCTGAACTTGACTTTAACAATCACCTCCAAGGTAGTACTGAGAAAAAAGTAAGGCAACATTTATTTAGAATTGCAGACTTTTGAAATGTTGGATGAATCCTTTGCTGTCAAATCTGAAACCAATATGGACCTTGCAGTGATGCATGATTACTGATTTTAAGGTTTCTTTCTCTGGCTCCAGCAGATCATTCAAAAACAGCATCTTCTCTAATGAAATCCTAAGTCTGCTCTTCTTTTTTTCAGGAGTCATTATGCTGTCATTATCTACATTCTGATTAGTGTACTGCTAACGTTGTTGCTCATTTTAGCCTCAATAGAACGAAAGTTTCAAAGACAGCCACTTTTTCTTAATGAGCTTTTAAAGACTACGGTTTCTGTCCGCCTTCTTCCTCAGATATGGTCGCACATTTGGCTCCGGAAACGCGGCGACGTGCTGAAAGCCGAGCGGAATGCGACAAAACGGCACTTCAAATCCAACGGGTGACGTTATTGAAGCTCCATTCATAATTTACGCAGTATATGTGTACTGCTTGTCAGCATTCATGGTAATGAACTGACAGTGAGACTCACTTATTGAAACAGAAATAGACATGAGCCAGGATTCAAGATGAAAAGCAGAAAACAGAGAAAAACTGAAGGGTTTTTGGAGAATTAGATGAAAGAGACACCGAGATAAAACATGTTCCTGATGAGTGTAAGACAGGGAGATGGAGGCAGTTGTTACACAGAGGTTATTACAAAGCTCTTCCCATGCCTGTGACTGCACAGTTAATGGGGCTTAGAGGTAAACAAAACCTTTTGGTTACATCTACTTCTAACAACGCCTTGGAAAATGACAACCCCAAGCAAACAAGGCAGGATTGCTGATCTGCGACTTATCTTATTTCTGCCTGGGATGCTGCTGCTGGCGGGAGAGGAGCCGCCTTTAAGTATTACAGCTCATAGTCCAGAGCCAGTTTTCGGTGGAATAACAACACTTGCTGCACCCACATAACTCAAACTCCAGAGGATCGATTAGGTTTTTTTTCAGCCGGCAAGGTGCTACAGCCAAATAAATGGATAGCCATTCAGATGCTGCTTGCAGGACAGGAAAGATAAGCATCCAAGGAAGGCGAGCTGATGCTGATACGGCTAAGGATAAAGCACAGCCTTTAGAAGCTCATTAAATCTTACTGACATGTTTTACGCAAAATTATGTTTTGCTGCACATTTTTTAACTTTAGGTTTCATGCAGCATGTAATTTCGGTGTTAAATCCGTAGCGCTTACAGGGAACCACGGTAATGGACAATGCTTGTGCAAAGTCATGTAAAATATGGACGTCTTCTTTGCTACAATCTATATTCTGTGATTATGCAAATGCGATTCAAGTTTGCATTGATGAAAACATAGAAACGCTTCCTTTGAGCTTATTAATCATTCATATAACTGGTTTCCCTGCAGCACGGCTGAGCAGCAGCATGTGAGTAGAACAAAATTAATGGTGAAAAAAGTGGCAACGCCACTCGATTCTGTTGAAGCAAAGTTTTATTTTTGAAAGTTTAACCCTCGGAAGTATTCAAGATCAGGTTTTTAAATAACTGACCAATTAAACTATGGTTCACACAACCATTTTAAAACAATAAGTTTTGAAATCCCAAAAAACAAAACTTTGATAAATCATGTTCAGACTCCCCCCCCCCCTTTTATATATGGCATAAAAGTTGCAACAACCTGTTTGTGTAAGTGTACAAGCCTTTAAACTAAAGCTACTTTGCTGAACTAACCTTTAGTTAAATCTCAGCTTTAGTTTTTCTTTAGTGTAAGTCAGTCAGTATCCCACACCTTGACTTGATAATATTTGGCCTTCTTCAGGTTGTCTGACAGATTTTCTGTCAGATTTAAGTAGTTCTGATCTTTGCTGCAAGCGTTCTAAAACTTTTATTTTGTTCAGGTGAAGCTATATGTGTTTATCTGGATGTATACTTTAGCTCATAGTGATGTTGAAAAAAATAGATTTCTCTTCATCTACAGTTTTCTAGGAAACACCTGAAGGTTTTGGGTTAACTCTGTTCATGATTTCATCCACCTCCACAAATGAACACGGCTGTCATGTGGTGTGCATAATGTTTATACATCTGTTCTCAGTGTTGTCTGTGCCAGACATACTTTTTGATATCTTGGCCTGGAAGTTTAAGTGTGGTTGATGTTTTCTGTGGAGGAAAAGGCATTTGTCATTGTCACACGTAACCAGTTTTCAGAAATTCCTGTGGCTGCTTTAGGGTCTGAGAGCTTTCTCATAGGAAGGAGTGGGTGCTGCAGTCTGCTTTAAAACCCACTGTGGGGTTTATATGTGCTGATCCAGTCTGAAAACAGCCTTAGAGTCAGGTCTGGCAGCAGGAACGCAGTGCAGCTTTCTTTTTCATAAATTGTGAAGAAAGGTTTAGTTTCAACAATGTTCCTGTTCCTGGATAACAGGATGGTGTAACTTTGTTCAGTTTTTAGTTCCTTTCTCCTGGAAATTAGATCATTTTGATCCTTTTCAGTCTCTCGGCAAGCTAAAGTTCAAAAATAACAAAATGTCAATAAAACCCTATTATGACATAAATTTTACTTAAGGTGAATCAGTTTCTTATTAACTGATGAAAGCTGCGAACCAAAAAAAAGACCTAAATGCTGGATATGAATAAAAACACATTTCAGCAAAAATATTAATTTAACGTTGTTCACAATAAACAGGTTTGTTTAGCATTTATCATACACAATAAATATGACATTTCTAGAACAATCCGTGTTGGTTTGATATTTTTGTCACAAAGCTCTGTTTAAAATATGACTCATGAAGTGGATCTCATGTTCATCTGTGTGCTAATCACCGTCAAATTAGTGTCAACATTGATGCCTTGTTTCCCTTCCATTTACCTACAGAATCTCGCCTCCTACATGTTATTTGCTGATGGCCCGTCCCGATCAAAGAGCATCTCAGACTCGCTGTTCTCTGATGCTTTGGGATTAATGCTGTTCTCTTTAACAACCAGTTTTTTTTCTCTCTCTTCCCTCCTTTGTCTTGCTGTTATTTTTCTCTTCGTCCTAATTAAACGAACTGGCAGGCTGCTGTAATTGAACCTGTAATGATGATGGTTATAGGAATAGATGGAGGTTGTATTGATGGCCTTTCCGCCCCGCGGGGCCGTAACTCACCGACCTCGTCCGAACAACAACCCACACACCTGAACACCTCGCGCCGAACCGTCTCACACACGTTAGTTAAGGTAAGACGCTGTGATTTGAAGCCCTTTGAGCTAAATATGCTGGTAATCCATTGTCACCACATTCTCCAGGATCTCATGCAGCTCCCATGGTGCCTCATCGCCATTATAGGCAAAGCTGTTTAGCAGCCTGATTAAGCTTCAAACATCTGATGGGCTAAATTCATGGTGAATAAGGATCCAGAGACAAACATCAAGCTTTCTGAGCTTTTCGATGTCCCATCTTCATTTCCTATTCCACTCGGATTCCTCTCTCCCATTCAGACGCTCCCTCAAGCCTCATAATTACTCCTCATATCTCCTCCATTTTTAATTCTTCTCTATAACCACTCTTGGCCTGGTTTTTAAAGGGTTTTCTTTTGCAGATGCTACGCTTTCATCTAAACATAGTCATATTCTTTGCTGCCGCTGCTGATTTCCTCTTTGAACAGTCTCGGCGCTTACCTATGAAGTCGTTACTCATTCCCAAGTCATAGTCCCACACGGAGATCTCCAGGGTTTTCTTTGCCAGCTGGTCCAAGGTTACTTCATATGAAAATTCCTGTGCAGGTGGCATACATAAAAGAAAATTCACATCAGTTATTCGCAAACATGCCAATGAAAGCGGTTTCATTTGGGACATTTTCATTGAAAACATGTTAGACTGGTGGTGAGAGCAAGTTACGGAGGTAAGAAATTAATCTTGGTTTTAGGAGTGATGCTTTCGCTGCAAGCTGCAGATCGTTCACAGCTCAAAGGGGAAATCAGGCGAGTCGACAGGCGTGCATTTTAGATCAAGAGGGAAACATTACCTCATTAAATTCAGGATTGAGAGTCTTTTTCTTCACCGATGTCTTGTACTTAGACTTTTTTCCCATGTCTGGCTGCAAGATTCTGAGAAAAAGAGAAACAACAAGCCAAGACATTAGGATATCAAGTTTGCAGAGTGCAAACTCTCAGTCACACCCAGATAAAAAAAAGTAGAAGTTTAGATCTGAACACTACATACATTGTTTACAAGAGCCGATTTTCATTCAGCCTTCCACTAATTTATTCTCAGAAAAGCGTGTCAATTAGAAATGGTAGGGAAATTAGATTAAATTGTGTTTTCCTGCCTCCTTTATATGTTAGATTTTAGTATAAATTTAGCCTATTTGTACAGAGCAAAGTTTATACTTCAAAAAGATTTAGGCAACTAGTATACTTTCTAATTCTCTTTGCCATACTAACTAAGAAGAGTATTAACAACCATGCATCTGACTTGAGGTGTTGGTTTCATTAAACAAACCTTAGAGAATCGTTGAAACCACTGAAATGCAATGTTGCTAACTTCTCAGAACAGAGTAGCACTGTGAGTCACCCTCTTTTCACAGATTGTCTTGCACACCTTGCACAACAAATACATAAAGAAGATATTTGAGTGAAGGGGCTCAGACCCCACCAAGCAGCCTGAGGAGTGAGCCAGCCCTCCTGCAGCCTTTCAAGTTGAAACAATGTTTCATTATTTCTGATGTCTTTTTATATAGCATCTCTGCTGGATACCAGAAACTAATGAGTGACGACGCTCGCAAATCGCTTTTCATGAGATAATTATGACCCAAAAGTTCTCTTAACAAAGGCAGGGACAGTGCAGGAGGGGAACAGAGAGACTGTGAACCACAGTGAAGATCATAATCAGGCACAGGAGGCAGGAGTGTACGCTCCAGCGGAAGAGGCGGCAGAAGGTTTGCTGGAGGGCAGGAGGAGTCTTCATCAGCATAAATTCAGCATGAGGATGTTCAGGTATTGAAATATCTCACTCATCCAGCCACAACTACCCTGCCGCCCCCACAAGCGATGAATCCCAGCCTGACAGTTGAAGCATGAGATGGGCTCGGAGGCTGTCACAGTCAGAGAGAGTAAAGGCTGGGGGGATTAAGGTGGGGCAGAAAAGGAAGGAGGACAGAGGACTTAATGGAGAGAAACATTGCCAAATAAAGACTGAGGCCGTGTGATGTACAACGACAAGTTTACTTCGTGAAAAATGTTTTTACAGCTACACATTGAAGGGCTCTTCATAAGCAGGTCTTCTGACTTTCTGAAGGCTTTTCAAAGTTTTCTTTAGGATTTTGGTTAATTATTTTATTGTTTTCTTTAGTTTAAAACATATTAATTGTCATACAAGTGTTTTATTTCACTTTGTGTTTGTTCTTTAAGCCTCTTCAGATTCACCTTTGAATAACATAAGTGAAAAAAGCCTTTACATTTAAACCATTGAATAATGTTGTCTAAGACTCATACCAACACAGTGATTTCCAGGGAGTTATGTGAAACAAGAAGGCTGCAGGTTTTCAACTCACAATTTACTGTGTTGGTTTCCTAACCTGTGAGAGTTTCCCAAACACAGTGACCCAAACACAGTGAAGACAGCATATTTCTCAGAGGTAGGAAAGGAAAAGTACATTTTACACCTGAGTAAAACCAAAACTGGTACAAATAAGAAGTCCTTAGCTTCTCATGAACATCATTTGTGCATAATGATGAAGTTTATGACAGTACGCTGACGTTTAAGAGTTTCAGAGTTTGAGTCCAAGTCAAACTTATCATTTTCTCACGCTTGTCAATCTCGTGTAGGTTTAGATGTATCCTAACAAAAATGCACATTAGGCACAATTCACAGTAAAGTAGGTCCAACACACACACTGGAAAGAGAAGAAGATGGAACAGTTCCTCTAAATACTTCAAAGAGCGATTTAAATGGTCTCTGAGTTGCTTGTCAAGTGTGGACCATGTAGATCCTTCTGTTCTTCTAAGTTTACAGAAGCAAATGAAAAAACTTCCTCGGCTCCTCGGCGGATCCGGAACAAAGTTTCTGAAAACCTGAGAAGAGCAGAAGCAGTCCGCTCCTTTAAATCATAATATCTGGCGCAACTAAGTATGTTTCCTTTTTTGCAACAAGAAAATAAATAAGAGAGTGAACCAAGCAAAACTTCTATTTGGCACATAAAAGACGAAGCTCAGGTTAAACCATGGGCATGTCTGTGAACTGTAGTAAATCACTGTTCATGCCCCAGACACCCCATTCCCATTCCCGGAGTAACAAAACATTCTCTTGCAATGGCATTCATTGTTATGGCTGCATAAATAAAAATACAGGCTGCATAACATCAACCAAAGTCCGTCTAAATAACCACAGGACATTCATAGAGTAATTTATTACAGGAGGAGGCTGGTCCGTAGAGATAAGCAAGGATTATCCAGCAGATTTTTTTCCCCCATGGTTTTCCTAAAAAATGGGATGTTCAATTCAAAACCGCTGGTACACTAACCAACAAAATATTAATGCACTCTAAACCTCCATCATTATATTTCACCAGCTTGCACAGGCTGATAAGGAGAACAGGGAACAATGGTTAAAGACAAGTGTTTTCCTCATGAGCAAGTGAGGAGAACTCTGTTCTGCACGCATTTTAATAAAATCTAAAAGAACTGAATCACTTCAGCCTAAAACACAAACACATGCCTGCTGCAAATAGAAAAGTATCATAATGAATATTTGTCTATTTGTTTGTTATGTGGGCATATTAGGTGTAAAGGATAAACCATGTTCACGTAAACATAGAAATATTATCCTGCCAAGTTTATTCTCAAACCAGCTGAAGCCTCTAAATACATGTATCTGTTACTGCAGTGGCATAATCTCATATAATGAAAAATCCAGTTTTTGAATAGAGTACACCTATTCAGTTGTAAAACAAAACACTGTACCTTCAGAAATAATTGTTTTTAAAAAACACTGGATGGCATAACTATTGGCATCTCTAACAAGTTCTTCAAAATAAATGTAACTTCAGAATTATGTCATTCATATCTTGGTTTCTTCCAGTGATCAAAGCTGAGAGGAATGTCCATAACTTTCTGTTTAAATATGACACAATACAGACACCCATCTGTTAGCTACTGACCAGTAGACCGCTACTACACACAGAAACCAGTTCGGAGGTCAAAACGACCTCCAAAAATACATTTAGGAGACCTACAGTTAAAAGCGGCATTTTGAGGTTTTCAAGTCTCCATAGCAGCGGCCCCACGCTACCTACATGTCAAGCAGTGTTCTGGGAGTGATGTCAGAAAAGTGTTTCCTGTATGTTCACAAATGGAAACATATAGAGCTGACTGAAGGCCTCAGACAACTTAAAAGGAGCTTTGTGATATGTGCTGCTGGGTTTCTTCCCGGGGAAATCCCACTCTAGTGAATTGTTGTTGTGCTTCAAATTAAAGGTAATGTCCTTTTGGTCCCACAACACCAGCTGCATGATCTGAAAGCAAATGAAGTTTGCAATATTGTCTTGCTTGATAGGAAAGGCCACAATAATCCAAGATGGGTGGTTTGTGGATGCATGTTTAATAGCTGAATGAAAAGGATTTAATAAACAATACACATCTGGAAATACCATATTATAATTTCTATATTAGAGATTCTGGGATGATGTGAGTCTGATTCTTCTTTAAGTGCGATAAAAACCAACCATAATTTAGGGACCGGCTCCCCAGCCGGCCCCTGCGTCTGTGCCGCCGGTCCTCCAGCCGGCCCCTGCTCCTCGTGTTCCGCCGGCCCTCCTGCCAGCTTCTCCTCGTGCGCCGCCGGCTTTCCAGCCGGCCTCTGTGACTTCTCCGCCGGCTCCCAAGCCGGTCTCTGCAACTGTGCCGCCGGCCCTCCAGCCGGCCCCTGCTCCTCGTGTTCCGCCGGCCCTCCGCCGTCTGTGAATCTGTTCCGCCGGACATGGCTTCGGCCACCCTGACTCCTAGTGTTCCTCTTCCCTGTGTTTCTCCTGACGTTCTCAGTTCCTCCCGATTCCCGGTTTCCCTTTTCCTTGTGTTCCTTCCGCGTGTCCCAGTGTTTCTTTAGATTCTCCTCGTGTCTCTCCTGAGTTCCTTAGAGCCTTAAAGTTCCTCTGTTGTTCCTTAAGGCTCCTTCGTCATCCCGTAAAGTTCCCCTGTCATCTCTTAATGTTCCTCCGTCGTCCCCTAGAGTTTCCCCGTCATCTCTTAAAGCTCCTCCGTCGTCTCCTGAGGTTCCTCCGTCATCCCTTAACGTTCCTCCGTCATCCCTTAACGTTTCCCCGTTGTCTCCTCGAGTTCTCCGTCGTCCCTTAAAGGTCTCCCGTCGCCTCCTAGAGTCCCACCGTTCCCTCTTAGAGTCCCACCGTTCCCTCTTAGAGTTCCTCCTGTGCCCCGTAGTGGCCCTCCTGTGCCCCCGGGTGCTCTGCCGCACCGGGGACGTCCTCCGGACCTTGGGAGCTCCTCTCGTTGTCCCCGCCCATGTTGTGGGTAGTTTTGTTTACTTTTGGCCCCTCGTAGTCTCCCTGTGTTTTCCGCCCACCGTCTTGTGGGTAGGTTTTTTTTGTTTGTTTTGTTCCGTCTCTTTTACATCCCTCTTACTCAAAAAAATGTGACTGTCACTGTAAGATCGGCAGCTTCTTCCTTGACTGATCAAAAAGACAACATTGTTCGAAACGGCCAGGTTTAGTGTTCAGAGATGGCCTCTGTTAACTCCACACTGTCGTTCCCTCCCTTTACTTTCATCCTTCGTAGGCCGTGCGTTTTCTGTTTGAGTGGACCTCCAAAAATAGATGTTCAAAGCAGTGGCTGGAGACAAAGATGGAGAGATTGAATAATTGAAAGCTATGCTGGGTTTCTCAGACCGACCCGCCGTCTAGACAAGTCCAAACTAACGCAAAGACGCATGTGTCAGTTTTAACAGCAAAAGACTTTAGGTATTTCAATGAAAGGTGTTTCAATTATCAATCCATTCATCTGAGTCAAGAACATTAGTAATGCAATGTAGTAAGTAATGAATGTGGACAGACTGTAGCTCACCCAGGTAATACTAATACTTCTTTCAGCAAAAATTTAGTGAAGAAAATTGGATGTGGTTAATATATCAATAACACTAATTATATATATTCTAAACAACAATCTTTAAAAAATGGGATTTACCTGATTTACCCAAAATTATTCTAAAATGTCATGTTTCCCATTCAATGACATTCAATCAATCTTTTGAGTCGGTTGTATTATTACAACAACTGAATTTATTTTTAAATTAAAAATGACTCACATTTAAAATGTAATTAAACTAATTTTCCAAAACAGAAGCATAATAAAGGAAAAGGTCAAATTTCTGCCAGCAGGTACTTAAAAGCAACATTTTAGGAACAGAATTAAAAAAATGTATCATTTAATCATGTTGCTCACACATAGGAAACAATACATGAACCTTTTTAACTGTTTTCATTTTTAAAGAGACTCAACTGAAATGTGAAGGACAACTCAAAAGAGCAACAAAAGCAAAAAATATCTGTTGAAAAGCACATTTCTCTCTGCGGTTTGCCTTTTCGCCATATAAGCCACATGTCAAAGTCACAGCTTGGCAGCATCACCGTTGGAGTCATGAGAATTTTGCAGCTGAAGCTGTCCTTACAGTATGTTAAAATGGAGAAGAAGAAACAAAACAAATGAATAAAAGCGGCATGGAGAACACTGAGAAGTGACAGGAAGAGACGGGGGGAGAGGGAGCTGGTGTTAAAGTCGAAATAATTTAAAACACAAACTCAGCAACAGATAAAAGAAAGTGGGTGAACAACATTTAGAAGGTGGGAGCTAAATATATTCCTGCAGCAGGGGGGAAATTGGGATTTCTACCTGACAGAAGTCCAGAGAAAGGAAAAAAATAAAGCTGCAAAGTATGGCAGTGCGCTTGGTCAGCAGGAAGTAACTGACATGCATGCCTCGCAATTTTTGTGTTTATGCATCGTAAATCTGCACAAGCACATTTGTCTGATTGAATGGAAGGCAAATCAGCTCCTAGATAATTCTGACCTTTGTTAAAGCGCCGGTTCTTTCTGACAGGCTGAATGCCAGTCAGAAAGAAGAGAAAACTGTCATGGCTTACGCAACGATTGTAGAATAGTTGTTTTATGCTCCTTTTGGGTTTACTGCAGTGAGCGCAGTGTAGGTTCAACGTACAGTCAGCAAGATCGACAGGTAAAGTCTATGAAATGTTGCTTAATGCATTTGTATTGACCTGAAGCTGGGAATCTACTGAAATTTAAGCCTAGAAAAATCTTGAACTTAAAGAATTATCGATTTGATTTTTGCCATGGGGCAGAAATTAAATCCACATGTCATACTGAGAACTCGCAGGATCACCCTGCCCAGATCACAGTTTTACGGTAACAGACTATTTTATATATTTCAGAACCACTTCTATAGTATAAGGTGCAGAAAGATAACTACATTTCCCAGAATGCAAGGGAACACCCTGTTCTCTGTCTTTCAGAAAATGTGCTGAAGTCATTCGAACGAAGGGTAATTTATGACTTTGCCAACCAAAATATTTTCTACATGTGATCTCATACAAATATCCTAAAAAACATTTTAGACCTAAAACTAAGACAAGCACATGTCTTTGATTTTACTACTTGCCAGATTTAAACACTCTTGTCAGTACTTTTGTTTAACGTGATTTTATTTAAGAAAGACAGATTTATGAATTGATTGCGCTTTTAAGAGATAATTCTATCAGAAAAATCCCAGCCTGAACAGCTCCAGTTCAAGCTGTGAGTTGAAGATGTGTTATTGCAGTGAGCCAGTTAACAGATACTCATCTTTGTGACACAGCTTAATTATTGAAAACCTACACAAAACAATTAATTTGGCTTCAAAGTACAGCTATCCTCTGCATCTTATTTTGGTCTCAGTATTTAACGTTGACAAGGCTTCCTGCTGTGGCAGTGGCAGTGATATACCTGCTTTCTCTTTCCTTATCAGCGCTGCAGTTTATCTGTCTGCTCTGCCTTCCAGTCGTCTCCTCAGCGTTCTGTCGGTGTAGGTTGATAAGTGAGGGGGGGGATTTTTCATTTGGCGCTCTAGGACTTTTAGTAACTCCTGATCTTTCCCAGGTAAAATACAATCCTACCTCCAAGCTTAGATTTGTTCTGCACTGTCGCTTGCCTGTCCGCTTTCTGCCCAGCTCATTTAACCTTCTCAAGCCAATTCCTTTTGGAAAGCTAAATGTTCCCTCTATGCTCAATTCTCTATCCTGAGGTCATGGATGAGCTGTCAGGATAGGCATCTTAAAGTCACACACTAAAGTACTAAGTTAAGACTCAACTCTGAGTTACAGGTTCTCAGTGCGGGTTTATCTTTTAGAAGTGTTGCCATAGTAACGTGTGCTGGAAGCTGCAAGTCAGGAAGATTATTATAGAATAAGATCCTGGAAAAAGGCGACTGAAATGAGCTTCCTCTTTAGGGCGGGTAGACTCAGCTTTAGAGACAGAGTAAAGAGTTTCCCCAGGGCAGCTTGAAAGTAGAGGAAAGTACTGCTTCTCTGAATTGACAACTAGTTGTCAACTACTCAGAGGACCTTTGCTAAGTTGAAAGCACCTGTAGTTCAGGTACTTTCTCAATTATGTAATTGTTTTTGCATTTTAGCACTTTGCACCCCAGCACAAAATAAATTCAACTCACTGTTAGTGGCTTTCAGAAATGCTTCTCAGCTGCTCTCACAGTGTGTTCTGAACGACCTTATTATCTCTGGCATGTTCCTTTCAGGATTCTGTTATTGGCCCATTAACTAAACCAGTGAAGTGTGACACTAGTAAGCAGTTCCATTCCTGTTTTTATGATTATTTACTTGTCTTTTGCCACAGCTGTCAAACGTGGTTTTAAAGAAATAGATTAACCTTAAAACTGGCATCCAGCAAGAAAATCATTGAATAAAAGGAGGAAAAAAACAAAACAATCTGTTTTAAAGGACATTGAAAAGGCAGTGAAAGGTTTGCCAAATATTTATCACCTGCACACTTTAAAGATCAAAAGCTTTCCAAAAGCAGCATGCTATGACCTGAACGGACTTTGGTTTTGTGTTTTGCTTTGTTTCTGTATTTTTTTTATTACCAAAACAATGTGTGCATTTCCGTTACAAATGTGCACAAAAACTTTATATTCAGTTAATGTAATAAAAAAGGCAATTAAAATCACACGTGAATAAGTTTGTCCACATGATAATGGATTAAAACATCTTTAGCAAACTTAACAGAAAAAGGGATATAAAGTCTGCAAGGCCAACACGTTTTAACAGCACTGTCTCAGCCACAAGAATTAACATAAAACCGGACACCTTCCCTCTCTCTGCAGATCTTTATTTGAAGACTGACATGCACTGTCCTCCACAGATTTATGCAGGCATGGATGCTATGGGCGCAGCAGATCAGAGAATAGACTTAACACAGACATTTCCATCAAAAGTGTCTTGCGGCATTGTGTCTCCCGCTAGCTGACTGCTTCTTTCAAACTCTTATCAAGCCTCTGGATCACAACAGGAAAACATTTGCATCATTCTTTTATTGCAGTAGCGAATAAAAGAAAACCAGACACGTTAATGTCTTTAACTGACAGCATTGCAGATTTACTCAGCAGAAGCCTGTTCCAGATTTAAACCCATTAAGCACAAATCATCTCTTGGCTAAAAATAAACCATATCTAGGTTAAACATAAAAGCAGAACAAAATCGAGTGAACACAGACAAGTCTTTTACTACTTTTTCTTTTGAATAAAAAAAAAAATCACATTATTTAAACACAACAGATTAAACATTAATCAAACACAAAACAGAAAACTTCTTTTGTAGTTGAGCTTGAATAAACTGCTATATCCAGGAAGCCTCCCAGTTCTGGAGGTGCCTTTGGTTACAGAGGAATTTGTCTTGAGTGGGTTAGGGTTAGGGTTAGGGTCTCGAAAACTTAAAATTTGTACCCAAAATGAAAACAAAGGAGACGCCGACAAACTAATTCAGAAAAAAAAAAAATTATGAAAGTTCCTTAACAACTAGTAGATAGATTGTGACAGTTGGATAGTCTGCCGTCTCAATCTAGCTTAGGTTCTTTTTCTTATTAGAAACAGAAAAGAACAAAACATTTATAAAAACGGACATGCAAGCTTAACACATGTCTGCGGCATAATTTGGTGAGAAAGATTTGGTGAGAGAATCACCAAATCTTGTGGCGAACAGGTTCTGAAAAATATTATGTGGGGGCATTTAACTTCAGACATCGGGATCAAATGAAGAACTCCAAATGATAGATTAAAGCTCTGATTCCCCCTCAGTGATTTAACTCATCAAGATTAATCCGTTCTGATTAGCAGGTTGACACTTTTCACAAGAACATTTTGTAATGGTTCACAAATGAACTTAAAACTACTTCTTCTCTGTCAAGGAAATTAAAAATTATAGGAAAAAAACCAAACTATTTACTCATTATCTCTCCACTTATCCAAACCTTTAGTTAAAAAAAATCTTATTTGAATATCAAATTCAACAACCTCTAACTTTTTTTTTTTTAACTCAAGAGCAATACGTAAATATCTGCGCGCAATATTTTTGTGGATCTTGACTTACATTTTGACAAATGGGTCAGAGTAGCCGTTGGAGTCCATGGCAGCCAGATGGGCACAACGTATGATACCAACCAGCAGGCAGCCCTTCTCTGTGTTGTAGCACAGGGACACCAGGATGCGTCCACGCTGGAGGTAACAAAAACACAAATAGTTTTCAGACACACCCTGATCTCTCCCGCTTGGAGGACTGCAAATGTCACACAACTACACCAAGTTTCTTCAAAAATAATTTACCCAAAGTAATTAAAAGGAGCATTAGGAATTTATTTGATACTTTTACATTTAGTCCATTGTGTATGCCTGGAGGTTTCAAATTAAACCTTGTAATTACATGCCTTATCTGAGTCTGGCTAAAAGGCACTACTCTTCTCTTGCTTTAATCTTCGGGGTGAACCAGAATCCGAAACTAATCAGAGACCGGAGACTATTAGCTTCTGTCTCGAAATCACGAAGAGAAATTAGATGAAGGCCATGAGAGGAGTAAAACACCAGACTGGTGTCATTTTCACACCGCTGATGTGCGCTGACCATCAGAGTGGTTCCATTGCTCTCCTGGACTAATAAAGTTCATGCTTCAGATTCAGATTAAAGTTGTGCAATTACACTTTTTAAGATTTTTTTTTTTTTTTTTCAAAAACATGATATATTACGCATTGATGGTGAAGGATGTGATGTTTTAATTACCTCTTCCTCTGCCACGACTGCTCCCTGCTCCACCAGCTGATTGTTAGTTTCCTTATTCTGAAAAGAGACAAAATTCTTCTGTTTGGACATTTTGTTTTTTTAACAAGGGCTGCATGACGTTAGGAAAACGTGAAATGAGATAACGGTGAATGTTACAACAACCACACGATGTAGGATAAATAACTACTTAACAACTGACAATGTGTTTCTGCTTTGGGTTAACGGCAAACAAATCCCAGATAATGAGAAGTCTATATGGATACTGGTAAAAATAAATTTCATTGTTTCTATTTCAACAAGGTTATAATAAAAATAAAAAAAATCTGCTGATTTGACTTAGAAATAACCTCTTTGTAAGCTTCTATGTGTGTCATCAATTATAATCCAACATAATCTATGTTCTAGTTCTTAAAGAAAAATCTGAGTTAGAGAAACTTGGGACCAGCTGGTCAAAGATTTACAAAAGCAAAAAATCTGAAATTGTTGTCTTGTACATAATGAATTTTATTTAGATTTTTAATTTGATACATTTTAGATGTGATTCATACCTGTGCGATTCTCTCCAGGCCCATATTGTAGCGTTTGTTTTCGCCCTCTTTCAGTTTCTTCAGGGCCACTCTCACCTCCCCAATGAACTCATTTCGTCCAAGTCTGTCCATGTCGCACACACACAGCCTTCATACAAAACACACACACACACACACACCCAGATGAATACAAGGGAAGAAGAGGGGGTGAACAAAAGAAAGCTCTCTACATTAAAGCCTGCCAGTGCATTCGGCATTTTGAAGCAAGCATCTGCAGCACAAAATGCTTCCAAGAGTAGCCGAGCAGGTGAGCGCTCTTCTCAGAAATCATCACAAGCTGTGTGATTGCTGAGAACAAGTGCTTCCAAAAAAACCCCCCAAAATCTGTGATTTCCTCACTGAAACTGAAGGATATTAAAGGACAAAAAAATGTAAATTATGCAATCAGACTTTGAGTTTCTGCAGTAAAGAAAGCTGTGGAAGAGGCTAATAACATGGAACAAAATACTGTTTTAAAGTCGATGGTTAGAAAACTTGGCTGGTGTTTGTGTTGCTAAAAAAGACAAAGCATAGCAAAATCACACCCACTTTCTGCCATTTTATCCTCACCTACTTTCACTTTGCTCACCTAAACAACACATTTTTATAATATGGACTTTATTTTATTCCACCAGGAACATTTTGCTGGAAGTCAAAGCGAAGGAGTCGTGCATCAAAAAAAAGAAAGAAAAAAGACTGAGATACAAATAAATGCAATATTCGCAAGAAACAAACAAACAAAAAAAACATTAAATACTCATGATGAAAAAAGAAATGTTAAAACCTTCATTTTCCATACTGTCATTGAAAATCATTAAGCACACAGAACGTGTGCTACTGTGTTTGTAAAGCTGTCAAAAATCATAAAATATGGGGAATTAAATCAAGTTAATCACATAAGAAGAAAATGGTTATGAAGAAAATGTTTTTATTTTGCTCTTTAAATAGTGACCAATATGCAAGGTTAGGCCTGGCACTACTAAAGCTTGAATGTCATCTATGTCAACAGGTTAATTTTACATTTTTACTGTAGTAATACAGTATATCACTCATTATAAGCAGCTGATGTTCTGTTGGTCTGAGCTGCTTGAATCTGATCCCTTATTGGGCCATTCGACTATTTTGAAATATTTTTTTCTTGACTAAACCAAAACAGCTTTAATCACCTCTTTTCTCATGAATACTATTTTTACAAAATCCCTTTTACTATAAAAGTCGGATTCCAAAGTCAGAAAATAAAATGGTGTTAAGAAATTAAACTGTTTTATACTGGAGTCCAGTTTGCCTTTTAAAATGTTGTTTGTTCTTCATTTTGGTTCTGATTTGCTATTCGGTTGATGTTTCTGTCTTTTTGCTTGAAACCATAAATGTTTAATGAATCATTGGCTGTAACATATCAGCTTATCCACACTTTGTAAAAATATGAAAAAGCAATATTTCTCCCCATAAATGAGACAGACTCTTAACAGTTAACATGGTGATCCTAAAGGTATTATTATGGATTTATGAACTTGTGAGTGCTCTTGAATACCTGCTGTATGTACAGAAGCACAGATTCACAATGTTCTCAGATGCTACAATAATCCAAATGCCATTGATGTAGAAATCTCAGGCAATGGCTTAACTTTGAGACTGGAGCATCTGTTTGGTGTTTTTGCAGAAGCTACGTAATTAAGTAATTAAAAAAAAAAAAAAAAAAAGAAACATTTGCCAGGAAAATAGAAAGAGGCTTTTTTTTTTTTTTTTTTTTAAAAAAGAAATTCAAACTTTTGGGGAGAAATTGTGCCACATCACATCAACCTTGATCCCATCACAGACACCCTGCATGTATGACAGAGCAAAGGGAAATAAATCATCTGACAGCCCTGGTCATGAGTCAAAGCCATTCCCCAGCTCCTGTTAGAAATACTCATCAGTTATGACTAAAAGCCTGGAACCAGCATGTCAAACGTCCAAATGTTTGCCTGGCACAGGAGGAGTGAGAAGGTGGGATGGCAGAGGATGCGGTCAGTTCACTTCACAAAGGTAGCACAGCTGATCCAACTGTTGTTTTATTTAAATTTATGGTGCATCAAATAAAAAGTACAACACAAATTTAAAAAAAATTATCTGTCCCAGGGGGGAAAAAACCCTAATTGCTAATGTAAAAAAGAAAAAAAACTAATTAAAATTGTTTTTGCTTTTATTGTTACTAGCTTTGTTACTGGGGACGTAATGTCACTTAAAGATGGTAGAGTTTGTCATCTTTGGATAGAAATATGCAATGCTGATTTTTTTATGCATCCTAATCTCCCTTTAGAAGCATAACACAAGTCATTTGTTTTATTAAATGTTTGTATTTTTCCCCCAACGTAAATTGTAAAGTTCAAAGCTCTTTCCTATAGACTAGCATAATCCAAGCAAGTCAATGAGGCATTAAAAGATGCTTCATTGCCAACTCATGCCCCACCACAAACTTCATGAACCTCAACAGAGAAAGATCATTTTCAAGTAGAAATATAGAAAACAATGAGATCTAATTACAATGCCTGGTTGAAAAAATGTGACCTTTAGACTCTTGGAAACAACAATTTTGCATTCATGAGCACAAATTCATGTTCCAGATTCTACCTGATAAGATCAATACCAACGACAATTTAACATTTGTTGAGCCTAGTTGGCCGGACCGTCTTCTGTTCATAACTAAAGAACTCCATTGCTGTTTATCTGGTCACATAGTCCAGTCCTCCTGCCACCCAGAGAATAGTTTTGTACATTTCCTGGACCTCTTTCTACTGTTGGACAGCAGCTGGATGTGTCAGAGTGTTGTGGGAGACATAATGGCCAGGGGAAACTCTAAATCCTGAATGATTGCATTTACCAACAGCAGCACAACACCTCCACAGGATCATCCGTCACGCCTCCCAAAGGGACTCACACAGGTGTAAGCCATCTGTTCTCCACTCTCATCAAAGCACAAGGGCATAATAACTTGAATTTAATACCACAACCTTTGGACTAATAAGTCTAAAATAAGATATCCTTTAATTTCTTCTATTTTTGTTTCTTAATTTCCTTATTTGTGCTGCTTCTTCTGGCAGTGGGAGTAAGGTAGCAGGATGATGGGATTCAATTAGTTTTCACTTCTACTAAGATGAGTCTACTTTTTCAAATGAAATACAAATATTTCAGTGTCCTTTTGTTTGAGGAAGAAAGGAAGAAAACCATAATCTTTATATATAAAAACAAAATCTGAAACGTGTGGAGCCCATTTGTATTTAGCAATACAATAGGACCACCTTTTGTTGATATAACTCTGTTAGGCTATATGTCTATTAGGTTTTCCAGCAATAACATTTCCTATTCCTCTTGCTCCAACTTTATTGGCTGATTATCTGGAAGCGTGGACCAACATGGACTCAAAAACAGTCCAGAAACTTCTGTCATTATTCACAACTCCTCCATCTGTTCGCTGACGGACAATGATTAAACGGATCCCAAGATATCGAGCTCCGTTGAACAAATCCCAGGCGGAGAAGAGAGATGAGAAACGAGTGCAAGGCATTGGCCATGCTAGAGCTGTGCCGCTGCTTCAGCGTTACCATGAGCCCTCTGACTGCTTCTCTGATTCATGCTCTCCTCCCCAAACCTCTCGATTCAAGTGGACGGTCAAGTCTTGGTAGATTTGCAGATTGCGTTGTTGAACGAACAGTGCTAAGTGAACTTTACAAAGCTTAGAATGTTTGGGTAGGTTTTAGATTTGGTTAGGTTTTACAACCTAACCAACTCTTCTCTAAACAACTTTATCCCCGACATATTTTTATCTTAATGATGGTGCTTATTCACTGGGGTTCTCTGAGGCCTTCACAGAATAACTAGATTTACACAGAGAGACCATAATGCACTGGGGGACTAATTCTGAAACCAACTGTTGCTCTGGGTTTTATTTCACAGTATTGTTGTAAGGGGGAACTAAATATAATACCTTCCACTGCACAATTATGCTCTACTTCATGTTGGTAATATTTATTGTAGTTTGTGGTTGTAAATGGGGAAAATGTGAAAAAGTTTGCTTTGACTCCTGCTGTAAGCCTCCCACTTAATCCCAAACTAAATCGATTCCTTGATTTGTTTCTGATTTCCCACAGCCATCGACAGTGATATTTATTATGTAGCTGGAGAAAATTGGACACAGATATGAAAAGGGAAAATTGAGAAGCCACACACTGGCATCATATTTGTACTCCCTTAACCCACACACAGTTAGACACCTTAGCTCTCTTGATATCACACTACCTCCACAGTTTGGTGTTACTTTGCAGCTTGATGATAGTTTTGCTGACACACTGTGAGTCACAAGAGCTCTTAAAGAAGAGTTTGTCCCCATGGCTGCTCTCCAAGGTATGCATTAATGCTCAACTCGACAATTTTTCTGTGCAAAAGGTTAGGAATGAAAGAGTGGTCTCGTTAAACTGAAAGAAAGGTTTGAATTATAAGTGCAAGTCATTTTAAAATGATGACAAGCTTGCCAAAAGGCAGAGGCAGTACAGTAAGCCGAGCAACTGATAAAGAGCTATACAGCAATTCTCTCTCAGTCGAGACAGATTTGTGGGATTGACCGTAATAAAAGCGTCTTGTTGTAAAGTGCAAGGTAGGAAATATCCACCTTGGAACTTGTCATTTTTTCCCCGTAACTTTAAAATCAGTTGAAATAAGTCAACTTTAGCAAGAGGTCTACATGATTTTTTGAGTTACCTCAGATGCGTTTAAACAATTATGATTTGAGAGCAGACTACCCGCATGAATAATTCATCAAGATGATGCTCTGCATTCCACTTCATAGGACTTTTCACTCAAGACTAGAACACCTCAGGCAGCCTTGCTGCGCCAATTAAAGGATTAGCCGCTATGAAGCCAAGCGTGAATAAGCGATAGAAGACATTAGTTATTGGTTTACTCAGCTGCTTCATTCTTAATAATAAAATGGACCTCCAGTGGCTCTTAGAGATAAAGTAAACTCTTTGAGTGTAGATAATAAAAAAAAGAGTTCTGTAAGACCTTTGATTTTTTTTTTTCCTTTCTACTCCAGACCTTTTCAAGACTGTCTGCTATTAGCCTTTTCCTCTTTGTATTGTGTCTTGGCACGATGGCTTTATATAATCAGTCTCCATTCTAATAAAAAACTAAATTAACGAATGTTCAGACTCCCTTTCTCACTCTGCTTTACACACATTTTTTATAATTACTACAGCGAGCTGTAAATCAGTTAATACAGTTGTATAGTTATTGTCACAAAAACGTATTCTTGCTCACGGAGATCAGTAGCTTAATCTACATTGCATATGTAGATGTGGCGAAGATGACTCACTGAACTTCAAAGTGAGCCGAATGGACGATGGCGATACGAAGCTTCTCGCTGAAGTTGTTGCTGCATAAGGGGGTAGCACTGTCTCTTTGATATATTTTTATTGATATCTGTTGTTCTAGGAGTAAACATATCTGACTTGCAAACTAAGATTTGTCTTTTCCAGAAATAAAAATAAAACAATTATGCACCATTCTGTTTAAAAAAATAACTGTTTGTCCTTCTTAAAAAAAATCTAGCAACTCTTATTGCCCGTATTTACATTTATTGGGTTTATTTAGAAGTCTGTGCAAGCAAGTCGTATAAATAAAACTACAAACGTTATCACCTGCATAATTCTGACTAAAATACATAAATACTTGTGCTCGAATCCATCCCAGCAATAAATTAAAAACAGCTCGGACAATGTGTTTGTTCTCCACCATGTCTATGTTTCCTCTTTTTGTTTTAGATTTTCTGCAATGCAATTTTTCCCCTCACAATCTTTGCAAAGCAAATTGTTTTGGTCTTCAACAAGGCCAAGGAATCCACATTGGCTGTGATTTGCATAAATTTACATATGGCAGGGCTTCCCCTAGATGCAGACACTGTGCAAGAGAGAGACACTGTTTGTTTAACGTAGCACTCAGGAGCATAGAGACATTAGTTCCAAGTATGCTTAAACTCAGGTTTGCACACATTTAGCAGATGGAAATACCTTTGTGCATCTGCCTCTGGTTGAAGATATAGTTAAAAAAAAAAACAGATTGTGATTAAAAAAGACCGAATGAGGATTTGTTTTACTGTGAGCATGAGCAGGACGGCAAAGGAATATAATAAAGTCATGTGAAAGATGGCTTCTTTTCACCTTCAGTCATTTAAGATGTTTTCATTCTAATCTCATTAATATTTTATGCTGATACTGTGTTGTACACAGGCTGCTAGAATCCCCCTTGGACTGACACAATCCAGACCCAAATGGGTTACCACATTAAAGACTTTCCACACACTGATGCACACAGTTACTGTGGTTGCTGTGATCAAACAAGTGTGGTCTGAAGTGTGTTCTCTCTGTTGGAGTTTCACAGTTAAATCTGCTTAGGAGAGGCAAAAACCGTCTGGAGCATCAATCAGTTCCTGTAAGTTTTTCTTCAGCAGTTTTCACAGCACTGAGACATGCAAAGTGGGAGAATCTCAAGCACCTTTGCCTTCCAAATATAACATGTTACTTTGAAACTGTAATGCATTTAATGTATACTTTGTATATATAATAGTGCACTTCCTAGTTGAAGTCTCTGACTAATTTCCTCACTGATTGTCAATCTCTATTTCCTACATGTTGGAATTCAAAAACAACAGAAAAAACAAAAAACTATCATCAGATTTTGATTTAAAAAAAAAAAAGAAAAATCCTGGTTTTCATTTTGTAGTGTTTGCAGACAGGATCTCTGTGCACAGACATGAAAAGGATGATGTGTGTGTGAGTTTGGGCACAACAAGGTCACTTCTAGCAAACTGTTTGGTTCTTTTGGCATCTTCAGGCTATGACCTTCAATATCTGATTCAGTAGCTTACAGGAGAGCTTGAAGCACTTAGGGTGAGAGTCAACTCCTCTCAATTTAAAGTCAAATTTCTCCTTTGGAAAACAAAGTGGATTATTTTCTTTCAGGTCAGGGGTCAGAAATTAAGTCAAATTGAAGAGTTCAGGTTTGCTTGACCATGAATAACAATAGAATGAAGCTCTTTATTTGCTAGCCTGCTGGCGTCTGCTTCATCACCGAAACATAATACAAGAAGTTAATTTTACCTTCCACTATAGGTTGACAAGAGTCAATGAACCTTCAGTAACTAATCCTCTGCTGGTTAACAGTCTGGAAGTGTGGTTAATGAGCCATTAATTCACTTTTTACACATGGTTTTGGTGTCTGAAGAACAGGTGTCAGGTACATGTAATATGGATCTTTTATTGCTGAAACAATAAAAGATCCATAAACAATAAAATTCATGTTTAGAGATCAGAACATAATGAAAGCTCAATGTCCAATGTGATTGACTGCATTGTCCCTGATAAAGGAAAATAGGACACCTTCAAAGCACAGTGTCGTGAAAAAGGATTTGTCTTTCTTTTCTCCATTTTCATTTTACATACTTGGCGTCACAAATCATAAAACAAATATGGATTTTTTTTTTTTACATAAATATAACCCAAGTGAATGAAAAAAGGAAATTTTTTTAATGAGGATTTTGTTTCAAAATAAAACTTTACAAAGCAACTTGACTCTATGTGTAGAAGTAATTGCCCCCAAACCTGTTCGTACAGCATACCTGCTTGCTCATCACGATAAGCACAAAATTATGATCAAAATCTGCTCCTAATTCCCAAAATGGAGCAGGCTGACCGCAACATAACTTCACCCGTTTCCTCCCGCTACATATTCCACTAAATTCTTGCAGCAATTGGAAGCCATATTTGCATGAAAAACACTGATAACTCGCCGTACCTTGTGTTCAGGGCTCCCAGCTGTTTGGCAAAGAGCTGCAGCTGGAGCTACTTAAGCCGATACAATTCGTGGCGTTAAACCATGTATGAATTTCAAAAGGTCATAAACTTTGTGACAGAACATTAATACACCTATTAGGACCTTGCTTTGACCAAATCCTGACTCCACCGTGTTAAACTAGAATTCGCTCCAAGAACCACAAGCACATGAGCTTGTAAAATCTGTCAGGTGGGCCTACAAAGCGACTGGACTGAGTCCTGCTGCTCAGCTGTGCACACAGAGATCAAAGAGCATCCCTCTCCTCTGCTGCTCTGCTGGGACCAACACAGTTTTATCCTCCAGGGCAACAACCTAGAGAGTAAACATCACTCTGGGGACCCCTATTAGTATCTCATTTCCCTGGTCGTTTCCCATGATTTGGTGAGCTCATTCACGGGCCAGACTATTGTGGCAGACCACGCTTCCTTCTCCATCGTTTTATGTGTCTGCCGCTTCTTCTCTCTTTTTCTGTCGGCTGCCAGCGAGCTCGTTATTCACTCTGCTCTTTCTCATTGTCCTCATTCATTAAGCTTTTTGATGTCTTTTTGGAGTAAACTCCACTTCAACAGCGTCTCTTTTAACCCAGAACAGTGAATCACCTCCTCTCTCCTGTTTTCATCTGACTCCCGTGTTTTGAATCATCCCGTGGTTTTGTCATCTTCCTTCCTCTTGTCCTACCTATTTTACTTTTCTGTTGTGTCTTATGTGTAAGTCAACTCAAATCCCACTTCATCTTCTGAATCGTTGTTGTTCTTAACAACCATTTCTGTGACTCTTCATCTTTTGCTCCTCCTATTGCTCATTTTGGCAACACAGAGCCCTCTCAAGCTGGTTCGTGGCTGCAGGCTGTGTCCTTGAGCAGGGGTTAGGTGGGTTTCTCTCATCTGAAGGGAATATCTTGCTGTGAGTGAGGATGAGAGAAAATGCATTTTGCTAATGTGTACACCTCAAGGACACGTGTGGTTTGCGTGTGGGCTTTCAGGACGTAAGGAGGAGGGGCCACGTATGTTCTTTCCTTCCAGTGATTGCCCTTGACGTGCACACAAGAGGCTTGTCACACACCTGACTGCCTACATTTGGATTTGGACGGGATCTGTCCGGGTGTGTGAGTGTCCATGCCTGCACTCGCCGGCGTCGTCTTTCCGCAGGACAAACATCCAGCCCTGTTATAAATGGGCTTAGTAAACTGACACTGATTGCATTCAGAACAAACAAAATGCATACGTGACTGTGCCTCTGAGTCAATGTACCAATGCATGATGAGCGGAGCGGCGCAATATTTTTTGGGCCAAGATGGCTACGTTTGACCTGAATCGCTTCACGTGGAGAGTGCTGTCTGAAGGGAGGAGGCAGCAGGAACTCATGATGCGGCCAACACCTCAGCATTGTGAAATGAATTCATTAACCTTAAACTATTTAAAACAATACTTGAACAAACTTTCAAAAATGATTGAGAATGCATCAGTCAACATTATTTAGAGCATTCTTTTGTTTCAAAGACAACTGCAAGTCCTTCGAATGTCTCCACCAGCTTTGTACATCTAAGGTGACATTATGTCTGTTCTTTTTTTGCAAAATAATTCATTTTCACCACACACACAGTTTGGCGTACAGTCAGTCTCAAATGACCAGAGCACCTTTTCTAGTTGCTTGTTGTTTTGTCCTGCCTGGCTTATCTTTTTGCCACTCTTCCAAAACTGACAGATCCTCAAGTGTGAAACTAGTAATGTTTCTGTCAGAAGAGACTCCCACCTGAGCTGTTCAGTCTAGGTGGACAGCCATGTTTTTTTTTTTTTGCTAACATTGTAGTGTGATTGTGTCGGTGTTTTCAATTTTTACTCCCCCAATGAAAATGTTGCTATAGGGACACTGATAAAAATTAATACTGAGGAGCTCATGCCAGACCTGTTCACCGTGTTTCTATTTATCCATGAACATGTTTGTCCTCTCATGTTCTCTTAACAATTGTCTGAGGTCAGTGCAAATTTGCTGTGTTTTTAAACCTAGATTAAATTAACTAAAGCTAGATTCTATTATTTTAGAGAGTCTCTGTGACCCTACATGGGGAATAAAAGCCCTTGTCAACTTAGCCTCTAGGATCATTGACACATCCAACATTAGTTTATCACTCACAATAGCAAAAAAATAAGAAACATTGAAGTTTGTACTGATAATGTGACACAATGTGGGGATTAAAATATTGAATGAGACGACTTTTGCAAGGTATTGTACAAGAAGTGGAACGGTTCCTTTGTTCTGCTTGACTATAACAATTACATGCACTACCGAGTGGGAAAGACGAGGAGCTGTTTAAAGCTCACTGGAGGAGGAGAAGTTTGGTTTGTCGACTTTCTGGAGAACTTCACCTACTAGAACGAGATTCAAAGTCAAGAGCCCACCTGAGCGTTTTGGTGGTCATGTCGGCTCCTGTGATCCCATGATACACCAACGTTTCATTCCACACTGGGTTCAGGGTGTTTTTCAGAGTTTTTGTGCGTAGCTTGTTTGCCTGCAGAGGAAAAGCAAAAGGGAGAGAGAGTGACTCAGAGAATTTGACAGATCTGGGGAAAAAAAAACAAAAAAAAAACGAAGAAGAGCAAGGAGTGTAGATGAGGCATGGACCAGAATTATCATATTACAATAGAGGAAAGGAAGTAAATCTTCATCCAAATAGTGTGAAAACATTTAAAAAATAAAAAAGAAGGATGGTTAAAAGAGAGTGAATGGGATATAATTTATCTCATTCCCTGGGGAAATTGCTAACATCTGCTGAAACTGAAGGAGACGATGGAAGGCGTCCCTCATGTCTCCTTTCTATCATGAGATATAAAAGTGAGCCCTTACTAAAAGCTCCAAAAACGCTGTTTCAAATTAAACTAAACGTGGCAGCTAATTAAAAAGTGCAGCACAATCACTATGAAAGTTTTTCACATGACCAAGTGGGTCCATCAACTGATAAAGCTTGTAGTCTCTCGTCCGATTTCCAACACTGTTTTCATTTGAATTATTATTTGCACTTTTATTGAGTCACAATTTAATTGTCTCAAAGCTCTGGGGTCAAATGCTCACCACTATGATTACAAAATCTTGTTTCAATAATAAAGCATGAAAAAAATCCAGAGGATATTGTGAAATTGTCTTCTAGGATGTAGCATTTAATTTTTGACTACTAAATGAGTTTTCAGTGACACCGTCTGAAATAAAAATAAGATCCAACACTGGGTCTGCATGTTCACATGTTCATGCAACAACCAACTTCCTTAATTTCCAAATTCACTATAATTAACATTTGATGCATTTTGTTATGAAAATAGAGTTCCAAAAAGAGAATAGCAAAGAAACTGAAAGGTTTACTTGAACATCAAAAGCCATGAAAATCATATTGATTTTTGACTCTTACGCATTTGAACTGTTATTTTTCCAGGTGGAACTACAACATAATTTATGATTTTAGTGCATATTTTCTTTAATCCAAACACAGACGTCAAACAATGTTGATAATAAAAAAGTAAATACATCTCCACCAACACTATTTCTTAGAAAATTGCACTGGGGTCCCGCACAGTTTGGAGTTTCCAGCTTCTTTGGTAATTCTGACACTTTGGATATGTCTAGGCTTTTAAGCATAGCCTGAAGATTTTCAATATGATTGATTGAGGTCAGAGAGCAATTCCTTGTTTTATCTTTTCCAAATACTGATCATTATTCCAAGGGAACGCCCATTTGTCTACTCACATTTAGCCATCAGCCCGTAATTGTTACCTTCAAAAAAAATAAAATAAAAAATGAATAAGCTCGCCAGAAATCACAAGGATCAAGTTGAAAGTGATTCTCACAATAAAGCAAGCTTTACATCATCCAGAACTCCGACCCTAAAAGAAGTTCCAAAACTGACAAGATCCACTTGATCTGAAATAGAGCTCTTCCAACTGAAAAAATACATTTGTGAGGGTCAAAGTAAGGCTTTAAAGTCAAAGACTATCGTACCGCCTGTCAAGCACAGTGGTGGCAGCATCTTTCTAAGCACAGTGGATCTGCGTATTCTGTAAAGTTGATGGAATGATACAATTACTTGCCTACTTGCAAGTAATTCAATTTCTTCATTGCAAACCAGTACAGATAATGCATTGAAATAGGTGGACCCACTGTCCAGTATTTTTGCTCTACTGTTGTACACAAAGATTAATTGAATGGGTCATTAACAGGCTGGTGCATCAATTGGAACCAAGTTAAAAAGAAAATGAAATCAATTGTTCTGGAGTAGGGAAGCATCTAAAACATGCAGGACAGTGTGAATACAATGTCCATATATGATCAAAGTGACAAGGTTTAAACAGTCTACAGTCTGCATTTATGCACATAATACAATTTTTAAGAGATTTTGGGTCAAATAAATGATTTATGTGCCAGCTAACGTAAGAGATGCCACCCATTCTTTTTTTTATGTGACTCCAGCTGATGTCAGAATCTCTAATAGCAAACGCCCCAGCTCCGTTCTCCTTTTCCCTCTCTGCCACCGTCAGCCTCCTGCTCCAGTGCCTCAGGGCCAGATGCTGAACCCTGCCTGACATCTTTTTTTGCTGTTTTTGTCCTCTTGCATTCCATTGTCTTGTCAATGCTGCCTTTTCCTCCTTTCTCTCTCCTTTCCACGTAACGTCCCTCTCTTTATTGTTCGTCTTTTTTGTTCTTCTCCGCAAAAAACTTCTTTGCTTATCAGTTAAACCCAGCCCCTGGCTGGGGAGAAAAGCATTTTTCATTCACATTATTTACCTCAGTGATTAATGAAAGCAGCATGAGGATCTGCTCGTTCTCCAGAAATCTTCTTCATGTGATTGAGGTTTTCTTCACAAATGTCTTCCAGAAACACCAGTTCCCTGTCCTTTTTCAGCCTCTGTTCTCCCTCTGTTCTGGTGATTTGCATCTGTTCCTAAATGTTTCATCGCTAACCTTCCATCTGTCCATAACAAATTCTTCCCTTTTCCTCCATCTGTCTGCTTGATTTTTTTAAAATGTATTTATTTACTTATTTATCTCACAGGCTTCCTTCGTCAGTCCTTCCACCCCTGAGCTGCGAAATCTGTGAGCGGGCATCTTCCGGCTGGGATGGGAGCATGAAAAATACCAGAGATTGTGGTGGCACCGAGGATCACTGTGCCAGTGTTTATGCAAGAAAGGAGAGAGGCGGTGGTGGAGAAGAATGGAGGAAGGAGGGGTTTGCTTCTCTGCTTGGCTGTGACTAAATCCTTAGCATGTGCTTGCACGCACACACGCAAGGTCACGCAGCGCATGTGTTGCACTGAGAGTCGTACATCACAAGACAACATGCTTGACCGTTCCCTCATGAAGGAGCCCGCAAATGGGAGACGAGTGGGAATAAGGGGAAAGGCGTGGGTGAAGGAGGTGGGGTGGTCACAGGAGATACAAGAAAAAATTTCTTGAGAGCTTTTTAAATGGATGCTGGATTTGGATTAGTCATTGCAAAGTGCGCACACAGAGTGGACGGGAGGTGGATGCGAGTGTCCGTCATGCTCACCTCAAGTGACGCGCTCCATCAGCAGCACTCCGTCTGGTCTGCTGAATTTTTTTTCTTTTTTTTTTCTTTTTTGCAAACACTGGTTCGTTGTCACTTCACCGACTCATTCATGCCCCTCCAACCAGCAACACCACCTTTCCCTCCATCCCGACCACCACCCCCTCCTCCATCAACACTCGCCTGTTGACGTGAGCCGTGTAACAATCCTCCCTGTTTCCATGACAACCACCTGCTGCTGTCCTCCCCTCGTCTGTCTCTGTCCCCCTCCCTTTCCCACACAGTTGCCCCCCTACTCCCCTGTACTCCCCCTCTCCCCTGCACACTGTTGGTATTTCAAGGTCAGAGAGGGGCAAAAACAGATGGCGCGATAGAAGCAGAGATATCTTGTTGGAAAGTGAAGAGGGAGAGAGAGAGAGAGGGGCCCCATAGTCACAAACCTACAGGTTTAGTTTGTTTCTTTCTTGCTTTTCACACCTCAGAGTTCAGTCATGCTCTTTGCTTAACCTTAACGTGACTCGGCGTCCCTCGCACCTACCATGACCCCCGCCGGTCCGAGTCAGCCCAGAGCTGAAATGGCTGACAACAGGTTGTACCCTGCCGCAACCGGGGGGAACAGGGCTGCTGCTGCCGCTGCTGCCAATGTTGTGGCAAGCTTTATCTTTCTTGCTGCTTGAGCTGAAAATGAGACAAGAGCAGGGCAGCCGACCATAACGTGTTTAGGCTCGATAAAGCGGAGGACTGGGTGAACTCATGCCAAGTGGCATCCAAGTAAAAGGCTGAATTTAACTCAGTGTCATGTTTTCCTGAATGCTTGACAGCCTTTCATGGCAGGTAAACACCTGGGAAGGCAAAGTTTTAAAGGAGAATTGAGAGCAAATTTAGCATGTTCAAAAACCAGCAGGCAAATGATGACAAATATCTTAACTTAATATTAACTTTTTCCCAGCAGTTTTGAGGCTAGCACATTCACAGCATTGGGTTTGGGAGTACTGCATCACAGAGACAATAATTCAATGTTTTTCTTTGGCTCCAGGTCAGTTTTCAAATTCATTCCTGTTTAATATGAGGCCTGGGCACTTTGTCTCGTACCATTTCCTTTTTGTGCCATTAAGGAAACCAAACTTTATTTATTTATTTATTTACATTTTTTGCCGGTGTAATTAAGTTGAACTGTATCAAATTCGTGTTATTCATTATGGAGCTGTTCATTAAAATGGGAAAATATCACCTACAATTTATTTTAATTATCATCTATTGTTTTCGGAGAACACATATTAGGCCTTTACAGTAATTTTGGTTCTGATTTACATTTTGGGCAGCTAAAGTTCATACATGATGACTGATTATGAACCCTTATCAAACCAAAATAAGATTAATCAGTTGTCTATTGTTGACAGAAAACCACAAAAAGGTTATAGAAAACTGTTATAAGCTTTCAAATTCGGTACAGTATGAAATTTCTCACTGGCTGATGTTCTGCATTGAAGTATAGCTGATGATTTATCCAATTAAATTCCAATTCTATTTCATACTAAATAGTGTCAGGTAAAAAAAACGACTGAAACTAGACGAAATGACCACCACTCTCCTAGCGTCTGCTTTAAGCTACAGCTGAATGAATTTCTTTAATCACCCCACACTTCTGAAAGGATACAAGATTTGTCCTGACATTTTGAAGTGAATTTCTGTAAAACTATAGGCCCTCTTTGAGAATTTAATTTCTTGTCCAATAAGCTCACTTTACAAAAACTCACTTCCAAAACTTAATAACAAATGTGAACAAGTTTTGTAATTTGTGTATTTTATTTCTACGTTGGACCAATCCTCATTATCATTTACTGTTTATTGCTGACATTTAAAGGACAAGTCGGTCTGCAATAATTATCTGTTAATTAGATAATTGCATTTGCATTTGTGAAATGAAAGCCAGGTGAGCAAAACAAACAGAAGTGTGATTATTTAACATGACTATAATAACTGACTGAAAGTGCTCAGGGTTTTTAATTACACCAGCCCCTCTATTTACTGTCTTTAATTATGCATGGGCTTGTTCTGAAACAATAACAAAAAACTAATTTACAGTTGGATTGTTGATTGCAAATGATTGAGTATCAATGAACTGTTAGCATCAGATGTGATTCTGAGCATGGATGTACTGGATGGCGCAGTTTGGAATCATGTTACATTAATTGCTGTTGAGGTAAGGTTGGAGCAGTGACCTTGCTGGCTCCTGGGAGAAGATGGAGCTTGACATATGGATCTGCCAGCCCGTTGGAGTCCATTGCTTTCAGACCCTGTGGACACAGACACACACAGACACATGCACATGTAAGATCAAAGGTGACATCACTGTGCCCCTAGAACCTCATCACACAAGTGACAGGGTCAGAATAAGACAGCAAATATGGCCGACCACTTGGAATGGACTCGTTTCTCCTTTTTGCCTCCAGGCTCTTTCCTCCTCCTCTTGTGTTTTCCACTCGCCTTGAAGGAACTCCCCAGTCAAGATTTGCATAATTAACGTCATGTGACAGTATGAAACATGTAGCTTGTGGACGGCTTGTGTCCTTGTGTCTCTGCATGAGCAACCTAGCCACATTACCCAACCTTTCCCTGTTGTGTCGAGCTGACGAACTGACGCCGCGTGCGGCGGAAACGCTTCCCCATTAAGGCGGTGAGACAGCGGCGTGACGTCTCGCTCAAATGCAAAAGAGCTGTTTTTCAACGGGCTTTCAAGGTTGATTACGCACACACTCCGATGATCTGTTTATATAAAGAGCAAATTGAACACTGAGTGTACCTTTGCCTTGTGAATGGTGCAGTGAAGGCAGTTGTTCTCTTGATCAAAGAGCAGGCTGAACTCCAGCGTTCCCAGGTATGCTGGAAAACACAACAAAAAAACACTCCAATTACTGTCAGTCGGAAGCGCAGTCACGGTCAGTCACACAGAAACAAACTCGAAAAGCTCTGAGTCATGTTTGCAGCAGATGGCTTCTTAAAAACATAACACTGCCTTATATGAATTGATCTGTCTTGTTTGATTACTGTTTGTGAGTGAGTAGAAACTAAGAGTCCCTCCTCTGCAACCTTGAGTAATAAATCATTGTCACATAAAGTGGGAGTGACAAAGAGTGCAGAAAAACATGCCTCACTCCACAAAAAAAAAAAAAAAAAAAAAAAAACGCACAAAGGGCGTAGAGCGAACAGGAGAAAACTCCATGTTTACGTTCAAAAGAAAAACGCACAAATTGAAGTAGAGCGAACAGGAGGACATTCAGTCCACTGCTGAGAAAGTTGCCTTGTTTTAACTTTCAGATGAAAGAATTTGAAACATTCAGCACACGTTTTATCCTCAGACCCTGTAGTATTGTTGTAATTCTTGATTTGATCCTTCATTTTTAAGAACTTTTTTGTTTTTGGTTGTATGTTTGCCACACATCCCTCTGTGATTGGCTAATCAACTCCTCATGATAATTCCTCCTCAAAAAGGAATTATCCTGCTGAGAGAGGAACATTTATCCAAGGTACCAGATCCATCTTGAGATCAGTTTCTAATGAATGTTTTTGTTTCTAATCATAAACTTTGTTGAATCTTTTTTTTTTTGTAAAGTTCTACAAGATTTTGGGGATTTCAAAATTAAACTTAAGCACAACTTTTCTTTAAAAAAAAAAAAAAAAAAGCTTTTTCAACCTTCCTTTCATCCAGTTTGGTTCTAAATCCAGAGTGGGTTAGGTTCCTGATGGACCTATAAATGCTTGATGAGTTTGATCTTCAGTCAGGTGCACAGTAACTCTGAGAATTTATTCTCTTTATTCTGTTATTGTAGGGTATAATTTGATATTTCTTGTACTGTTAAATTTGTTTTGCCAAGAGAATGTCATAGTAGCTCAACAATAATTTTACTTCTTGTTTCTAGTAGTAGATCTCAATAATTTTATCATGTTTAGTTGAAATTTAATTTCGTTTGGCTGACGCTAAGTGAATCATAATCGTGAAATTGACAGAAACCTTCCTGTTTTCTGAAGGAAAACTCAAGAATACATCCACTGCTAGATTAACAGACTGATGTTGAGACTGATTACTCTCCACAACTCACTGTCATCGTCGTCCGAGTCGAACACCTCCTCCCTGTCTCCGTCGTTCTCCCCTCTCCTCTCTCCATCCTTGAACCCTCCACCCGTCTCCCCGTTGAACGTCTCTTCCTTTAGGATCTTCTTCTCCCTGGGCGGCGGCGGAGTGCAGGGGTAGTCGTGAAAACGGGGAAAGAAGTCTGAGATCTGTGGGATGGGGAGGATGGGCCCCGGGCACACATTGATGGCAAAATGCTCCTGCATAGAGATCTTGACGGGCGAGGGCGGAGGAGGAGCTGCCGAGTGAGGCGTAGATGAGGGGGAGGTGGCAGACGAGGAAGGGCTGGGCGTGGAGGCGGGGGGGATAGCCAGGTGGGAGGTGGAGGGTGGTGGCGGGGGCTTTGAGAGACTCATCTGGACTGTCAAGCGGGACTAGAAATGAAGATCAGGAGGAGAGGAAATGAACGACGTGGGAAAAAAACCCAAACTAAAACAAAACAAAGAATGACAACGTAGCCAGATCAAAACGTTCCTGTGAATTCACAGCTTTCTGTCGGTTTTTACAGCTGCAGCAACTCATCTGTAAAGCAATATGCTGAAATTCACACTCATATCGAGCATCTTGGAGAGGAAAAAAAGGGAAAAAAAAAAACTCTAAATATGCATCTGTTTTCATTCTCAGATTCAATCTCAAAAGCCAAAATAGAATTCGCCAGAACCTTTGGCACTTCAAGTGTGACTCACACATGGTGTCAGCACACCAAGTCTGGGCTCTGAGTGAATATTCAAATGTATTGCTGTGAAGTACGAACGAATGATGTCACATGTGCCTCTGCACTTCACTTTAATCCCTCTCCCATCGCTCTCTTTTACTCATCTCCTTATCATCTGCAAATAAAAAAACCACCCCGAGCAATATTTACATAATACCATTTAAGACCAGTCTTTCGCAGTTTCATCACTAAATGGAACACCGGAAGAGTAACAGGACTGTACTGTCATTACACCAAATGCTGTCTCCTCCTATTTTCCTCGCAATTATTCAACAGGCACTTTATGAACCACCAGAGTCATTTACTGTAACAGTGACTACGTCAACACGTCTAAGAGGTGGGCGGTCTGTCATTCTTTCAATATGGTGCATGTGTCCATCACGTCACTGCTCATTAGTGGCAGCGCGGGACCGATGGCGCTTGGCGCTTTTGGAGTTCATCTTGGATTTGTTACATTTATCTTTATTTCTTTATCTTTCTGGAGGTTTTTATGGGGTTTTTTTACACTCAAATAAAAAGATCTTATTTGAAACTTTATTCCTTGTCTTACACAAGACACTATTTTGGTAAAAGCTTATTTAATATGAGTTGAAAGAGTGGGAAAATTTGATGTGTAAGTAATACCTGCAAACATCAGTTGTCCTTGGATGTCATTATTATGTCTTTTTCATGTTGGCCAAGCTTTTTTTTTATTTTTACAGCACTGAAAAGTTTTGAAACTCCTCTAAATGAAACCAATAAGGGTCTGTATGGTGGGACGCCAGGTAGCACTACTGGCTTGCAGCAAGAAGGTTTTGAGTTTCAATCCTGACCATGGGTCTTTCTGCATGTTCTGTCTGAGCATGCTTGGGTTCTCAATGGCTGCTCCTGCCTCCTCCTTCTGTTCTGTGACTGATGGGCTGTCAGTTCAAACACTGCCTGTCTCAGTCGTCTTGCCTATGGTGGTCTGTGGTGCCAGCGTATAGCAGCCTTGCTCATGTAAATCTGACCTTGAGAGTGATGGGAACTTTGAACGATGAAGCCAGCTGGATACTCAAGGGCCAAGTTACCAAGTCACACCAAGCAGGACAATCCCTTTCACTTTTTTTTTTAAGACTAATATCATCTTGAGTTTAGATTGGAAGTTTAAGGGAAGCAGATTCAGATCAAACTGGCACAGATGTGAAAGAAAATCGGTCCTCTGTCCACAGAAAGCTGTTGCGGTCGTTCATTAAGCAGACCTCTATGTTTTAATAGATCCAAATGGCACTGGGTTCATGCTGCCCCATAACATTGTTTTTTTTTATCTATTCCTTCCACTGTTGTGACAATAAATTGAAGTTTTTATCCATCCATCCATCCATTTTCCGTCACCCTTCTCCCTAACGGGGTCGGGAGTTGCTGGTGCCTATCTCCAGCTGCGTTCCGGGCGAGAGGCGGGGTTCACCCTGGACAGGTCGCCAGTCTGTCGCAGGGCAACACAGAGAGACAAACAGGACAAACAACCATGCACACACACACACTCACACCTAAGGAGAATTTGGGAAGGCCAATTAACCTGACAGTCATGTTTTTGGAGTGTGGGAGGAAGCCGGAGAACCCGGAGAGAACCCACGAACATGCAAACTCCGTGCAGAAAGACCCCGGACCGGGAATCGAACCCAGGACCTTCTTGCTGCAAGGCAACAGCGCTACCCACTGCGCCACTGTGCAGCTGAAGTTTTTGTGTATCTATTTATTATTTTCTGTAGATAAGCATTTTCACGAAATATGGAGATAAATGGTTGAACTTATTTATCTCAAAGAGTTTGATTTCTTGAACATATTTAAACATTCTAAGGGTCTTAATCACGTCTCTGCATTTCCACATTTCTATCAAATCAAAGATCAGTCTCTTGATCAAGGCACTTTAAAATGTGGCTGGGGTAAGGTGATTTTAACTCACAGCCTTCTCTGATGCCAAAGGTTAAAAGTCACAATAATATATATATAAAAAAAATTCCCTTCTCACCCACCGCGGGTGGTTCTTATCCTCTGAGCTCGGGTCCTCTACCAGAGGCCTGGGAGCTTGAGGGTCCTGCGCAGTATCTTGGCTGTGCCAAGGACTGCACATTTCTGGACTGAGATGTCTGATGTTGTTCCTGGGATCTGTTGTAGCCACTGCTCCAGTTTGGGGGTGACTGCCCCGAGGGCCCCGATGACCACAGGCACCACTGTGGTCTTCACCTTCCAGGCCCTCCTTTTTCCTGATGTTGCAATCGCTTGGGTTCCTCCCTGAGGCCCTGGTATTTCTCCAGTTTCTCGTGCTCCTTTTTCCTGATGTTGCAATCGCTTGGTATTGCTACATCTACCACAACGGCTTTCCTCTGTTGTTTATCCACTATGACAATGTCTGGTTGGTTCGCCATTACCATTCTGTCTGTCTGGATCTGGAAGTCCCACAGGATCTTAGCTCTGGCATTCTCCACCACCTTTGGGGGTGTTTCCCACTTTGATCTCGGGGTTTCCAGTCCATATTCTGCACAGATGTTTCTGTACACTATGCCTGCCACTTGGTTATGTCGTTCCATGTACGCTTTCCCTGCCAGTATCTTGCACCCTGCTGTTATGTGCTGGACTGTCTCAGGAGCCTCCTTACACAACCTACACCTTGGGTCTTGTCTGGTGTGGTAGATCTGGGCCTCTATTGCTCTGGTGTTTAGGGCCTGTTCCTGGGCGGCCATGATGAGGGCCTCTGTGCTGTCCTTGAGCCCAGCTTTTTCCAGCCATTGGTAGGATTTACTGATATCAGCCACTTCGGTTATTTGCTGGTGGTACATCCCATGTAGGGGCTTGTCCTCCCATGATGGTATCTCTGGCACTTCAACCTCCGTTCCCTGTTGTCTGAGACATTCACTGAGCACATTGTCTGTTGAGGCTTTGTCCCTGATGTATTTATAGATCTTAGTTGTTTCGTCCCTGGACAGTGGTTCTCACACTCACTAGTCCTCTGCCTCCTTCCTTGCGGCTCGTGTACAGTCTCAGGGTGCTGGATTTGGGATGGAACCCTCCATGCATTGTTAGTAGCTTTCTAGTCTTAATATCTGTGGCTTTTATCTCCTTCTTTGGCCAGCTAATTATTCCAGCAGGGTATCTGATTACTGGCAGGGCATAGCTGTTTATCGCACGGATTTTGTTCTTGCCATTGAGCTGGCTTCTCAGGACTTGCCTTATTCGTTGGAGGTATTTAGCTGTGGCTCCTTTCCTTGTGGCCTCATCGAGGTTGCCATTTGCTTGTGGTATACCTAGGTACTTGTAACTGTCCTCTATGTCTGCTATTGTTCCTTCTGGGAGTGAGTGATATATATATATATATAATATTTTTTTAACTGTACGGCACGAATCAAACATTTTGGGTCTCCTCCCACAAACTTCTCACTAGTTTGCTGGCGCTCTGGCTCATCCCTCCTGACAGAGCTGGTGTAACTGCGTCAGGTTTGTTTGCCACCTCATTCTCACATGAGCACCAAACCTGGTGCCGTTCAGCATCTGGAGATTTTTCCCAAAGAATGAACCAGACTGATGCAGCTCCATATTTCTCTACCTACATCTTGGTTGATTTCATTTGACTTTGCCAAAACAGTCAACAAAGACAAACTTCTGATACTGAAGACATCAAGGGATGCATCTCTGACATTCTTCCTTTCATTATTGTGTCATTTAGCAGATAGAAAAAAAGTTTGGTAATTCTGACCGAAAACAAGAGATGTTTGGTCTGATTCAACTTCACACAGTGAGGGGAAAAAAGGTGTTTGCATCTTTCTATTCACTTTCCACTGTATCTGATCCTCATTTGGGCCATTTGATTCCATGAAACTTAATAAATTGGGACTCCTGATCAAAATAACACAAATCTAAACATCCAACTGCTGACAGATACTATTTATTGGAGAAACATAACCACATTTTCTTACATTAGCCTTTAAGAAGATCAAAGAAAACTTCCTGAAATCATTTGCTGCCGAAGCAGACACAAACGTTGTTTTGGTAGGAATGATTTGACTTGTGATTGACTCATGAAATGGCTGCAGGAATGGCTAAAGCTACTGAGGTACTAACTGGAAAATGGATGAAATTCAGTCCACACTGATATCCCATAAATACATATAGATATTTTTTTATTTCCACTTTGGAAAGCTTTTTTCAGACCTTGGCTTTTGTCGCCAAAAACTCAGTTGGCATGTAGGAGGTGTAAAGACAATAGAAAATCTCTGATATGTGAAAAATATTTGTGTTGCTCATTACTTATACATCTTTATGTGGGCATCTTTTCACTTTTAATCCACATTTGCATGCTACTGGGATGAAAAGTAATCTTATAGTGATTAGTGGATATGTCTCATCATTAGAACTGTATCTTGGCAATGAAAACACACAGCATGTTAAAAACTTCTTCCAGTTCTTTGGCTAAAAAAGTGCTGATGACACATGTGAATGCATGGTATTTTCCTTAACCAATTCAAAGTCTCACTAATGATGTACTTTGATGTACTTTTACCCTGAAAAAATGTAATTATTATTATTATTATTATTACAAAATTCATGTAAATTCTCATAACTATGGTATCAGCATGTAGTTTCCATACTACTAAAGCGTAATTCCATAAGTTCAGATGAAAACAATTTTTTGTTGGCAAAACCATTTCTATGTACAACAATACATTTCACACTTGAATTGAGAACAATACATTTCTTGACTGATAAATATATATTTATCGTGTTTTTCATTTCACCTGTTCACCTGTGTTTCAGTTGTCTCATATTATTTGTGTCTTCTTTCATAAAGTTATTGCGTCACATTTTAAGGCATTAAAAATCAGTGGAACTAAACAGACAATCCCTGAAAGTGCAACAACATCTTTCTCCTTCATGTTCCTTCATTCTTCCTTCAGTTTGCTAAAAATCTCCCCCTGCGCATGTTTCCACAAACTGAGCTCATCTCTAGATACACACCACCATACAGATGCAAGTGAAAAGTCTACCAGCATGCCCCACCTTTTTGACTATGCTGAGCAACACTTCTGTTGCAAGAGCGCACATGTGAAGACTCATCAAAGACAAGGACCCCAAAGTGTCTGCTCACATCTTCACCATTCATTCATTCATTCATTCATTCACTGTTATGTAACAGTGGACCCGCCACTTGGTACATCTGTATGTCCACATGCTGTTTAGCAAACTTCTTCAGATCCATTCTCTCCATTTAGAGGCATGCAGATGTGCGTACTCACACTTCCAGACACGCACGCACCCACTCAAGGAGACAGCCGTTCACCTACCCAGGGACAGTCTTCATCTGTGCCAGTGCTCCATCTTGCCTGCTTTCACATCCTCTGTCTCTCACACTCTGTGGAGCATGCAGACCAGCTCTGAGTCAAAATACCCTTCCGTACGCTCTCTCTCTCTCTCTCTCTCTCTCTCTGTCTCTCTCTTCCTCCCTCCCCATCTCTGTTCATCATTTTCTCTCCTCCCTCTTTTCCTTCCTCTGTGGTTTTGACGTATCTGGTTGAAATCCTCATCAGTGGCTTTCGGGCTGTGCATACGGCTTGGCCACTCACTTTCTCAGCGGTAAAGACCAAGAGATGGGGAGGGTGGGCTGGGTGGCAGTGGGGAGTTGGAAAGGCTGGGACATGTAAGTGGGTGGACGGGAAGGTGAGCAGGGGTGGTCAGGTGAGGGGCAGTGGGTTTGTGTGGATGAAGTGTGTGTGAGGCAGGTGTACCCAAAAGAGATAAGGAGGAAAAACAACATTTTTTTTGCAGACAAAAATCCAGAGCGACACCAGCCTGAGACAAAAAAAACACAGAGACAGACAGACGTGTGCCGCACCGGGGGAGGAGAGGGGATAGGAGAACACTGAGCACACACAAAAGGAAATATTGCTCCAGGATAAAACGAAACATGAAAAACACAAAGTGAAGGACAGAAAGGGGAAATTAAATCCGTCATGTTGACTGAGCTGGAAAAAAAAAAAAAAAAGGAAAAAAAAAAAACAAACACTGCAAGCTATTAAATTACGCAGGCTGCTTTGTGTTGGCTGTTACTACGGCCAATATCAGATGAGTATATTTATCTGTTTGTGTGCACTTGTGTCGAACTGTAGCAGCTTTCATCGTAGCAAGTGCCACCTGCCACACTGATGAAATGAATCAGAGATGTTGGAATTAGACGATTTAGAAAGTGTCAAAGAGGAAAAACACTGCAATTATTACAGCTTATTGCTCATTCTGGCAGGGCGGTAAAGGTGAGGAATGAGGTTTAGTAAGTTTTCACTTTGGTGTACCAATCAAAGGCTGGTAAATTGAGAAGCTTGCAGAAGATTCTGGTCATCTAAATAGATGTACTTCATTTATTTATTTATTGAGGTACTGGTGTAGAAATGTTGGAAAATCCCTGCCCTAATCAACGTTCTGGGATGTTCTGTGACCCAAAAGTAGGTTGGTGGATTCACCAGAAAAATATTTAAGAAACACCAATCAGAGCTGCAATCAGAGGAGCAGTTAATAACAGCGAGCCCAGTCAATTATATTAATAGCTTCCCAGTAGAGATGGTGGTGTGGAGAAGCAGTTTGGGGGGAGTGATGAGGGGGGGCTCCATTGCTCCATTGCGTAAACACATACATTTACTTTGAGCTTCTCATTATCACTTCATAACCTCATCAATACTGTGTTAACAGACCATTACACAATTACATTCAGTTGCAAAACGAATGTGAGAGCTTAAATGGCTTGAAAAGAGACAGATGAACTCTCAGTGTGCTAACCTTCAACCATCCATCTAGAAGAAGGTGCTTTTAGACATTGAGTGATTGGAAATGCAGGCAGATGTAGTTGCAGAGCACACCTTATTTCTGCACACATGAGTGAAATCAGATCAGGGGATCATGTCATATGTTTCATTTCATACGTGCTGAAGTTAGCAGCTCTTAGACAGCTGCAAATCAATGATTAAAAAAAAGAAAATGTATGGAAGTGAACACCTAAGAGATACACCAGTCTGAGCCAGAACAGGTTTCACATAATGTTTCCAGTATTATTATTTTCTTTTAAACTCCAAGTTTTTATGTATTGTCAAGGGGCTCATTAACTTTAGAAGGAAAAAAAAAATAATCAAATATCCAAGACAGAAACATATTCAGCTTATTTATGAATAACCACAAGCAGGGGTTTCCATTTTTAATTGTTTAGTGGACTTGAGATCACACATACAGAATGAAAAGTAATTTTTGAATGAGATCTAGTTACCATCTGTGTCAGATAGTTATGCTGCACATTTGTTGTGTAAACAAGAGAAAAAGAATTTCATTTTTCAATTCATTTAGGCATCAATTCTCCTCACCGCTTGACTAATTTTGTAGATGAGAAATATTTGAAAAACTTAAAAATCCAATATTTTTTTAACTAGTGAGATGATAAAGGTTATTTTTTGGTCAAAACATGAAAACATCTTGAGGTTGCAGCAAAACCTCCCAGAAAAATCCCTGCATCGCAACATGTCAGTTATTCCAGTGAGTTAGAAATGACCAATCAATAGTCGCGATTTGTCCTCATGTACACACCCCTTACCTGGAGTAACTTTGGCCCCTGTGGATCTTACCACAGGGGCCAAAGAGATTTTGAGAATGTTGTAAGGTCATCGTATCACAGTCAAATCAAAGCTCAATAAATGAACTCGACTTTATGTGTGTAAATTCCATAGGTAGCTCCATGGCAGCTTACAAATGTGCTTCAGTAACTGCAATATTTGCATTTAAGTGCATTTTTATACTAATGTTTATTTTCAAGCATCTTCCTGAAGACAGCTTTTCACAAGCTGCGTTATTTAAATCATTACTCACCCATTTTTGCACATATAAAATGCTTCCGACAGCTTTCACACTCAAGTCCAACTACACTTTGTGTCCCTCATTCTTCCTCTGGCTGCGAAAGACTTTGGCTAATTTCTCAGTTGTTTCCCACAAACAGACCTGATGTAGGACTCCTAGGAGAATTTTTTGGACCTGTTGTCTTTGCCTTAGTGTTGGCTGATAAAGCGAAAATTACTCAAAAAATGTGTGAGTAAGGCATTGGGTTTACGACCTCTGCACTGTTTATTTGTTGGAGGTTTGAGCAGACCTTTTGCATCATGTCCTGTTGATAGGGCGACAAACTGTAACTGTCAACAAGTTTTACACATGATTCATGCTTTTCATGTTGGAGACATGGAAGAAACAGTTTGTCATCGGACGGACGTCTCCTCCTCTGTCAGTTAGATGACCTGCCAAACTTCTTCATTTTCCATGATTTATATATATATATATATATATATATATATATATATATATATATATATTTAAGAAAATCCCTGAAGGATGGGATTTTCAAATAAGTTTACATTTTTGTACTTATTTTGCTGCAAATCGTTACCATATTCTCTTTTTTACCATATTCTCTTTTATTTTTAAAGGCCTAATCTCAATACAATTTAAAACACATTTAGATTTTCCATCTACATGAAAAAACACAAAAAAACAAAAACCATGTTCTGCATGCATTTTTGTTCTGTTTTAAATAAATCAATTCACTGGGCTGCTCATTTTTGTGGGAACGTTAAGGAATAACTTGAACATGTCCAAACCGGTCAGTATTCGTCACGTCTCCTGATGCTGAGGCTGCACCAATTTGCTTCCAGCGTTGACTCTGGTTGTAGCTCAGTGATGCCCCACAAATTTATGGTAAGCAGAAAAGCATGCTGCAAGCATCCCTGAGAACCATCCCGTAGGAAGAGAGCAAGAGATGCTTCAGTAGAAAAATCTGCGCTGTGCTCCGAGATGATCTTATTCAGTGCATCTGTTTACAGTTGCTTAACTCAGTGTTATCACTCTAAAGAAAAATCATTCTCAGCTCATTCCAGTTAGAGCTGTGGTCCTAAGAGTCAAATTTTAGGAGTAGAGTCCGCGGCTGCTCCTTGTGACTCAGAAAATGGTCAGATAAAATAAGATGTTTCCAACCATAAAGACGCCACAGAAAATGAGTTTGTTTGGTCACTCATTCGGCTGTTCGGTCAGCTCACTTTTTGTGACTCACATACACGTCATTTGTCCAGACAAAAGCACTAAAATCCTTTTAGTCACTCTCAGACAACCTTCAAAAAGATTATTTGGAATAGTCTGTTTGTAGTGCTCATTTATTGTTTTAGTAGAACTCTGTATGTTGCTGTGTTTCCAGTCGGCCTGTCTTTTTCCTGCTATCCTGAGTTTCTTACTCCTTTCTTTTTTTCAGTCACATTTTTTTCCCCCTTTTTAACTTGCTTAACGGGCATCAAAATCTTACTAACAACAAACTGCTAGCTGTAAGATAAGACTGCTAAAAATTGCAGACATCTTACCTTTTGCAAGAAAAATAGTTCAGATAAAATGATCTACTCGGATATTTTAGTACCTGTGCCTGATCGTAAAATCTACACATTCATTCTACTAAATCCCTCCAGCATTTAAAAACAGTAAAGTTAAAAAGTAAGCACTAAACTTTTCTATCCCAGAAAGCTCTGCTCCAGCACTCGGCGCTGTGTGAATGAATGGGAGCGCTGTCGTATCCACAGATCCACAATGGAGCTGGTGCAGGTAATACTTCTCATTCAACAAGCTCTGGCTGAGTCACATTGTTCTCTGTCCGCAGTGTCATGGATTTATCTGGCTTGCTGTGTCCAGGCCTGTTCTCAGGAAGAAACCTAATCAACTGGGTTTGAAGAATGAAGTCTGGGCATTGGCACTGCGGCATCGATCTTTCTCTGGAACAAACATTAGGAAGCCTCTCAAATGGATGTCTTAACAGTGGCAGATTGTCTTTAAGCTGCCAAAAGTGAACAGTAAATGTAATCGTCAGAAAAGTCAGAAAAAGAAATGGCATTCAGCTAAAACTCCGATACGTAGAGTAAATATTTTTTTAATTCATCCCTCAGCCTTAATGCCATTATAATTCAAGACGCCACATAATTTATGGACGTAACATAAATAATAAACATCCGCAGAGAGCGAGGAGGAGAGGTGTGAGAAGGACGGCGAGCCTGTGAGAAATGTGTGGAGGAGTATTCATCCAGTCCCTGCATGGCAAGATAATCTCCTCCCATTACTGGAGCACAAAGCACTGCAGGTTTTCCATTAAGTGTACAGCTTCTGCCTCTCCTGCCTCTCAGCCAGCTATTAACTTGGAGATTAGGTAAACCTCTATTTACATAACGTAGAACCGGCTTATGCTCAATTATTTTGACACGTCGGACTGACCAGGATAAAGAAATTATACATATCTCCAAAAAAGATCAAAGGAGTTGCTCACAGTTTCCCACAACTGCCCTTGGAAATGAATGCCGACATTTCTTTGGTTCTTGAGTTATTCATCAGCTCCTTTTATAGATTGCAGCGCTGTGTGAGTTGGTGCAGCAACCTCTATCTGAGAGCAGAATTAAAATCCATTTTTGATAAAAATTCATGACACTTAACCTCCATGAGTCCAAAAAGTTAACTCGGCTGGGTTTCTACGCATAATATTTGGTCGATTCAGCATTCAGAAGTCGGTAGGATTTACTCTTCAACATGTCAGCTGCAATTCTCCCTGTTTCTGCCGTTACTCTCAACAACCACGGAAAGAATCTCAGCAGTCAGAGAAATGGTGTCCACATGGGGTAAATAAGCACGACTTAACGACTGCATGTAACTTTGCATTGGTTCTGCTTCCCCGTCGACAGCATCCATCATGGATGGAGAGTCATTAAAAAACTCTCACTCAAACAAGTTGAACTCCTCACACTCAAAATGCAACTTGATTTTTAAGTCTGCCTGTTCACCTTCACTTCTTTGCTTTTACTCATGTTGCTGTCAAGTTGTAAAAACTGTCACGTTCATTTTAAGAAGGTAAAATCCAAGTCTGCTGATCATCTATCTGCCAGACTCTTCTTATAAGTTCTCTTAGTGGTCAAGTCTATCTGTTGAATAAAATGGTGGTTCAGCAAGAAATCCAAAAAAAAGGATTTTTCTTATTTCTGTCACATATTCAGCAATGTTGGTTGACTGAATTCAGAAAACCTATGCTTTTAAATCTCCTGTACCTGACTTATTATTATTCACTTTTTTATATTCCGTGATTAGATTTTACTTGCATGTAAGCCAGCCTTTGTTCAAATGTTCTACCTCTACATCACTGACCCAAACAATGTACAATTGGCTGATTTTTAGTTCTCCTGTTTGTGTTTTCAAAACAGTGGATTCTGTGGAAACTCTCATTTAATTTGTTGGAAATGTTTCTGAAAAAATAAATAAATACCACTCCTACTTAGCCTTTACATATTAACATAATGTGGCTCTTGCAGCATCACAAGAAGCTGTTTTATAAAAACTAAAATGTAGCATGATGTTTCTGTGTTTTTAAGGCAAAAAGTGAACAAACTCCATTTTTTTGTTACTTTTTAGACATAACAGAACTGTAACAAAACTTGGTGTCAGAAACGTTGTTGTAGTGCTGATCTTGCCCATGCAAAAAGTACAAAAGATGTTGAGTGCAATGGCACTGCTAAAAAAAGCACAGCGTTCTGTTTTGCCATACTTTTCTCTGCTGTTTCGTCGCCATCTGTAATCCCATGGCAGGAAGTCGAAACTGACTCATGGCTTGTGTTTGTCCATTTTGCAGATGGAAGCAGTCATGGCACATGTGTCAGGCACTAAACATGGCAGGTGTTTGATCCGTTGGCCATAAAAATAAAAAAGTTCTCCAGATTTTCTGGAGCCGGGTCGTTTCGTCCAGCTTGCCAACGGTGGGCATGAAAGGACTTTATGCCTCGTTTCACTTTTAGACACATTACAAACAAAAGTTGATGTATTTCACTTGAATCTTATGTGATATTTAAAACATGTTTTATAAATGCAATTCTCTACAGTGCACTCAGTACTTTAAAGAAACACATTTTGGTAAGTTTACAACTGAAGGTCATATTATTTGAGATTTAATTCTGGACTTTAATTAGGTCATTCGCACGTCAATGCACTTTGATCTAAGCCATTCTGTCTTAGTTCTGAATGTTTAGGGTCATTGTCCTGCTTAAAGGTGAAACTCTACCCCAGTCTCAAGTCTTTTAAAACCTCTATTTGTTTTTTTTCCAGGTCTGGCCTATGCTCAGCTCCATCCATCTTCCTATCAACCAGCATCATGGTCCCTGCTTGGAAAAAAACTTTTTGCATGCAGGCCAAAAAGTTTAAGTTTTGTTCTGATCGGATCAGAAGAATCTTGTTGCACTTGTTTGATGTGAACCTTGTGTTTTGTCCAAAGCTGCAAACAGCCTTGTTGGCCTGTTACATAAAATCCTATCGAAATAAATGAACATTTATGACAAACTTGGAAAAACTTCAATGAGAGTTAACACCGTTGTAAATCACAATAAGACCGAGCTAAAGTTCATTGTCAGTTTTTATTTTATTAATGATGAATATAAGACAGATGCTGCTTTTTCTTCTCTTTTCCAGATTTTGAATAGACCAAGCAGCATGTGTGCCTTTTGTTCCACAGCAGCTGCTGCAGATGGCAAGGATGTAAACGTGTGCTTATTTTTTCTTTGACTATCTGATCGATTGTTTGAGCGGCCTTTAAATTCTCCTCATGAGTTGATAAGAGGAGGCAGTCATTGCATCCAAAATCAATGTCAGTCACAGGAAACCGGATGAAAGTGAGAGGCAGTGAGAGTGCAATTTTTTTGAACAGGTGGCTTGTTGATGTTGCCCTGGAGTGGCAGTTGGTGTCACAGGTGCAGCTTGAACTCCACATCACTCTACTTGGAAAGGGTTGTGGGGAGCGATCACTGGTTCATGTTGGCAGGGAGCGCTGTTCTGTCAAGTGCATTATTCTTTTCGCTGTGAGATACGTCCCCCGTCTTTGGTCCTGAGAGGCTCCTGTTCTCAGGAAGCATAAAAAGAAATTAAAAAAAGCTGCACCCTTTGTCTCGCTGTCATTTGCTATGGACTCTCCCTTTTCAAAGCTGCAGTCACCTACCCAGAGCATTTTACAGCTTCGCCTTTTTCGTATCATCAGTGGTCTTTTGTTAATATTTCACACCACCTGTGCAGTGCTTTGCAAAAGGCCAAATCACCCCTCTTGAGTCTTTTCATTTTTTCGAAACTTTCACACTATTCTTCTCTGGGAAACGGCTCACGCTGCAACTTGTGCATTTTTAAAGCAACAGTAGTTCGCTGGCAACAATAATCCGTAAACTCCTGTGTTATATACAAACTGACAAACAGCGAAGCATTAATACTATACAACAAAGAGTAAAAATGTTTTCTTGTATTGTTAAAGATTGCATGTTATACAGAGTAGACGTCTAGAAATGATTACTGTGATTCATTCTACACCTCTATTGAGCAACCTGGTGCACTCATTATAGAAAAACAGTATTTTAACCAAAGAACAATGATCACTGGATAAGCAGCAGCTCATTTTACTCCACAATCAGTAGCTGTTTTTTCTTCTAAGGTTAGCTAATTTTCTCAATTGCATTGTAAATCTGCAATAGTACAAAACAGCTGAAAATAGTCATTTTACTATGGATTAACTGTTTATGTCGAACTGTTGCAAATCCAGTGATTTTATGGTTAAAACAACACAAACTATTTGCCTCTACCAGACTGAATGAAAAGCCTCGGTCACCATCACTTTTTAAGTCTGCCACACCTACTCTGTTGGATCTAGGTTCAACCTCTGACTGTGTCAGTATAACATATGAACATGCCTTGATCTAAACCTGCAAGCATTGCCCTGTTCACCTTTCAGCAGGGTCGCAAGTCTTTTAAGAATATCCTGTGTTTATCTTCGTCCTTCTTCCCATCAGCTCTCAGCAGCTTTTCTGTGTCTGCTAAAATAAAAAGCATGCCCTCAGCATGATGCAGCCTCAACCATCAGGATGGTGTTGCAGTATTAGTTTTCCACTACAGATAGAGTTTTCTGTACAGCCCACGAAATTATTTTGACATGCCAAATGAATAAATAATTTTCATTAAAGTTTGTTACAATGTAACGCATTATGAAAACTGAAGGGGTATAAGGAACATTATTTGACTACTCTATTTGCCCAGAAGTCCAACAAGCAGACTGTCATGCCAAAAGGTGTCTTTTTTTTTTTTTGTAAAACGTGAGATCTTAAGGAAGTTGTCATTTTTCTAATGTTGTGTGACAGGCCCAGACAGCGCAGGGAATAAAGGAATGACCCCTGTCAAATGCAATGATACACTGACACAGTGATATTTCCTCAGGTTAAATGTGTTATTTTATTTTTGGTTTATTCTATATTTTCCCGCTTGCTCTTTTTAGTGCCAATGTGCGCCAGGGTCCCTGTGGTGGTTTATCTTTTCCTTTAGTGTGATATCTTGATCTCAATTCATTGTTACAGCGCAGAGCTGCGCTAGACACACAGCTCAGGAGGCTCCAGGTTACCTCATTTCTTGCTTTGTCTCTCGTGAGATTGAATTACTCTCCTGCTGATGCTGATCTCAAACCAGCCGGCTGTTTCAACTCTGAAGTACAGCCTCGGCAACACAGAAATATTCTTTGCTACTGACCCAGGTGATGTTTATTTCTTTGCTTTTTTCTCTCTCTCTCTTTCTCCTTTTGGCAAACAGCTTTGATTTCTCCTGCAATTGACAAGTTAGTGATTAATTGTGCATTCACTTTCTTGCCTTTCCACTCTTTTAAGCAGAACTACAACAAAAGAAGACAAAAAAAAAAATAAAAATCTATTTCTACCTGGGTTTGCCCCATCAGCAGAGTCCCATAAATAAAATAGGTGGGCAGAGGGAGGCGGTGGAGAGAAGTATGACCCAGAGGCAGGACTGAATGCAGAGCGAAGGGGGAGCAATGAGACAACTGCTCCAGATCAGGAGTGTGAAGGTGACTTTGGAAAAAAAAAGATGAAGAAGCCAAGAAAGAAAAGAGTAATAAACAGATGAACAGAGAATATAATCTAAAGGAGTATAGCAGTAAGATTGATTGGGAAAGAAATAGGAAGAAGCATGATCTGAAAAATGTAGCGAAGGGAAGAATAATGAACATCAGCACAGTTTCTGCAGCAAAGCAAAGAACAATCCTCTTCAGATCTCACCCCAGCACTTCATAAGCATGTCCAAAGAAGAAAGAAAACATTGTACAACATCAAATCAGAGAACAATTAAAGTGGTGGACATGTAGAGAAACCAGTGATTGTTGCGAGGTGTGAAGCCAATGCCCCTCGGCGGGACTTCTTGCTGTGCTTAATGAGGCAGCAGTGCAGGCAATTAGTTACCTATGTGACATCATCAGTCACCAAGAAGTTAACAAATCATTAACCACAAGACCCCGCTAACAGCCTTTGTTCCTCAGGCCACCTGGTTTTGCTCACATACAAACAGCAATGTTTTGTTTTGCTTTCACTGTGAAATATTATTTCTTCTCTCACTGGAAGAAAAAATAAAAATAAAAAAAAACACTGAAATATTAATAGAGCCGATCAGAAATTAGAGTGGAAATACATATAATAGGAGTTGTTTTTCCAACAAAATTGACTTGAAGCGTGACTTGTGGCTGTTGTGAGATTATAATTGCATAATCAAGATTGCCCAGGCATGAGGCGCAGGCAAGACCCTCTTTACTTAAATGCAGCAACGTTCAATTAGGATTAGTATTGGGCTGTTTACTTTTATTACCTATGAGCTTTCCCTAAAAGAAGTCTAGCTTTAATGTAATTCTAGCTGCCTAGACATGTTTAATGTATGCCAATGCATTATAACGTATTTTATAAATACTTCTTCATACACAAATGTCAACCAATACTGCTGAAACATGGCCTAGCAGGGATGGACTCTGCTGAAGTTTTAAATTTTATCCAGTCCCTACCGTTTGGCCATGTTGTATGTAAACATGCGGCAGTTCGACATTATGATGCAGAAATTGCGTGCACTGTAAGTAACCCTGTGGTAGTGGTGTCATGACATCTTGCAAGCAATAAAATGTCTTTTACATTCCTTTTGCTTCAAGTGTGACAGCTGAGTGTTTGAGCTATTATTATATATACATATATACACCAGTCAAACAGAGATCTAACGGCCCGTCTCAACAGGCCTGGTACTCCGTTCTCCTAAAGTACCCCCTACAGGACTCCAGGAGGAGCTTTCTCCAACTCTACAAACCACGCAAGTGGGAACGGCCATGCATTCTCCAGAATTCTGCTGAGAGTGTAGAGACTGTCCAATGTTTCATAGCAAGGACTAAAACCACACTGTTTCCTCTGAATCCGAGGCTTAATTATCCGGCGTGCCCTTCTCTCCAGTCTCTGTCTGTCAAATCCTGCTGTAACAAAGCTGAACTGTTCCTTAAAAGCAATTATTTTATTGTTGACTCATGAGTTATCTGAAAAAGAAAATCTACTGTAAATGCAAAATTCCAAAAGTGTATCAGCAGGCACTGAATATAAAACACATTGGGGTTGTCAGTGAGCTTATCTAGAAGTGGCTACCAAATTAAACACCATCCAGGGTCCCATATAACCGTGGGCCAACCACATAATTAACACTTGGCAGCTGGTTTCTTTAAATTGCATCACTGCCTACAGCCAATCCATCCGCTAACCACTAAATAAATGTGCTATGCCCAAAACTATCTGAAAAGATGATGTGGATAATTAGGTCTGGACTCTTTGCTGCGCTTCACAACAGGTGATGGGAATTGATGGAGACGTGAGCTGGAAACTTCATTCCTCCCTCGTGTTTTGAAGACCACAGAAAACACATTTCTGTTTTTTCCACATATTGAAAATGACAAATGTGCCTCCCCAGTGAACGTTTTGAATCGTTATCAGCAGCACATATGTATTAGTACATATCAGCAATGCACAGAGTGGAAAGCAACATGCAGATCAGCAGAAAAGATTATCAAACAACAACTCTTATCAGTACACACACACACACACACACACCCACTGCAGAATCTGCCGCTGCATTCACAGATGACTGCACCCGCTGATCTACCTGACTCCATGCTACTGAGCTGGATGCTTCATATCTATAGGAAGTCTGGAGCAAATGGTGGAGGCATTTGTGATCACACATGCCCACTCACCCCGGACATGTCTGCCTTGCAGGATGGAAAATGGCTCTAAGGGATCATTGGCATTAACACCTATCAAGCAATAGTCAGATTCAGTTGGTTTTAGCTGTAAAAAGGAGAAAATCACACAATCTTAATTTATACCTTGATTCAAAATACTTCTACAGCCTGATGAAGACTGATATAAACTTCAAACTATTTAAGATACACCTGTTCCATTGCTTGTTAGCAAAAATAGAATATTTACGGCTGACTTTGCACCATCCAGTAGGTCAGAGTTAAATGGTCAAACTTGTTTACAATAATGGAAATGCAACGGTAATTAAAATAACCACTTGCTGTAATCAAGGCATTAGAAATACCATCACTGAAAGCACAACATGTGGAGCAGATAAGCTACAGCAGCAGAAGTCTGTACTGTGTGTGCCACTCCTGTCAGCTAATCCCTGGCTCACATGGTAAGAATTTTATACAGAATTTTTGACCCAATCTTCACCCTTCTGACAATCTTTAAGACGACTGGATTGTGATGATGGCTCTAAAGATAATATGAGGAGATATTCCTGCTGGGTATAATGCGCCAAGAGGGATCTCGTCTGCTCAGAAGGACATCAAGGCCACTCCGACTTCAAATTGGGGATATTCAGCATGGTGAATTGTGGGGTTTTCCGCCAAGGACAAACTAGAATGCAGCCTGTTGAATGCGACATGTAGCCAATCAGAAAGCAAAGAGAAGGAATCACGGAGGGGAATCCAAGATACATAAAAAAAAATAGTCCACCTCCTTATCATTATGTAGCAAGTAGAGCCACAGTTTGTGCTATCTCCACTTCTTTATCCAACGCCTATTCTTTTTGTTTGTTTATTTCTTTCTCTCGGTTAAAAATACTCCACAAACTATAACCATTGCTTCTTCCTCTTTGGCTATATTTATTTATTTTGAACTCACCTTTCATCTGAGGAAGTTTTGCAAGATTTCTTGTCTGATATCTGAAAGTTTGTGAGTGAAGTCTGTTCACATGTTGTGTGTTGCACACCACTGAGTCAAGGACCAAACTTCTTGTATTGTATGATTTTTCTGTTGTCGTAATATGTGGGATTCTCTGGTCATGAAAATCAACTAACAATTTTAAAATCTTGCCATGTGAAGCAGGACCTGAGGATAGTCTGCTAAAGCTTGACATATTGCTGTATCTCCTTTAAACTGTATAAAGCTTGTGCTCCTTCGTTTTCATTAAACTGCTTCTTAATGTTTTCTAACATCTGTATTTTATTCAGTGCTGTCCGAGTAAAGAGGGTGGAATAAATATTCACAACACACTTTTCAGCGTTTTACGTGTTTAAAGCATGAAAACCAATTTTCTTTCATGTGACACACGACTGGCCTGTCATGAAATGCTGTAGCAGCATAAATACTTTTGCAAGGCACTGTAAAAATCCACCACTCAGCCTTATTTGCGGCTGAATTAAAATAGCTTGATAAAAAAAAACAACAAAAAAAAACCTCAAAAACAACTGTGAGTGCTGAATCAATTATAGAGCAGAATTCAACCAAACAGCTTCTTCAATGAATGAATGCACTGCGCTGAACCAGCTTCCAAAAGTGTCAGAGGCTGCATTTTTATTCCCCTTTCTTTGTAAACAGATATGGCCTGTTCCTTGTTTCTGGACCTTCAGGATGGAAGCTGTGCGAACTCTCCGTTGGGAGCTGACTGATGTATGAAATACACATTATTGCACCGTCTTGTTTCTTTTCTGCAAAGGTAAGGGTTGGGATAAGTTCCCCCCTCTTCATAGAAAAAAAAAAAAAAATAATCAAAGCGCGAAAGAAGGGCTTTGGTCAGAAGGACTAAGCATATTTGAGCGTGGCGAGAGCCTGATTGCACGGGGGAATCGGTTCTTTCACTGTCTGTTTCCCACTGCAGCGCTGCCTCAGAGAGCAAAGAAAAGAGAGAAAGCGGCACAACTGGGAGGAAAGCTGGGAAGTTAAGCTGCTTCACCTGCAGTTTTTGTTTTGTGTATAGCATAGTAGAGTCTTTGCTCTCGGTGTAAGACAGGTAGTTATCAGAAACAAAAAAAAGATTACTTAGCAGAATACTTCTCCTCTTAAAGAACAATTTACATAAAAAGTGCTGGACTTATCTCTCGTTCTTTATTTCCCACCTAAGTTTAGAGCAAGGTGACGTTTACATTTGAATCATGTGCCATGCAGAGGGTTCATCCAGTGAAATGAAACAAAGTTCAGGCAGTAACTTCTCCAGGGCAAAAGCTGAATGTCAAGGAGAGGAGTAACTGTTTACCCCGCCGTTTTTTCCTCTGTTCCGCAAGAATAAAGGTTCTTTCATTTATGTTAGATTTGTTCCTTTCAACATTGACAGTCGTAATGTTCCTCAGGATCTGAAACTAAAGATCAGACCGAGTTGATGTTCCCTTTCAATAAGCATCAACATAATCAAACAGCCAACTTGGTTGATGAAGCAAAAATCCACTTCTGGCTAGAAATGGGCATTTACTCATCATGAAAATGGTTCATTTAACTGTTATTTATTTACTTAAACATTTGTTTTATCAGGATGAATGATCACATAATAAGATCACTGAATTTTAGATGTTTAAATTATTCATCATTGTTTCAACTGATGTTCATTGTACAAGTTCAGACCAGAAACTTACAGATTATGAAACAATCATCTGGGCTCGTCCAGTTAGTCATAGTAATCTTAGTATGTGTATATTCTCTTTTATTTTTTTTAGAAATCCTTATTGATCTAAATCAGGAAAGATTCAGTCTGACTCAATGTTTCTTCTGGTACCAAGTGTGCAAATAAATTCTTCCATAAGTAAAAGCTTAAAAGCTAAAAATGTGTTCATACTCATGAACACATTTTTAAATACACATGATGAGTGTATTTAAACGTCTGACTAGGACTATGATATTGACTGCCAAGCAAAGACAGATTCCCACATTATGCTACAGTCTGTGGAGCATTTTTCTCTTTTTCTCTGTTAGCTAATTAATCTTGTGAAAGTTGAAATTTTCCCCTCTGTTTTCACTTCACTTGTTTAAATAGGACTTTTTCACACATGTATTATCAGCTTGCTCAGAAACTTAGCATCCAGCTGCCACACTAGTCATGTGGATATCACCAAGGGCATTTTTCCTCATTCTTAATATAATCCTAATAAATTCTATATTTTACCTTATAAACAGAAATGATCATAGGTGGTGTTTTATTGCATAACACTACCTGCAATGCAGACTAGTACAATTTTCACATCATGTTTTGTGATTTTTTTTCCATTTCTTTTTGTGGTGATGGTGATAAAAAGTCCTAACTCGCACACTGAGAACTGTGGTCATTCTAAGCAAACCAGCAAAAAATGAAACCGGTCCTGGTTCAGAAAATGTCTCGTCTCCTGTTGGATCACATTGCTGCCCCTTTTGTTCATGAGCAGCCACGTACATCTTTAATCCTGACATATTTAGCTGGATAATCACCTCTCATCATATAATCCCCGGGTTAGGTAATAGGCACTTCATACTCATACGTTCCACCTGCACCCATCACCCAAGAAGCACAAAACAAGAAGAGCTGTTCCAGTAAGTAAGCATTGTCATAATTATAATGTTTGTCTTATTTTATTATGGTTGGAAACTAAGCAGCCTTTTATCAAACTACTTATCTGTTCAGATGATTGATAGTGAGGTGCTAACCTGTTTTACTCCACGCTCGTTAATAATTCACCCTGCGTCGGCGTTGACTCATTTGTCGGCTGCGAGCCGTCTACTCTGCACAGGCCACGTCTGCAGCAGCAGCCCCCGCACTTTCTAATGAGACTCACAGCCATTTCCTCTTGGGTACATATTATTTGATTATTTGGACTATATTTTGCCGTACGAACAGATGGCCAGACCTCCGCTTGCATTTGTTATTCTTCAATATTTGTGCCCCATGCTTGTTGCTTACTGTGCACTTGTAGGAAGAGTTTTGGATCAGGCTGGCCTCCAGAGTTTGTCATAGGGAGGCGTTGTAATTAGGCCAGAATAATGCAAAAATTATAATTGTGTCGTTAAAACTGAGAAAATGTCTCACCTTGTGTTCTCCACTTGAAAGTGCTCCATGGGCGACAGTCTCATTTTGGAGCACTGACATGAAATCAGTGCTGGAGGAAAGGAGGTGGGAGTGATGTCAAAGGGAGGATATGTTACAGAGGTGTCAAAATAGGTGAAGATGAGATGGAGTGCCTGACCCGACAGCATCGTCGTCGCTTGTTTATAGATCAGACGCCGGGTGCCTCAGCCTGCTGCGATTGATTGTCTTTGAACTGGACAGCAGGTGAATAAAGACGATGCAAAAACAGAAAGGAAGAGATGGGGAGTCAGTGGAGCGTCACTCCAACTCACAGTTAACTGAGTGGAGAAATGTGTATTTTCATGATTACTAATTTGTAAGACTTCTACTTAATTCCTGTACCTGGTTGTGATTGTTCATAGTTACCAACCATGAGATCTTGCATGTTGCTTATTTAAGAGTTTCTTTTGTCTTAGGCTTGACTTTAACTTAGTCTTAAAGATTATATAAATATAAAATAATTATTGGTTTATTGATTGACTATTATTTATTGTCTTGGGGTTTAAGAAGGAAATAAGAAGTGGCTCATAAATTGTGAAGAGGAAGGAAAAAGATTTTCGAAAAAAAAACAAATGGTGGTGATATTCACCCTCCTTTACTATAATACCTTTAGAAACAAAACGACCCCCTTCAGAAGTTACTCAAATAGCAAATCATCCACCTGTGTGCTACGTAATCTCAATATGGCTTTTAAGTTAATATCTCAGAAGGAAAGATTTGAGCAACAGCATCGCAAAGACCTAGAAACTCAGCAAACTGGTTAGGAAGAAAGTTGTGGAGAAGTTTAAAATAGAGTTATGAAACAACAGCCCAAGTTCTGAACATCTCTCAGAAAACCTAAAATAATTCATCTGAAGATAAGTATTGCAGACCTCCAAACCTACTGAGACATGGCTGTCCGGTAAAGCAGACAGGGAGAGCAACAGAGAGGCTTGTGATTGTTATGAAAGTGCAGAAATCTGCAGCTGAGGTAGGAGAAGCTTTCAAAAAGGCAAACATTAGTTTCATATGCTACAAATTTAGTCTCTACAGAGGATTGGCAGGAAGGCATTGCTGAGTAAAGCCAAAAATAAGTTATGGTTATAAGTTTTCCTGATGCCATGCAAGGAACATAGACAGGTGGGAAAAAGATATTCTGGTCATGTCCCCAAACGAATTGATGGATGTGGAGGACCATAAAGCAGGGCGGCAGAGACAGAGCAAGAATAAAACATGTTTAAAAAGAAACAAAAACAAAGTTTAAGGTCCAGAAAACCATAAAAAAAAACAACAGACAAAGAAACAGGAGAAACCATGGCAGTCGAGGAATGATGAGCAGTGTTGAGCAGATGAAGCAACTGTGACTAAAGAGCCAAAGGGGTATAAATACTGGGAGAATTGATGAGTGGAACAAGAAACAGATGTGACTAATGAATAAAATGGAAGCAGCTGAGGCTGCAGTCGGAGAGCACAGACAGAAGGAATCAAAGAGAATAAACAGCAGGACAGGAACTGAACTCAAAAACAGAAACTAATAAGCGGCCCACAAACAGACACGATTAGATACAATGCAACACCAACAGGAGGCTGGAAAACACAGAGTAAGAAATCACAACGTAAAGAGGACAGAACGGGGCACACTATTAAAAATAAAACTAGATCCTATCAAGAAGAAACTATACACAGTACTAACTGAATCTAAATTTCCCAAACATGATGAAATCCAATAAGATGAGATAAAACAAAATAATAATAGCAATCTGGCCTTCATGCACTTGGAAAAGTTCAAGAGCTCCTACAATCATCTGGAGTCTGGAGGAGCTGAGTGGGAGAGTCAGAGGAGGTCTGTGAGGCAAGGACAACTCATTATTTTTGTCTCATCACTAAAACCGTAAAAAGTTAGCAGTGTAAGATGACGCATTTTCCTCCGCTGCATGCTCAAGCAGTGTTGGATTCTGATACTTATTTTGTCTCGAAAAGAAACGTCAAGAAATCCTAATTGAGGTTCAAGCCCTCGTATGCTCCAGCCCGTTCCCTTCATATCTCGCAAGGGCAACATGCTCTCCATCTTCAGCTGTGTTTGTTTTTGCCCAGTCCACCTGGCCCTCCATTTCATTACCTCAATTAGAATGATTAGGATCTAAAATTGCTTGTGTCGGCTTGTGTGATTGACAGCAATTGGCCACTTAGGGAGGAGAGCTGAAGACACGCAGAGTGCTGCTCAGTGGCTTGTGTAGTGAAACCCGCATGTGCTACCGCCTGTGCTTGTGGGGTGTGTTTGTTTACTCTGATGGGAGTTGTGCTGGAAGGTGAGAATAATTCATGCAGGCTTCATAGAAAGTGATGATATCATGCTTGAAATACAACTGAAACATGAATGTTTTAAAAGAGCAGGCAAGTTGGAAGAGAGCTGAGGGTAGTATTTTTTGCCCTGGATTTATGAAACCTTTGCTTCATGCAGTGAATACAGATTCCTTCCTTAAGGAGCAAATCAAAGCAACTTGAATGGGACCAAGATAACCTGAGTAAGCACTCAAAACTGTTTTCTACATGTTGATTGCAGACATTAAGGAACAAAGCAATCAAAACCAACTGGTCACCAAGTGAAAAAGTAATTGCCTCCAAGATCTAATAACTACTTGTGTCTCTGTTTGCAGAACAGAGACACAAGTTTGCAAAAACTATCAGTGAGTCTTTTACATTGCTGTGGAGAAATTTGGACCCACTCTTCTTTGCAGAATTGTTTTAATTGAGCCACAATTTGATCCTTCTCCAACCGCATTACAGAAATGTCCCAAGCTGTTTCGCAAACTGTTGGCTGGACATTATCGCTCAGGATTTTCTGACGCAGAAAATTCCATAAATTATGGCAAGACTTCAAGGTAGCAGCAGGCAGTCGTACCAGTCGCATAATCTACTGTTCGTGTTCTGAAATGCCGTTTTAGTTTTATACCAGAAGTCAATGGATGCACACAAAAGAGGTGAATCATCGTGATGTGTTTGGACAAATGTCAGAGGGACCTTTTTAGTTTCCGGTGGGTTTTGCCACGTCTCTTTGTTATTGTTGATCATAAAGGCTAAAGATGTTGTTTTAGGTTCCTTTTCTTTTTACCTCCTTGGTAATTCATTAATGCTCTTCGGAATAATTCAGATAGGCTCACCAGGCATCACCCTTGGTTCCTGTTTTCTTCATTTGTGAATAGTGGCCATCTTTGTGCTACGTTGAAATCACAAAGCCATAGAAAAGGGTTTGTGACACTTCTCAGACGTATGGATTTAAATGATTTGGTTGATAATTTCTTGATTGCACATGTCCAGCAGTATATGTGTGGCTAGTAACATTGAGCTGATGTTTCTCCCTGAAAAGTGTGTTCAGTCACATTAATTGATGGTTTTTCAAGGGGAGCAGGGGAATTGAATAAATTCAGCCTTATTTGGGAAAAATATGCATTTTGCATTTTGTTTGAGGAGTGAAACAGAAGACATCTGGCGTAAGTATGCTTTTACAGCACTATATAGTTTCTGCAACATGTGCAAAATGCACCACAATGGTGTGAAAAGACTCTGTTATTCACTAAAGGAGCCCCATTGCTTATGTGAAGAGCCTGTTCATTTTAACATGCGACCATCGTGTTCCTCTTCTGTTTATGAGCGTCGCTGCTCAGTCACGGCACCTTCTGTTTAGGAAAGAGGGTGGCTCATTGGACAGAAGCACTTAGACGACAGGCTGCTCCTTGTTTTTATGCTCCGTTCAGCCGTCATGGTGTAGGTTATCTGAAGCAGCTGCTGCTGCAGGAGCAGATCTAGGATGTCTGTCTTTGCACCATCTTTTTGGCTGGTGAGCCATTACATTTATAGCACAACGCTGCCAAATACAGTCGTTCATCATCTGGCTCTCGCACTCAGAGATGTACTCCATGACCTGATCCATGCCGGGACATTGTTCACATTTCAAAGAGACAGTCTCGCTAATTCTGCCTCCTTTTTCTCCTCACAAGTCCTACATGACTGACAGCCATTCTGGCCTTCATTCTTACAGTTGTTTGATTTGTATCAGGAATCTTTAACTTTAACTATACTACGCTTGTGTTTTGATTCATTCGGTAATGGTGGATTATCCCTTTCACTGCCTACTGTTATTCATGTAACAACACTAATAACTTAGCTCTGTAAGTTATCAGCATACATCGCCATGGACTGAATGAAGGGAACAACCGCTGTTCACTTCATATCAACACGTTTTTATTCTCCTATTGAAGTATTATACAGTACTACTGATCCCCAAGAGGAACTTTAAAACAGTAGAAATACTTTTGGTGAATCTTTCATGGTTTTTGTGACACTCTGAGTTACTTTAGTCTAACAACGCATCGGTGACATCCTGGGTTTGGGAGATTTTAGTAGGATGATTCCAGAGTCTTCCGTCTGTTTTGATGCACAACTATGCCGTCAGACTAATACATTTTGTGACATCAGAAGTTAAATTTATAGGATCTTACTGACATTTTGGGAGATATCAAAATGTCAGTAGGAGCTATTTCTGAGCTCATGTAATTTTTTTCTTTGATGCTAAGTTACTTTTGCAGAGACCCATAAAAAATTGTATAATTCTAAATAAGTTTTGTAGTACCTTGCAAGTTTTTTAAACATCCACATTTACTTTTGCAGGAACTTCCAAAAGTTTTGTTTGATCTTGATTTATGATGAATTTCGCAGCAAAAAGGATCCAACATTTGATGATATCTTACAAACTGTTTGTATCTCTGCTTCGGCATAGTTGTAGGTTCTTGTCTGTGCCTGATTTGTCACCTTTAACATTTGTTTTTGTTTGTCTTTCAGCTGAAATGTCTGTAAAAAGTGGAAAGGGCGGTACAGACAGCCGAGCGTCCTCTGTTGCCAGGTTGGTGAAGAAGATTTGTGCGATAAATAAGAAAAGATGCAATTAAGCTTAAACAAATGTAGCCAGTTCATCTGAAGCTAACTTTATAGGATCCTACTGACATTTGGAGCAGCAAAGCAAAACACTCCATTAGCTTATGTAACCTGTTAGAAACAAAGAGACATAGTAAAGTCAAAATTTGTATTATTCATCTCCAATTGATGCTGTCAGTTTTAGCTATCTTTTCCTGCTACCGTCATGCTACCATGGTGTTGTTTTGTTATATTTTTTGAATTAGAAGAAATGGAAATAATATCAAGCCAAATAATTCAAGTCATTTAGCGCATCTTAAATTGATACAGGCTTTTTTCTCTCCCAGCGTATCTCCACGAGGAGGGAGGGCTGCAGCAGCTGGAAAATCGGCCGCTGTGGGGAGATTCAAAAACAAGGCCCTTCAGCTTAGCCTCTCCAAGAAATTCTGGTTATTATCATCCTCTGTTCCTAATCAACATTGATCATGACAAAAGGACTAGGTTATGTTAGGCTGTACACTCAATTAGCACCATCAAATGACAAACAAGCTGCCAGAGTTGCCTTGCTCAGAAAAAAAAAACTGTTTTTCTTGTCTTCTTGTGAAAACTAGAGCTAAAGAGAAGTTTACAATGTTTTTAAATTGTAAACTATAACACATTTAGGTGGCTTGGTATTGATGATGGTGTCTCTAAACCAATAGCATGCAAATGCACACTTCACAGCTCCAAGTCATCCGCGAAGGAGAAGGCGTCTGAGGAAGAGGAGAGCAAGAGGAAGAGTAAAAGGAGCCTCAGCAACAGCTCCATGGTGGCAGCTGCCTACATCTCCTACCTAAATAAACTTTTCGGACAGGTCAGTTCTGCATCACGGTGCTGCTCTTTGACGGCTCGGACAACAAAGTACAGTATATTGTCGATTTTTATGTTTTTGCTTTGCTTTTCCAACAAGAAACTTTAAATGTATTAAAATACATTTAAAATCCAGAAAATAGTGCAAAGTAATTTGGGAAATAAAACTGCAGAATATGTTGAAAGTGTTTGGTCAGTGGACGGACTCTGTGGACATGGTGGGGACGTTGTTTAAGACAATGATTGAGTAGGAAAAAAGTCAGGAAAATGTGAATAAATTATATTTAATATCTTCATTGCGTATTTCAAGAACGGCATTGTATTATTTAGATAAAAAGCAAAAAAAAAAAACTTAGTACCACATGATATATTTTTGTAGTGAACAGCCTTTCTCATTATTCTCCTCAATAGATTTTAAATCAGACTTTACATCACTCTGAACATTTCCATGCTGAACAACAGACATGGCAGCATTATGTTGTGGGGATGGAAGGGAGGATATATGGGGCTGAACAGAGGTCAATCCTGGAATAAAACTTGCAAAAAAATATTAATTAGGGCCTCACAGCATCAAAACGACACAAAGCAACATACAGTCACAGCTACAATGGAATTTAGGTCAGTCATATATGTGTGTTAAAATGGCCTAGACCACATACACTTCAATGTGAGTGAGAATCTATGGCAAGGTTTGAAGATGGATGTTTACAGACTCTCTTCTCTCAATCTGACTGATTGAATGGGGAAAATGTTCAAAACTTTTCCCCATTCTCATCCCCTGCAGCAGATGAGGAAAGATGATTGAACAATACCCCAAACAACTTGGAACTATAATTGCACTGAACGTTTGACTCAGGAGGCTTGAATACAAATGCATAAGCCATTTTTCCATATTAAAGATAATAAAAATTATTAGAAAAAACATGCGTCATTTCCTTCCACTTCACAATTATGCACTATTGTGCTGTTCTGTCACAGAAAATCTCAAATATAACACATTGAAGTTCACTCTGTCCAGTCAATTTATACCAATTTGAAACAATTCTGTTCTTTAAATGCCACAAAATTTCACATAATGGAATTCCTTTCAAACAATATGAACAGGGATTTACAAAAGTAGCTTCTTTTCCCTTTAAATCAGTGGACCAGAATTATGCAACTTTTACGTGTCCCTTGTCTTGCACGCTTGATTTAAAAGGGGAAACAGTCTCACTGGTAAGCAGTCAAGCTCTAGACTAAGATTGGAGCCAGGTTTGCTGAAGCAGAGCAACATCTGAAAGTTGCAGGGAGCGGGCCCTCAAGGACTGCAGTTTGAGACCACTATATTGTTATTGCCTATAATAAAAAGCACATTCAGAAAAAAAAACTGATTCTGATGTGTAAATGTAATTTGTCATCTGTTTTCATCAAAATAAAATGAGTTAAGCTGTAAGGAAAACAATATGCCCAATTTCCAAATTATTTATACATTTTCTTAGTGATTCATTGCAAGAGTTGCAGTTATCACCAGTCAAACAGTCAGTGTTGTATAGTAACGAAGTAAAAATACTTCACTACTTTACTTAAGTATATTTTGGAGTACTTCATACTTTCCTCGAGTAAGAAAATTTTTGATAACTTTCACTTTTACTTCACTACATTTCTGAACTTAATTGCATACTTTTACTCCGATACATTTTCAATGTGTGGTTTCGTTACTCGTCACTGTGACGGAGGAGCCGTCACCAGTTACGACCCTAATTAAAGAGCCGCGTTAACACACACAAACACACACAAACACACACAATCGCTAACTTACGTTTTATTGCAGTTTAAACTGGCGCGGTTCATCGTGGGTCACACGCGGTGTTCCCGCTCAGTTCACATTAATCCTTATCTGTCATTTTCAAACATTTTTCCCGGCTTTATTTTCAATTAGCTTTATTGTTTCCGGATCGTGACGCACCGAGAGAGAGTTGCGCGATGTGGTGACGCTCATCAGAACGTACTGCGTGTTGGCTGTTTCATGGATTATTGTATTTTTTGATTACAAGTTTATTTTTTTTTTTCTCTTATTAATTATTTAACCTTGTGGTTTAGGTAAAGCTCCTAATTTTCTTAACTAAATGATGCTGCAGGTTTATCTATTAGCAGGTTTAATTTTGCCTGCACTTGGTTGTGTTCATTATTTTAAGTGTATTTAACAAGTTTACCAAAATATAAAAAATGTCATTCAAATTTTTTTACTTTTTACTTGTACTTTTCATTACATTACTTGAGTTTATCCATTTTTACAGTACTTTCCATACTTAAGTACAAGACGTTTCAGATACTTTAATACTTTAACTCAAGTAACATTTCAGTCAGTGACTTTTACTTTTACCAAAGTCATATTTTGGAGCGGTACCTATACTTTTACTTGACTCCGAGATTTCAGTACTTTATACAACACTGCAAACAGTTTCTATATATCGCCACTGAGCTTTGTGCTTCCCTCCCATGCAGTTTTGCACATCTCATCCCCTGCAGCAGTCTCCAAGTGTTTGTTGGCTAGAAGGTTTATTTACAAGATAAGAGCAGAAACACACCACTAAAGTGCTTAAGGAAAGCTCACAAAGGAACAGTATTAACTTTATGGAGTGGCTTTGCCGTAGACCAGACCTCAATCTAATCCGGAATCAAAGAGTAGAGGAAGAATGGAGGAAAGACATATCTGTTCTTTGATTTTCTGTGCCTGCTTAATCCTGTTCTAAGTGTTGGAGGTGCTGGCAGAAAGGAATTATGTCGCCATGTTCGTCAGAGAACTACCAAAGAGAAAAACAATCAGCCACTCACTGGAGAAAAAAACACAGTTGGTGCAAATATAAGAAGTGGTTGATTAATGTGACAATAAATAATTTGGCAATTGTGTCATGAAACCAAAGAACAAAATGACTAATTATAAACCCAAATACAAAGCACAAGAATATCTCCAACCCAGCAATCCTAAATGATTATTTTTTGCCACTATTTTATGACATTTCCAGACTGAAGAATAAAAATTTCCCAAAAGGCAAACTCTGACATGGGCATGAATAATGTATGGTTTCCCCTTTTATACCAACCCTTTTCAATAGCCTGAGCCTTGGAATAAATATAAATTAAAATGAGCAGCTGAAGGAAATTGGTTTTTATTATGCACCACCAACCTGACATATTAGTAATAATGTTAATTTACACATATTTACCACATTTTTGTTGTGTACGATTCGGCTCTGGGCGCGCAGACCTCCTTGCTGCTGCTTATTTTATTTACTGGTCACGTCATTAGCTGAGATGTTTGCTCCTGAGCAAACACTTCAGCTTTTGTCCTCAGGGCCTCCTGCATTAATCAAACCTCAATAATTACATGAGCACTTTGTAAAATAAAGGTATTTCTCATTAGCATATTATTTTCCAAGCCTATAATATTTTTCAAACATAAGCAGGGGAAGTAAGTGGTGGATTATTTGGTTAGTGCATGTTCATCCTGCTGATTCGGATGTGATGGTTGTGTCTTCATTTTGCCTGCAAAGTAAATTTAAAACCTTTTCAACCTTTGATCCATTCTGTTTTGGATTAATCTATGACCAGCCTTCTTATCAGAAAATGTAGTTATTACATGTTACTTACTTTACTACTTAGACTTACTGTAGCCCCAGATTTTAAGTACCAACACCATATCGGACAGTTTGTACAGTGTTATGTAATATATATATTATATATATATAGTTAAACTGAAACTGATTGTAATGTTCAGAAATAATCCTCAAATTTTATTTTTTTGCGGATTGCACAAAGCAAATCAATGGAAGATTGAAGGAAAATATTTCCTATGTTTTCAACTTTGACTCAAATGAGCAGCTTTTCAATTCCAGTCCTGCAGGCTCCCCTGCGCTGCATGTTTTAGATGTCCCTCTGTTCCAGAACAGCTGATTCAGATGATTGCATGACCTGCTAATCACCAAAATATTCAACCCAGGTGTGTGGCAAAAGGGAGACAGCTAAAACATGCAGGGCAGAGGGGCGTGAGGACCGAAGTTGAAAAACACTGAGCTAGACTAACATTGTGCCTCCACTCTGTTGAAACGAAGGGCAGCACTTAATCTAATGGGAGACTCAAAGAATATCAAATCAAAAGTCACCTCTACATACTGAAAATCAAGATCAAGTGAGCTTTTGCCCTTCTGCTACTTGCCGATATCTAATATTTTGGTGGAAGAAGGAATGAATCCCTTCAGATGTTTAATCTGCTAGTCATTAATTATTTAAGCTAGAAAGATTGTTTGTAAACATTTGCTGAGATAATCCCGAGTACGTTTTCATTAGACCATTCATTTTGCTTAACCAAACACACCCAGCACCAATATTTCAAACATAAAGTAATATTTCTTTATTGGAAAACTAGTCCAATAGTTTCAGAAATGATTCAGTGCTCGGCTGCTGAGCTGCTGTCCATTAATGTTCTGCTTGGCTCAGGTTAAACACTGGCTGAGTTCACGACTGATATCACTTTTCCATGTTCCTGCGGGGAACCACACTGGAAAAATGACTAATGGAAGAGAGCCAACAATCGACTTTTTCCACTTTCAACTTCTTGGGGGGGGGACAATGAGCTCAATTTCTAGTAGATATATATCAATATAAATAGAGTGTAATAAATGGTTATGACGAGCAGATTTTTCTTCTGGAGAGTAGGACGAACACTACGTCTGTAGTCTCTGCTTCTAGATCAGTTTGGTTCTCTAAAGCTATCTTTGTTTTAACGTTTAGTGAACAGAAACACATTCATACCGTTCAAGATATTTATTAATCAACTCTATGAAATCTGGAAACTCGCAAAAAATAAAGGGAAAAAAAAGATTAATAGAGAGGAGAAAGGAAGAAAAGAGCGTAGCATAAAAACAACATGGATACGAAATGATTGTGTGCATCCAGAAAGAAAGGACAACATTTCACATTTAAGCTGGCAATAGAAGCTAAACAATCAAGAAGTGTTTAGTAAAAAAAAGGACTTTACCCATTCTCTCTTGCTGTCATTAAAGACTCGTTCTCTTGATTTGCGTAAACACTGGTGATAAGGAGGATTTGGTTAAGTGAGGCCAACAATGCTGAAATAATTTGGACAATTTGTTCCCATGAGCTCCTTTCTGATCTAAGAAAGATAACATTACTGGCTTCATCAATCTGAACAAGCACAAACATTCATCCATTTATAGATTAGCCACTTCTGAATTGATGTTCTTCACGACTTCATTTAGACGAGCGCCTGAAACTGATGGAAAGAGCCGTGGTGCGTGCACAATATTTGTCATGTATGCAAGATTGGACGGTTCATCAACATGACACCTGAGGCTGAAGTTGATCTCAAAATAATTAAAAGATCTGCATTTTTAAAAAATGCTTCTCCAGGAGAAAAAAAACTGAAAAAAAATGAACCTCCATTTGTAAACTGAGTAAATATTCTCCATGTCATTATAGGAGTTTCAGTGGAAAAGTGTTTTGTTTTTTTTAAGTTACTGAAGCTACGTGTGAGAATAATGTAAATTGTAAGGGTAAAAATTACTCTAATGATTTATATTATTAGCTTCATTCATTTTAAAAGAAAAAATGTATATTTTTTTACAATTATCAATGAAAGGGAAGGTTTTATAAAAGTGGACTTTTAAAAACGTTTCTGTTGGGTTTTGAAATATTTACTGTAACTCTGATTAAACGAACTGAGGGGTGATGGGAGAAAAAAATTAAAGATTATATTAGTACTTTTTTAACAGTAGCTTATTTTTAAGTGACATTGTTACGGTTCAAATGTTGGGTTTTTTTTTTCAATTTTTTATGCCTTTCCTTTGGTCTAATCTAAATTATTTTACTTGCCTTGTATTTGAGTAACACTGTACAAAGAAACTTCCCTTGTGTCATGATTTTGTGGAACATAGAGAAAACGGTGGATAAATGTTTGGCACTGTTTGGCACCAGAATTTTCTTTTTTACTGCAATGCTGGACTTTGGAAAGATCTCTGTCCATGTCTGATACATCTCGTCTTTCTTTCCCACATTCTGGAGCCATGCAGAGAGGGCCTGCAGTTTGGGTTGATGCTGGGACATTGAAGCAAAGAGACCACCTATCCTGCAGCAAGTCCCCATGTCAACATTTGTATCATTACCCACTGAGCCCGCTTTACTGTCAGTTCACATCAAATCCAGCACAGAAAAACAGAAAAATAAAGGATGTATCTCAATCATACAAACAGCAGAAACAGATTTTTTTTTTTTTCCTCACCCGGGCTTTTTTTAGCTGCATTTTCACTGTGACTGCTGTATGTGTGCGTGCGTCATGCTAACGAAGCAGCTCACATGGCCGTGTGAAGGCAGACAGAATGACATTAAACGTTAATGGGCCCATTCTGATGGATGAACTGAGCCTGACTGTGTGGCATGCTGTCTGATCCTTTCAGGATGGCAAAAGAAAAAAAAAAATCCAATTAATGTTCTGTCCTTGCTAACTAAATAATGCCGCCGTATGTTAGGATGATATTGTGTAGGGTAAACAGTTCGGTTGCAACATGACAAGAGAAATCATATTAAACCATAAAGGTTTAATAAATCAGGCCAACATGAGAAGCGATGGGATTCCTGATGCAATTGCCTTTTGGCTCTGCATTTAAACTGTGTTGGCAGCGTAATGCAGTGAATAATCATTGAAATGACGCCACGTGGTGCAACATCCAAATATGTCATGCTGGCGCTTCCCCTTGAGATGTTACAAGGATCTTTAGCAGGGTGACCTTGAATGATTTCTGTTTTCCCTGAAGCATGTTACTCACCGTTTTTCCCTCTTGTATCTTAATTTCATTCATGTGATAAATGCTTTAAAAAGCAGAAAAAAATATTCTCACTGAAGACTGATAAAAGCACCGACTCACCAAGAAAATGGAAAGCCAGGTAAAGTGAGCATTGATGTTAGGGAGATTTAAAAGTCATTGCAAATGTACTTTTTCATAAAGTCTGATTCGGTTCTGTAATATGAGACCTGTTTATATAAGACCGAGTAAAAGTCTTGAAACTTTTTTCTAGTAAGTTTAACCTGAACTGTTTGAATAGTTTCTTTAATAAACAAACTACACATGGATGTTGACTGAGTTAATGATCTCCCTCTGAATATATCTGACATTCTACAATACTTAAGGCTGCAATTTTGTTGATTCTCATCATAAGAATAACATTAGTATATATCCTAGTAATCATTCCAAACTCTCACGGATATCACAGAGGTTCTGTTTGTGTTGGGAATCTCAATAAAACATATGAAGATTTCTGGCTGTAAACGTGAAGCAAAGGTGAAAAGGTTGAAGACGTTTAGGGACATTTGCAGAGCAATAAAAACCAAATCACCTTTTTATTCTGTCTAAAATGGGAAAAGCTTGTCAGGTAAGAAACTATGAAGGATGTTTTGAAGTTCCCAAGCCTCCTACTTTTCCAACTGTAAAACCTGAGGCAATGCTTGACTCCAAGTATTGCAGCTGATTTCGTGATAATTGACATTTTACTTTCACCTTATTTTTCGTCTTTCACTTGTCTTTTTCCAGTTGGAAAAATTGGTCCAACTGAGACATCTGGGGGTTCATTGAAAGCTTGCAATGATATTATTTACTCTGATATAGTCAATTGAAAACAATTCTTGTTCATGCTGCATTTTTTTCTTATCATATTGACTGAAACCGCATGTATCCAGTCACACACACTAAGCACACACATTCATGCATCTACACACAGAAAAGCAATTTGGGGTTAAGTGTCTTCTCCCAGAGTGCATTGACAAGTGGCAGGAGGAAGCTTGAATTGAACATACATTTTTTAAATTGAAAAACAGATCATATATATATATATAAATATATATATATATATATATATACATATATATATATATATATATATATATACATATATATATATATACATATATATATATATATATATATATACACACACACACACACACAAGCTTTTTTATAAAGCACTAGAGAAATGCTTCAATGTCTCTCCTGTCTGTTTGTAGACAGACTCGTTAAGAAAAATATCCCAAATCCCTCCCAAATTTAAAAATGCTTTGCCCTAAAACATAAGAGAGCAACAACATTTGCACTTAACTATTCATTCTTCTGCAGGACTCAGTTTTCAGATGAACCGTTTCACCTTTAATGTCTCTCCTGTCTGTTTGCAGACAGACTCATTAACATATTGTGCCTTCAAGCGTTTAGCAAACATAAACTCTAAAGCCATCCACAACACCTAGAGTGGAGCCTCTGCTCCCAGCAGTGGTGCTTCTTTTTGACGAAATACCTAAAAATGCAAGACAAACGAACACAAAGTAAGCCAGAGAACAGTGAATGACTCATGCTGGTAGCCATATGCTAATACCATCTTCTTCCTAAGTAGGCCAGGGTACACAAGTGTATTTCTGTGAGCAAGCCTTCACATATTTATTTCTCTTTGCGACGAGGTTTACTGTTGTGTGCTTGTGCGTGGGCGTGTTTTTGGGTGCATGAAGGCTGAGATGTTGTAGATGCAGAGGCTGTTTGAACTGCACGTGTGCACGAGTGCATGATATGGTATCATTTTGCCAATTAGAGAGACATGTCACTGGGTGAAATCCCATTAGGATCCTCTGTCAGCACACAGCAGCTCTGACATGGGTATGCATGTTGTTCTAATTTGGTAGTCAAAAGCCAAATTATGACTTTATATTTCTCAGGAGGATTCTGTTTTAAGTCACCCTGATTTTACATGCCGTCCTGCAAAAACGTTTTCTAATTACCACCACTGTGTCCTTTCTGTGCTCTGCAGGAGAGGGAGCTGATGCCACTGGAGATTGATGGTAAGATTGACGTCTCTTTGACGCAACTCTCGCAAGACACAAGCATGACGTGCTACAAGTGCATGCAGATGTTTATGAATTGCGTGGATATTTTTCCTCCTCGATGCCGCTCCTCTTAATCATTTATGTAAGATTGAAGGACTTTCAGTCTGCAATAAATTAATAAATAGGCCATGTGTCAGGATGCAAAAATCAAGTGAAGTGACAAACACATATTCAGACCCAGGTTTTCAATAATCTTTGTGAAAGAATGGCATGGAGGATGCCAACGTAGGAAAATATAAAACAAACACGCAAAATGCGGGTTAGAAAAATGACACCACACAGCATGCCCAGGAGGAAGGAGCGCATATTGAGTTTCTTTGTCGGGATGGTGTGCAGCATGCAGCCCCAAGCTTGGGGATGCTTTTCTTCAGAGAACAGAGAAGCAGGACAGAGTTGATGTTGAACTGAATACTTGGGTGGAACTGAATACTTGGGAATCATGAAACAAAACCCACTACTGTGGAAGCTAAAAGCTACAATGGCCCAAACAAACTCTAGACCTACATAAACCCCATGTCTAGTGAAAATCGGTGGTGAAATTGATGTTCACAGAGCCACTCCATCCCATGTGGAAGAGGATAAGCTGTTTTGAAAAAATTTTTTTTTTAAATATTCCAAAATATTGCAGCTGTATTTTCAAGGCTAGGTGGTTTTACAAAGAACACATTTCAGGTTCTTAACTGGAACAAACATTTTTGAAATTTCTCATTTTCTTTCCTCTTCACAGTTCTCAACACTAGATTAATCTGTCACATAAAATCCTAATGAAACACACTGAACTTTGTGACTGCAACTTAACCAATCAAATTTTAAAAAGTTAAACAAGTGTAACTATTTTCAATCGGTACTCTTAACTCTCTGTATTTAAGAAGTATGCTGGAGTCATAAACTAGTCACAAAATGTAAAAGTATTGCACAAACTGTGTGATATTTTACCTTATGCGTTACAGTTTCCTGTTTGATTTGCTTGTGTGTGTGCCAGAGCTCCAAGAGGCCTTTAAGGAATTTGATTATGACGCAGATGGCTTCATCCATTACAAAGACATCGCAGACTGCATGAGGACCATGGGCTACATGCCCACGGAGATGGAGCTTATCGAGATCATCCAACAAATCAAGATGAAATGTTAGTATTCATCAATTGGGCAGAATGTGTGTGTTTGGTTTCTGCACCTCCAGCCTCCTCCCTTCTTGGAGGATCAAGACATGTGTGTATAATTGATAACCCTTTCTGATATGAGCAGGTGGAAATGTGAGAGTGATGTGTCTTTGTGTGCTGCATGAACTTCCACTTGTTCTATTTTCTACAAGTTCACAACTAACTGTTGTGTTTGGTCTTAGTGCACTGATTAATGCGGCTCATCCTGCAGGTGCAGAGACACAGAGGAGCTAGTTTGCATCTGTACATTTTTAAACTTGGCTTCCTTCTTTGTGTTCTTAGTGTAAGTATGAATATGCACTGTTAGCATTTTTAGTTCCAAAGCAGAACTCCACCTTTAGTCGGGTGGTGTAGGTTTAAGGCCATAGAGTGCTTTACAACTTATTTTTAAACTTTTTGACATTTTGGAAGAGCGTAAGAGAAACGCAAATATTTATAAATATTATCAATATTGTATAAGTTTGTCCCATCCAAAATGGTTCATATTTGTTAAAATTCTTAAAGGTGTGGCACACATATAAATTTAGCATCCTGATTATTGAAGATAAGTTTTGCCAGTGTCGCATGTGATGCTCATTCCATGTTTTCTGTTAAAGTTGCATGAAACCATGAGACTGCTTCCCGATCCAGCCATCGGTATAATTTCAGTTCTCTGCTCTTTTGTCAAACACGTCTTCTTGGGTATCTGAAATAAAAAAAAATATACATTTTACATTCTCCTATGTATGGAAACTTATGGTCCACCCTGTATATTGGCGTCTACTGCAGTTGTTTAACAAAATAATGCTCTGAATGGAAGCAGCTGAAAATCTCCAGTTTCTATGCATAATCAGTGATGGTTTGACTGCACACAGATATGTAGGACATATCTGTGTGCGGATATGTCCGCACAGAGATATTCATTTTTTTTTCAACACGTTGGAAAAAATTAATTTCTGTTCATCCTACTCATGGTAAATGGGAGAAGTCAAAAATGTTAAAAATAGACTGAAGCTGTAGTTAAACACGACTTAATTTGGTGTAGTCACTGGGAAAAATAACCATCTACTGCAGAAATGATGTGAATAAAACCATGGAGGAGAAAAGCTTGCAGTTATATTATACTTTATCAACACATGAACGTCTCCCAACATGACAGAGGGCATGTTAAAAGTGAAACCATCACTTTTTTTTAACTGGATAAACTTCACACTTCCTCATAACTTTCTGTCATGGTATAAACCATTGTTTTGACCGGAGGTGTGCACCTGATGTGTTGGAGCAGGGATGTGTGAATCTGGACTCTCGTGGACTGGACATGGACAAGGCCCTTCAGTTAGGCCATGTCTCTCTTTCGGACAATAAACCCAATATATTGTCTGTTGCATTTTTCACAACCATGAGGAAAGAAATGTTTTAAATAGAGAATAATTCATTCATACATCTACATCCCCTGGGGAATGCATGAACACTCACTTAATCCTTTACTGTGGTGCCACAGAAAAGCAGCTACATCTCAATTTGTTCTCATTAGGATGGTCTTTTTGAGACAAAACAATGCGGTTTCTTTTATTTTCCTCAAGAGTGCATAGCAGTTTGCCTTTAGTGGTCCCTGCAGGCACATAATCCCTCCATAAAAGGTAATTGGTCTTGTGCAGCGCCTTGTTTTGAGTCAAAGAAGGGCATCTCCTTATTTCTCAGTTATTATTTACTCCATTTTGAAATCCAGAGGCTTGTTAAATAATGTTTCTGCTGACAGCAATAGAAATTTATCGTCTAGAGCTCAAAATATAAGGCTATGACCGAGTTGGCTAAAACAAACTTTTATTATGCCCTAATAACACATCACCTGATACATACAGCTTTATCAATCATTTCTAGAGATATAAAGGATTTGACACAAATTGTCACTCTTCCGCAAAGTCTTTCCCTTGTTGACATTGTTTTCTTCCAGGGCTAATTTAGCATTTTTCCTCTTTATGTCGAAGATTCAATAGATCAAGAATATAATATGCAGAGACTTTAATACATGTTTGCAAGTTCCCAATAAAACATGTATTGGCAGCTTTTTTTTTTAATGATAATTTGAATCCAGAGCAAATACCTAAAATTAGATCTGACATCCCAAATCTTGTTGGGTAATTTTACATTACCTCAGACTTCGATCTGAAAACTTTGTTGTTGGTTTAGATTTTGTAATTATTCATCAAGTATTCAGCTACGGAAAACAACTCTAACTGCTGCTGATTTCGCTTTTATTGCTGATTTTATTTGTCTCCCAGTTGGCGACTTGTTTCTATTGAAAACCACATCAGGCAGCCAAACAGCATTAACTGTCAGCCAGGAGCTTTATTCCGACATATTTTTTACCATATGGGAAAAATGTCAAAGGAGCTGAACAAAACAACGACAGTTGCAGCATGTTAGATATCTGGAATTCGTCTGAAAATGTCACTTTATTTGAACACGTTTGGAGATTTGGCAGGACAAAAAAAAAAAAAAAAAAAAACAATTATCAAAGGTTTGAACAGATCCAATTTAGGTTTTACCACTCACTACCACCATTGAAAAGCTTTCAATCACATTCAGTGTGACAAATAAGCAAATAAATTACAGAGAAATGTTTTTTTTATTTTTGGTGAATTATTTGCATTTTTGTTCTCTAGCCTGTTAATTGGATAACAACATAATCTCTACAATTTTATTTCAAATTATAGTTTTCAGCTTTTAAAACAAAGTCACTCACTCACCAGCTGTTCTGAATAGATACAGAAGGAGGACACAGTCTAAAATTGTTGACAGTATTACATTCAAATTAATATTTGGACCATCGAAGATTCTTTCAAATTATATTCTGAGTTTTAGGAAGCCTGTCCTTTTTAGTTCTATTGAGTTTTTCTTCCATAAAATTAATCAGACTTTGCTTTTCCCTTCCCAGGAAGTGTTCACGGTTTCAACATCCTTTTTAAAACGACTAAAAAAAAGCAACGCTCATTGAACAGAGGGCTGCTGGGGACACATGACGCACGAGTACAAAGCTTTGTGCAATTAAGAATTTCAAAGGCGGAATCAGATCACTGATAGGCTTTGCAGAGAATATAGCCTCTGTCAGCCCTTCACAAGTTTTTAAGTTCTCTTGAAGTGGGCTTAAAGGATACATATGAGCTTTGACAACAGTAAGAGTGTGACAGCTTAAAGAAGACGCAAAAAAGAAATGCAGTGGTGGACAATTGATTGTGTCGAGTTGTTTACTTCACAGCACACGCCTGGCTGGAGGAGGGGCCGACACTTGAGGGCCGATGTTTAGTCTCCACAGTCGACCGGCTTTTACCAAATCCAAAATCAGCAAATCTGCCTATGCGGCATAAAAATGCAGATTCAGTCTCAGTTGATATGAAATTTCAAATGTTCCGTAAAATGTACGTTTGTTTGATGATAATGGTGAAAATGTCAACACTGATTTCTGTTGGCAAAACCATCAAGAGTTTTATGTCGCATTATATAATTTGGCTGAGCCTAAAACCCCATTTTACAATAACGGCAAGAGCATCTTTGCATATTTAGCTAAGAAATAAAGAGAGTTCAAACATTTTCAGTTCATGAACACAATATTTCCTAACGTGAAATGTTAGGAAATATGAACATTTGTGTGAAATGTTCATTCTGGTTATAGAATGTTTTAGTCAAATGAATAAACTAATGCCTTACAGGGCTGATTTTTGAATCAGGCTAAGGAATAAGCCATATCTGGTCGACAGTGATTCATGAAACTGCGTATGCTTTAAAGAGAAAAATAAAACTCACGCAGCTCTCTTTGAAGCACCACACTTAATCATTTTATAAATGAGCACCGGTCCCTGCTCAGAGAGAGTGAATAGAGCCGCAGTAATAACACCATTAGGTCTTCTGTAAAAAAAAACAAAAAACAAAAAAAAATCATGCGACTGACGTTATAATTTCAGAGTAATGATGTTGTTCATTTTCTCTGTGCAGGTCTACTAAAGCTTATTTTTCTTTCCAAACAGTTTCTGCCATTTTTGACAGCATATGAACTGTTAACCTTTTACAGGGCTTAGAGTTACTGTCCATTTAACTCCCTGTGTTAATCCAGGACATGAAATACAGACAAAACCAGCATAAAGAGCAAGATCCTGAACTGTGGACTCAAAGTGTAAATGCTTAAATGTTTGAACCTTTCCTTACTTTGTCATCAGCGATGTGAATGCTTCTTGATTTCTTCCTATCAAGGGGATAAAATCACCCGATTTACTGAGGTGAAAATGATTTTCTGATTACGTTGTTAGAATAACAACAGGAAAAAATTTAATTCATTCTCAATTTAGGTGCAGGGCTCCACGGTTTTTGCCCGATGAAAATTAAGCAAAAACTTGTGAAATAAATTTTGCAAGTTTGGCAGCCTGAGGGAGTTTCATCTTTTTGTTTCTTCACCTAAAAACCTGTTCCAGTTATAGATGTGCAAAAATGTTTGTTTAAATTTTTTGACAATAAAATTTTGTGGAAATAGGGATAACATTTTGAGTTACAGTGAAACATATTTTGATATCATTTTTAGCTTGACTGTCAAAGTTCTGCGGCGTAAAAAAAAGTCTCGGACGGCTCCTAATGATTATTAGATCCAAACACAAGTCCATGTAGTGTGTGATGCTTCAAACCACATTACATTGTAAGTGGTTATTATTATAAATGTAGTTCTTACTACAGCTATTGTGGTCAAAACAACAACTATCAGACACTTTGGTTTTCAGGTTTTAGTTTTGTGTGGAGGAACAGTCTTGAGAGATTGTTGCCTTATTTTGTGTGGGTCAATAATCTCAGAGGTTTTGGTAAAAGTTTTATAAACCTAAAAACTTATTTTGCCTTAAGGCATGTGCAAAAATACATTATGAATTTAAAAACCACTGTATCTAGTTGCAATGAAGCTTTTTTGTTATTCTGCTTTTTACACCCGAATGCTTAAACAGAACATGACAGTTTCTGTCTCAGTGCTTTCTGTCCATGAAGGAATTTGTTTCAGTAATGTCTCTCAGTGGTCCACAGACCCAGAGAGTTGATTAAATTCCTGCACCACAAAACGACGACACGTTTTATTGGAGTAGTCTGTCACTCATAGAAAGCCCAGATAATGAAAACAAGGCAATCTCATTGGTGTGTACGCACCGGCGAACCAGCCTGACTGTTGTCAAAATAATAACATTAAGCCCTCTGTCTGGATCTCTTTAATAAACACCATGGAGATCAAACAAAACAGAAGCACCGTGTCTTAAAGAAGCTTCAGGACAAAGAACATTTCCATTTTCTTGCACCAACATGCTGAGAACATTCAGTTCTCTCTGCAAACCAGTCAGTCAGTTCGGCTCAGTCTCACATCTAAAGATATATTTATTATCGTTAATACTTTTAATAATTACTCGCTCGTCATCAGGTTGCACATCAAAACTATGTTAGTGTAATCCAGTGGCATAAAGTAATGATTAGTATGAAGAAATGCCTCCATATGTAAAATTCCAAAATGCAGCAAATAGTATTGTAGTAAAATGAACTGATCTGAGTTTAAACTCTGAACTCCTGATGGGAAACTTTCATTACATCAAGCTAAGAAGTGCATGCATGTGTGGGAAATGTATCTGCTCAGTCCCCCTCCTACATGAACAACAGAGTGATATCATTAGGCAGAGAACACCGATGCGTTGCAGATAAAAGTTTCTCACAGAGAACTGGCAGATTTTGCCTCTCCCTTGCGATGGAGCATAATGCAATGCTTCCCGTATCATATTTCTCTCTGATGTGAGACCCTTTGCCTGCTCTCTTTTACTGCAGGGGGCGGTCATGTAGACTTTGATGATTTCTGTGAGTTAATGGGACCACGAATGCTGGCTGAGACTGCTCACATGGTCGGGTTAAAAGAGCTCCGCTGTGCCTTCAAACAGGTAGGGGCGCTAGGGCCCGAACGCCGGGCCTTTATCTGACTGTAGGTTCATCAGATTAGACCTTTATTTGGAAAGTGTCAAAATGGAAAGAAGGATAAAAGAGCAGAGCTAGCAAACTAAATACAGAAGAAGAAAAACATAGCAAGGGTTTGGAGGACTTTTGTGGAAAGTACCTTCTCGTAGCTTGATTGTTTCCATCCAGAGAAGCATAATTTATTGGCTAAGTGTAATAGTTATTCTGTAGACTTCAAAATATGTTGCTACACGGGTTTTGACATATTTTGACAGTTTCTAATATCTAATAATCATTGGAAAATGTAAAAAAAATAAAAAATAAATCACCATAAGCTTAAAGATGAGTAAGCAAACAAAAGCCATATATCCATTCAGATGTAAGGTCTTGTGTTTCTTCATCAACATATTGTAAAGAAGGTTTTGTGTGCACTTTTCATTTTGACCATGTGACGAGTTTAGCGATGGCAGTCTTGGAAAGGTGTGAGGATTTGAGAGCATTGACAAAAACATAAATAATTTGCCTGTCAGGAGTTTTTATGAAGCAACTAATGCTTCCGAGTCTATTAGGTCAAACATCTGTACATAAAGCTTTCAGCACCTTATAGACCTGAACAACAAGTTTTGTATTTCTTATTGACTAATATCAACTGCTACTAGTTATTTTAGTAACTTTGAAATTACTGGCAGCTATATTACCATCCAACAACAAACACGCAAAACAAATCTAATCTTAAATATCAGCTTTTTTTTTTTTTTTAACGAAAACAACTAAATGGATGTCGAACTGGTGAATTTGACACTTTATGCAATGGGCATGGCTGAACATTAAACAAGAGATTAAAGGAGAGCTTCTGAGGAGGCTTGCTACTCTTCAACGTCATCAAGGGGCATGGATGTTGAGTAAGAATGGTTTTCCAGTGTATTAAGAGGCATAAGGGCAGACTATAAGAGCTCTCTCGCAGAGTTGAGAGGAAATAGATGGAGGAACTCTGAGCACTGTGCCGGTCGAGAACTGTGTAAAACCTCCAAATACCATATGGCTAAAGCGAGTGAACAGCTAAAGTTACAAAAAGCCCAACCCAACAAAAACTGTCTGATGATTAGCATTGGATCAATATAAAGTAAGTTTCATATTCATATTTCTCAGAGTATTTTTCTTCTATAAACAACCCTCCACACTATATGACACGCATGTCATTGTTTCCAGCCCTTGCTCCTTTTATAGATTAACAAGGTAATCTGTTCCTGTATCTTTGTCAGCATTTCAAGAGCTCATGTATTCACATGCTCCTGTGTTTGACTCTACATCAGCATGGTAAAAAAAACGAAATGAGTTGAAACGTCAGAGCCACGTTACCTAACATGTCATGACAGTAGAGAACAAGCTGTTTTCAGGCTCTTACAAACATCATGTTTCAAGCCCTTTTATATCAGGCTGTTTCTCATTGCCCCAGACATGTCACCTTTAACTCTCCTCACCTCTTCTTTGGCTGTCTTTTTATCCTTTCTTACATCATGACTGTGCCCCCAATTCCCTGCCCTTTGCTAACACCGCAGTTTGACTGTGATGGAGATGGAAAGATCACACTGGAAGAACTGAAGGAGGGCATGAAGACTCTCCTTGGGGAAAAGCTGAAAAAAGGGGAACTGGAGGAGATCCTCGGCGATATTGACCTCAACAAAGACGGTAGCATTGACTTTGATGGTGAGTGAATAGGGAAAATGTGGATGAGATAGCCTTCAGTTGTGCCTTTTGAACAAATTTTAAAACATTTTAAATCCATTCACATTCATTACCTGAATGTATATATATATATATATATATATATATATATATATATATATATATATATCCTCTGAGCTCGGGTCCTCTACCAGAGGCCTGGGAGCTTGAGGGTCCTGCGCAGTATCTTGGCTGTGCCAAGGACTGCACATTTCTGGACTGAGATGTCTGATGTTGTTCCTGGGATCTGTTGTAGCCACTGCTCCAGTTTGGGGGTGACTGCCCCGAGGGCCCCGATGACCACAGGCACCACTTCACCTTCCAGGGCCCTCTCCAGTTCCTCCCTGAGGCCCTGGTATTTCTCCAGTTTCTCGTGCTCCTTTTTCCTGATGTTGCAATCGCTTGGTATTGCTACATCTACCACAACGGCTTTCCTCTGTTGTTTATCCACTATGACAATGTCTGGTTGGTTCGCCATTACCATTCTGTCTGTCTGGATCTGGAAGTCCCACAGGATCTTAGCTCTGGCATTCTCCACCACCTTTGGGGGTGTTTCCCACTTTGATCTGTGCAGTCCATATTCTGCACAGAATATGGACTGGAAACAGAGGATAAGAACCACCCACGGTGGGTGAGAAGGGAATTTTTTTATATATATAAAGAGGCGGAAAAGGATACATGATTAAGTCTGGGTGGATTTGCTGGAAGAGACTATGCAGACTAATCAGAAGTGCATTAGGATCTCCAAACCTTGACCACCGTTACAGAGAGGACACACACGTCTGCTCAGCTCTAGGACTATGTGCAAATAACATGGCTTCCTCTCAACATGCATCCCCAGCATGATCCGTGCAGGCAACATTAACATTAATTTGTCCATCCATCCATCCATCCATCCATCCATCCATCCATCCATCCATCCATCCATCCATCCATCCATCCATCCATCCATCCATCCATCCATCCATCCATCCATCCATCCATCTTCTGCCGCTTATCCGGGGTCGGGTCCCGGGGCCCCCCCCCGGGGGAACCCCCCAAGCCAGCTGAGAGACGTAGTCCCTCCAGCGTGTCCTGGGTCTTCCCCGGGGTCTCCTCCCGGTGGGACGTGCCCGAAACACCTCACCAGGGAGGCGTCCAGGAGGCATCCTAATCAGATGCCCGAGCCACCTCAACTGGCTCCTCTCGATGTGGAGGAGCAGCGGCTCTACTCTGAGTCCCTCCCGGATGACCGAGCTTCTCACCCTATCTCTAAGGGAGAGCCCAGCCACCCTACGGAGAAAACTCATTTCGGCCGCTTGTATTCGCGATCTCGTTCTTTCGGTCATTACCCAAAGTTCATGGGTTCAGATTGCATCTTACATTAATATGGGTAAGATGCAATCTGCACCATAATTTTTACCTGCATTGTTGGATAAGTAAATTCACATATTTGTATTGTTTTCAAAGTTTTGTCGATTACACACACACACACACACACACAAAAAACACAAGTAGCTTTTATAATTTGGCGTCAGGCTGATCATTTTACAGCCTGACTTTGCCAAAGTTGGTGATAATAGAAACAGTGATATAACAACTTCAACAAGAAGAATGTGAGAAATTTTGGTTTGTTGACATTTGAGTGTCATTTGTCCTTCTCAGAAGGCCTGCTGTCTCTGTGTTTCCCCTGCAGAGTTTGTCATGATGCTTTCTGCACGATGACCTCCGATGGAAAGAGGAGGGAACTGGATCCAGGAGCCGAGCATTAAACGATCGATGACTCCCGCTGACTTCCTTCAGTTTCAGCTCTGTGGCTTTATATGTTGATTAATAAACACGTGAAGTTATAGGCATGTATGTACAACCATCTCAGAAGCTAAGGTTGAGACAGTGAAGTGGGTAAAGGGTGAGTTATGCAATCCTTATGTATGAGACCAAAATGCTGTAAGGTTGCCCCCATGTGGGGGAAAAAAAATGTACAGATTTATCAAACCTGAATTTTTTTAAAAAAAGTTTTTTTTCAGATTTTTCTTTTAATATATTTTTTTTCACTTGTACATATGGGCTTTATTAATACATTTCACCTACTGTCTAATGTCTTCAAATATAATAAACACAAAAGTCATTAAAAAAAAAAAGACTGGAGTTTATGTTTGGAAAAAAAGTGCATTTATTGTTGAAAAATGATAACTTAAAACATTTTAGCAAAAAGCAAGGTGTTTCGGAAAAAAGGCTTTGTGCAAATGATTTACATAAAACACCATTAACTTAATATATGTATTTTTATTTTTCTCACAATTTTTAATAATGTGAAGACACAGAAGCTTAAATTGACTCAAAAAAAAAATTAAATAAAAACAAACATTCATGCCGTGGCTAAAAAAAAAAAGAAAAAAATAAAGGAATGGTAACCAAGCCAATGCATTATGGTACAGAAATCACAATGTAATGTGGTGCAAGGCAAATGCAGCTCTGCAGGTACCTTCCTCTCTTCCTCAAACTCTCAGCAGCTTTAATGAAGAATAACATACACTCCTTTGATGTATTCCTGATCTTCTTTCAACTTGTCAGAATATTGCCAGTACTCCCCAGTATTCATGGTATTCTCAAAGGAGGAATATATTCTAAATTATATTAATCCTTAGGAAATTTTGTGGGGAATTTAACAGGAAAATGAGAACACTAATGTATGGACTCAACAACCTATATGGAGGGGGTTAATAATCACATGTCAAACTGAGTATATTGCTCGTGTTGCTATTGCAATTGCAAAACATAATTGATCACCTTTATATTCTGTCTCTTTGCAATGGCTTGTCATAAATGCTGCTTGAACCAGATAAGGTTTGCTGTGCCTTTAATTCAATAAAGTCAACTGCATAGCAGGAGTAATGTCTTATTTTCTTCCTTTTTGTAGAGCAAATATCCCACCAACGCTGCACAGGAACCAGACTCTCAACGTCTGGTTAAGGTGACTAGACAGCAGACACACACACAAAAAAAACCCAACCAAACAAAAAGCAAAACAAAACTGAGAGGATTCAATGAGACAAGAAAGACAAACGAAACATCAGATTTCAGGGTCACACTGTTAAGAAACTGGAAGAAACTTAAAAGTAAAAACAAAAATAAAAACAGGAAGAAACAGATTATCTCTATTTTGTGAAAATGGGATCGCTGCCTCTCTGAGGAGGCAGCGATGGAAGTTTGTGCGTGTCAAGCGTGTGAAAGAAGAGAGGGAAAACTTGAAAGGAATACTTTTATCAGTGCTGGGTACGCATACATCAACCTGTGGATGCACTTAGGTACGCACGCATTTTTCCTCACATGTTGAAGCCTCCATGTGCCAATTTTAAAGTGAGGTTTAGCTGTGTGTAATAGACTTTTTTTTTTCCCACTTTCCAACTTTCAGCATTTAGGATTCTGTGCCGCCCTCTTTCAAATTAAAATACCTTATTGTCGCTCTTTTGCTCGTCTAAAAAAAAAGCAGTTTCACCTCAGTTACACCAGTTGTAAAAAAAAAAAAAAATAAGAAAAAAAGATGACATTCAGACAATTGTTAGAAATACTACTCTCTGCTGTCTTTATCTGGATGAGTAGCTTCTTCTCCCCACAATCTTTATGGAAGATATTCTGAACAATAACTGCATGAGGAGAGAACAGATGCAACCATTTGCATTACCTTTCTTTTGTTTTTGTTTTTTTACCTTATTTCATAGCAAAAAGTGCATCCCTGAGGTTGTTAGGCCCCGTGTCTGTTTTATTGATCCGTGCCTTTGAGGCTTTCTCACTGAAACCTGCGTGTAATTTGAGTACAGAACAGTAAACTGAAACTGTAGAAAGAAACAACACTGAAGCCACTGATAGAGACTGCAGTTTGTTGGGATGCTGATTGATGGTTTCCTCAATGTTACATTTAAAGTCCCAGAGGATGCTTGTTGAGTGGGAAGCTCTTAGTTGTTGGGGATGCTCTGCAGATATGTGAGGATGTTCTGGATCTTCACCAGGCGGTCTTTGAGGCTGGTCATGGACAGGACAGACAGCTGGTACCGAGGGTCGATGGGCAGAACGGCCAGCAGCCACCAGCACCAAGCAGGACCATTTGGAGTTGCCTGGACAAAGAAAATGGAGAAAAACATTGTCAGAATCATCCATCTACTATAATTGAAACACAATTTTGACAACCGTTCGGTGGTACCTCTCAACTCTACCAATTCAAAAAAATGTAAAGATGCTGGAAAAACCTTTAGTCTGACTTATGTGCTGTAAATTTTTCCAGATCTGAACCGAAACAAGATGCAGGCATAACATTTTATATGAAAATCTGGAGAAAATCTGTGGCTCAGGTTAGTCTACAGCTTTTCTTCTAAGTTTGACTGTCATGTCTGGTGACCAGTGAGTCGGAAACTCAAAAAATACTTTCTTTTTCTAATTAGTGAACACACCACCCTAAATGCTACCTTGTCACAGTGACAACAGTCTTCAGTGTGGACACTGCTACTGAGTGGAGAACGCTCAGCCATGTTCACCATCTCTGAGGTTTTTAAACCAAGTCATAGGGTATAAAACACAGGCAGCAAATAAGAATGCATTTCCTACAACATGTCCAGACATTTCTGTGCTTTGTAATGAGTCTGCGAGCAAAAGAGAGATTTTCAGCAAATGACAGAAAGGCTAAATGGAGAACTGTATAGTTTCTCTTTTGATTATAAACCTCAGGCTGCCATGAAATAGATGAACCTGTAGAGAATATTGATATTTTAGTAATACTATCTATGATGCTAGAGCTCATTTAAAAAATTAGCTCAATACTCACGTTTTGTTTTCCACTCAGAATACAAAGGCTAGAAAAATGTACTTTGATTGCTCATCTTTTCTTCTTATATTTTGGTTCATAAAACTACAATTTATAATAAACTAAACTCTCTATCAGCAAGGGACAGCAGTGCCTGAGCTCTCTTTTATTAAAGACGCTGTACTCATCTGCTGTAATATGACAGAGGCGTAATAAAATCCAGTCATCCACAACACCATCTCCAACTGATCTCAACACAAATGTACATGTTTGATTGAACTATAATTCAGAGGTAAATCAGAATAAACTTATTTTCATGGCATGTTCTCTATTCGAGCAACTTTAGTTGTATAACTTTTGAGTGATGAAGTAACCGGCCCTATGACTCTGGAATGAGCGAACACTGACTGTTCCCAGTAATCTGAATGCGCTGCTGCGTCAGAGTTAACAAATCGTTGCATCTGTGCGAATCTGAATCAGTCGTGGTCAACATGGACATGAAAAGAAAACACCTTAATTCAATTCAAGTTCAAGTTCTGGAAGGATTTCTGCGGTTTATCATTATAAACTCAAATTACCCAATAAGCCCCAAAACCCACTGTCCTTCTGCTTTTTCAGCGTGCCCGTGTGTGTAGAGCTGGGAATTCTTTCCATAGCACCGCTGTGATGCAACACAGCCTGAGAGATTAGCCATGAAGCAGCCATTAAGCCCTTTAGCCCACATTGTCAAGGAATCTGCAGTGGTTGTCCAGAGAATGGAGCTGTAATCCCTGCAGGCCAAACTGGAGTCGGAGCACAAAACACACAAAAACTGCATTCCTAAGACCTACGAGGCTGCTGAATCTGTGAGTGTTCCCAAAAGGCCATGCGTCATGAGATGATTCAATTCAGGACTAAAAACTCACAGTGCGCTTTGGGACTACAAGTACTTAAAGCTTCACAAGCCCGGTGGCTTTCTTTCAGATACCAGTTGTTATGAAGTTCAAAGTATTATTATACACTGGTTCAATTTTTGTCTGAGCTAATAGGCAAAGAACACACTCAAAAAATAATAACTATACTAAAATTAGTATTGTATTGCTGTATTAGTAAAAATCAGCAGTGACAGATATTTAGGAATATCACTTTTTTTGCATGCAGGGATGACTGTACCTGGATGTCTGGTTCTCGTTCTGGCATTGGTCCAAAGTGCTGCAGAATCTGGTTATGGAAGCGGATTTTGAGATTTTGGAACCAGACTTGGGCCTGTTCATAAACGGCGTCATGAAGTTCTTGTAGCTTTTCTAGTTCCTCTCTATCCTCCACCTGAGAGGGTGAAGAAAAATAAGCAAATCGACATCATTTTTTACTGGTTGTATATAATGGATGCCATTTGCAGCTAAATTTCAGTGCACCATAATCAGTGATTCACACATCAATTCTAGGGTTTCAACATATTGCTAATGTCAAACTACATTTTCCAGACTTCTTAGTCCATCTTTAGACATTAAAGTATTTCAAACAGATAAATTCAGTTACTTCTACGAGCATGAAGCCAAACAAAACCAGAGGGTTGGCGGGCTTACTGGATACTGCTTTTAGTGAATAGAATAGTGAATAAAGGTCAAATATTCCAAAAACTCTTTTTCCAGACATGGAAAATCATAAAATGAAATTTCAGAAAACCCTGCTTAACCAACCAGAGTCAAACAAGTTATGACCAGTGTGGCTCTTACCTTGGTGTCCGCCAGGTGCTCAATGTCCGCAGTATTGTAACCATCCTTCATTGCTCTGGACAAAACCCGGAAGCGTTTTCCTCCGATGGTATCGACCACGGAACGACCATCAGGGAGGAAGTGGACGCTCCTGACGATCAGCATGCAGCCATAGTCTGCAAACCTAAAAAAAATGAATACAACACTTCATTTTAGCAAAGCTGCGACTTTGTTTTAGGGGCCCTTAACGAACACTACATTGATGTGCAATCTCATGCCCAGACAGTAACGGCAGTGTGTTTACCCTTTCTGAGCATCACTAATGCACATCCCAAACTGCCGCGTGCCTGTGTCCATACAGCGGCGGATCATGAGGCGATAACGTGGCTCAAAGACGTGGAGGGGACAAGGCACAGTGGGGTAAGCCACAGTACAGACAAATATAGGCACATTCTTCGTCAAGCTGCAGAAACAAGGCAGAAATAAACGGTCAAAATGTTTTCACCTTTCTGAATCGTATGCTCATAACATTTAAACATGAACAGAAAATGAAGGAAAGCAGTAGATTCTTACTCAGACAATTCTCTGTTCTCCTCCAGGTGTGTTTTTGTCCGGTCCTCATACTCCTGACTGAAGAGCTGTTTGATCAGGATGTCCAAGACATTGGTCACTACGTACTTCCTGCCTGCTAGATACTGGAGACAGACAGGGATGTTACTAAAAAAAAATACTTTTTTAAAAGAAGGCTTTTTATGTGACTTCTAAAGTACTCAAATCTTACCTCTCTTAGGCTCTCTTTGCAGAGAGGACACTGGGGAGTGTGGTCCAAGCAGCGCTCCAAGCAGTTTTTACAGAAAGTGTGGCCGCATGGTGTTGTCACGGGTTCATAAAACAATCTGTATCATAGAGTGAAATGTTATTGTCAGCCAGCTGCTCAGATTTACTGGGATATGGAATTAGCTGTGTGTGTGTGTGTGTGTGTGTGTGTGTGTGTGTGTGTGTGTGTGCGTGTGCGTGTGTGTGTGTGTGTGTGTGTCGGCCTTTACCTCATGCAGAGGGAGCACTCAAGGTCATTGGCGTCCAGCAGATCTTTAGGAACACTTCTGCATGTTTTTGGTTTGGCTGATTTAAGCTTGGAGCCTTTTGATACACCTTGAGCAAATTAAAAATGGAATATTTATTCATCTTTAATAATATATACTGCCTTGCAAAATAGTCAGCAGTTCTTTTTGTCATGTTATGATCATACGTTCCTATGTTTAGTTTATGTTCTACTAAAAGGTGAGGTTCTAGCCCAAAAATCATGTTTTTTTGCTGCTTCTAAAACAATCTGAAACATTTTCCCTGATTGCAAAGAATTCAGCAGCATCCATTCTCCCCCAGCTTCCCTGTCACTTCAAGAGAAAACATTGAGTGCATGATAATAACACTTCCATTTACCTCTAACTATGGTTTTGATCACACAAATGATTTGAAAACCAACCTTGTTTCTTATGTTTGCTACTTCCACTGTCCACCACATATGATTCGATGTCTGACACAGACAGCTTCCGCTTCAGCAGACTTCCCCTGTCCTGGTCGCCCAGCTGAGGAGCTGAGCTCACCCTCTTCAGTCCCTCTTCACTGCTGATAGAGCCGTGCATTCGAAGCGACTGCGCTCGGCTCAGGCTGGGCCGCTCTGGGCTTTCGCATCGTTTCTGGTAGGTAGCACAAAGTAAGATGTGAGATTACTTATTTTAACTTCAAAGGAAAACCGATTCAGCACTGATAGAATAACAGAATGTTTCAGTGACGTAGCGTCATCATTCGACATGTGGGTACCTCCTGGGCTTCCACTTGGTGTGCAGAGGCGGCACGGATCTGGTGTTGCTGCTGCTGCCTCTGACTGGGGCTCTGAGTCTGAGCTTCAGTCACAAGATGTTTACTGCGCAGGTGAGGCAACGTGTTCTGTGTCGTTTCTCTCAGGCCCACCTTAACATTCTCATCAGCCGGGGAGAGGAGGTCACACAAGATCTGCAGAAAGATTCAACTAATCAACAGAATTCAAAGACAGTCAAAGACGGCAATTACTAAGAACACTGGCACACAGATATAATTACGTATAAGTCAACCAGGTAATGAAATGAGCAATCAGTGATAGAGTCCTGATCTAACAAAACTTTTCTCTGAAGGCAATGTTTCCAGGGTTTGGCTTATGACCACTGACACAGGTGGTGGTTCTTGGGCTGCCTTTGGTGATAGTGAGAAGAAATTGTAACATAAATATTTTGGTGTAACATAAAGAAAATATGAAGAAATGTACTGTAGAGCTGATAAGCATAAGTAGTAAAAAAGATGAGCTATTTAACTTCTGTGGGGTCTGTTTAATCGTCAATCTCTAAAAATTAAAAAATATCGCTGCAGAGAGCGACAACTCAAGAACATCACAAATAATAGGCTGACAATAAACTTGAATAATCTACTGTATATGCAAAAGCTTCAATCTGGGAATGTCATAAAACCAGTAGTTTTATGACACTAGTATGACTCTGGTTTTCGAACTAGTTCCCAGTTCAAAAATTTCCTGACTGTTTTTTTTGTTGTTTTTGTGAGGTTATCTACAATTAACATTTATGCCAGCAATCTTTTCTTGCATATTTTCTAATTCTCCTATAGTGAGGTGGGTTTTACCTTTGTAACACACCTGTAAAAAAAACCGAAATCTAATCTCTCTATATCTGAAAATAGCTGAGTGAAAACTAACTATTCTGAGGTGGTAACATAACTCTTGCATGAAAAACTGAACTTGGGAATGATCATATTTCGGTCAACGTCTCCCACAAGTCCAATGTCCTCTACTGCAGATACTAATTTCTAGTTTTAATTTAATTTAAAATGGTTTTCCTTTGCGTGTGCCCCACTTCTCAAACAAGTTTCCTGAACTTTTGCCAGGTAGTTTCAGTTCATAGTGTGGACTGAAAAACATACGCACAGACTCTGATTCTTCAGCACAACTTCACCAGGGAATAATTGTGTTTTTCTGCAAACACATGAGTCAAATGTGTGCCACTTATATAACTTCAATGCTGTCTGTATCCCTGTCATTAAGTGCTACTAATGTCATTATAGACAGAGTCACAAGACCAGACTCACTAACAACTTATGTAATTCCATGACTGACCACAGAGGCTGAAGCCAATTTTAAATATTTACAACTCAAGTCAAAGTTTTTGACATCCCAACTCATCTGAGAAATGTGAAGCTGAATCCAAACTTTTGTTTCCACTTTGACTTTAAAGATGAGTTGTACTGGCCAATGACTGATATGCAGATCCATAAGCAACTTTCGAATAGACGTGAGATCAAGTTCCTTTTCTTAGTCTTCATTTATTTTCTCTCTAAAATGAATAAAAAAACTGCACCTATCAGATATATCTGTAAATATTTTTTAAATATTAATAGAAAATGTATTCATTAATTTTTTAAAAGTTAATCAGCAGTGCCATTTCATGGAAACATATATTTGAACATCTCTATTCATGACCTAAGTAGAATATAGTTTAGGTTTTTTAAATCCTGGATTATATTTTCAAATTTATGACATCATCCAAATGAATTGAAATAGTCATTTATATGTTCTAGTTTTGAAGAGCAATAATCTCTTTGCATTAGCAATCCAGATGATATAAAGTTCTTTTATAAGCTCCTCACATAATAAGGATGCTTTTCTAACACTGTTCTACATATGTTCAAAAGCATTTACAGCAACAAAAACAAGCGAGAAATGCTCTAACAGTATTAACCATAGTGATCTAGTGACTCGCCTCAGTAATCATGACATGCTCAGAAACTGCAGGAAAACGCTGCTGGTTGTGTTTTATGAAAGATGTCCTTTCATTCTAAGCACTTTAAAATAGCAACATGCCCTTTTTTCATATTCACTTTAAAATGTTTTTTATGCAATTATTTCTCAACAGAAAATCTCAAAATTGATCCACAAAGTCAATCTTGCATAACAACCACAATGCTCGAATCTTTCTAGAAGTCTCCACAAAAGATTTATGTAGGCCTAACTCTTTAAAGTAACGAAGTAAAAATTAAACGAAGGCCAAGGCTCCCTGGCACAGGGGAGGCGGACACCTTTAACTTACCAATAAAAAGTTATGACCCCTACCTGAAAACTGGAACAAAGCAATCAGCAAAATTTCTTACCTTTTCCACTTTTCTTTTAGCACCTGGGAAGTCCTCGTCGATAGTCAAGCAGTGGAGGAAGACTTGGAGAGACTCGTCTATCTGACCCATTTCATGCAGAACCATAGCTTTCCTGAACAGAGCCTACAAGAAGTCAACACAGAAAAATTATTTTCCATCCAGTAAATTGTTAAACCTCGTTATAAACACACACACAAAATCCATGCATATCACATGGCAGATAAATGCTCTAACCTATAAATGAAACCAGCCTGTGGTCCCCTGCCAGTGGCGTAATAGTTATTAATAGTTTTGACCTTAATCTCGTCATTCAAAGCTTTAATTTGGAAAGACCTTTACTGGCCATGAACCTCTTTTATAACATATTTACAGTGAGACAAGTAGCACAAGAATTCAAAGATTACATTCTGTAAAAATAAAAAAATAAAATCACTTTAAAGTAAGTCAGAAAATTCAGACCACACTTTATTGCATTTACCTAGTCATGAACCTTCAACAACATTTCACCTGTTTAATTTTGTAGAAACAAACAAAATGAAGACTTCAAGTTTTAAACTTATTTACAAAATGCAGCTTATTAGCTTTGAATCATAATTCAATGAGAGGACTCATGTGGCACTGGCAGCCTGTGGCTTTACAGGTAGCAGGCCTAAATACTGATTTACTTAGTTTAGCTTGAAATGGGTTTTTTTTTAGGAAGAATGAAAGCACCTCAGTCTGTGTCTGGTGCTGAGTTCAGGCTGTAATCACATAAAATAAGAGAAAAAAGTCACACAAAAGGCAGTTGTCCTTTTATGGTCATTTATTTCTCAAAAGTTGAGGAATAAATGACCACTGACCACTTTCCATTTTGGCTTTAAACAGTACTGTGAGTAATTAGTTTGTTATTGATATTTTTTGTTTCAGTCTTCAGTGAATGACATACTTCAGCAGAATAGCTGGTCCTGGAACAGAACTCTGCGTCCTCCAAAGCCAGTCGGTACCGTTTGAGAGCCGTGTATGCTTCTGCTCGAGAGAGACGAGCCAAGGTCACGCTAGGATCTGCAACACAAAAAATGTTGCCCATGTCAAATACATAGTTATTTTATCCATTTGAGAGAAGTATACCATTATAAGGAGTTGGCTGGTTACCGAAATCAAGACACACGACTGATGCACTAGTCAGTCAGTCAGAGATTGGAACTGGTCTTTTTTTCCTTAATCAGCACTGATGAGTGATTGGTGGGTCATACACTGAAAAATCTGTTTTTTCCTCTCACAAGCACTATATACCAACCAATGCCAAGTAATGATAGATTTCCCCATAAATTCATAATGTCAACATAAAATTATGTACATAGTTTGCATTTCGTGTGGTAAACTGAGTATGGTTTTAAGAATTTGACTAGTCGTACATTAGGTGACCAAAAATCCCAAATCTGACACCAGCTAATGAATTATCTGCAAACCCAGACAAAAAAAAAAAACAGATTGCATAACCTCTGACAGACCAGCAATGGATCAGTGAATGTGAGTTTCTATAGCAGAGCAGGGTGGAGCCTCTCTGTGTGTAGAAATATTTTGTAAGACACACTATCAAAGAATTCAAAACAAAATAGTGTGGAGACTGAAATTAGTTACTTAACTTTGCAAACCTGAGACTCAAAGTCTTTTTGCTCATGTTACCCAGATGCTGATGAGAGCAGGTTTACTATTTAGTCACCATAAGGTCAAGAAGTCAACAGTATCTGGAAGATTCCAGTCTGCTCTTTAGGTTTCCTACTGCAATGCTATAGGTTACACAACTCAAAGTACAACATAGATTTAGACCTAAAGACTCTGCACCTTCACAGTTTGTTTCCTGATAACAATAATCAGAGAGATTTAAAATCTCACTGACCAGGGCGATGTTGTGTGGCCTTATAATTGTGTGTCTGTTTGCCAAGTCCCTCTTTTTTAATAAATAACATGGAAGTGAGCATGAATCTCCATATTTATCATGTTTCACTGTGGTAGTTTCATGGATTCTTACAGGAATACGAAGTGTCACATTTTCTCTGAATTTACAGTTGACCATTAACAAAACCATAAAGATGCCGTTATACGATGTATGTCTTTCAATAAAACTGAACACAAAGTAATCTCATCACTCTGCAGGAGTTGTTTTACTTATCGTATAATTGAGTACCAATGTAAAACACACACACCTTAAAGGCCTAATATAATAATGAGCAGTGTAATATATACTATCGCTGGTGAATGTTGCAATGACAACTTATAACAAATAAGCAAATAGTTAGTAATAATGTTTTTCTAATCAGGGTTCACAGCAAAAAAAAAAAAAAAACAACCTTGACAACAATAATAAAATCTGTCAAGCTAATGGAGGAAAAACAGATTCATAATTTTAATACCGACAAAGTTTTCTGAAGAAGTTGCTTCTAGAGTATATCTGCTCTTTTAGCAATGACAACTTAGTTGTGATCTTCTCATGATGTTTTCACTTCTTCACCTACTGAAACACTTTAGTGAGGCATTAGACATTGTCAACTTGAGATCATTGTACTTAAACGATTACTTAATATTTACTGCAACTTAATTTTATAATCTTGTCGTACATTAACATTTGCACTGTACTTTCAATGCCCAAAATTATATTTTAAAGTAAGATACCAATCATTTAATTCTGAACATCCATTAAGTCGTTGGACTGTTTATTTTAACAACAATAACTTTTTTTGTTCAAAGCAGACTTTAATTTTCCTGTTTTATTTAGGTTTTATTTTTCCTTCACTTATCAGATGTTTGTAAAAAAAAAAAAAAAATGTTACTAGTGACCTAGTTTCCTTTATTTTGCTCGAACAGGACAATGTTGTACAAAAGGTTATTTTCTGTATGAATCTCCATGTTCCTCCCGGCTATCCGGGTCCATTATTGTCACATTCATCACTTTCTAAAACCATTCATGAACACGTAGTTCGTAACGGTCAGGACAATTACAAAATAAAAATGCCCTTCCCCCTTTTCAGAAGTTATAAAACCGAACCCATTGAAGTGTCACGACCTGCCTTACGCAACCTACTCCCACCGCGCATGCTCAGTGCGAAACAATTTCGTAAGCAATGCCATGCAGACTTGAGGCAGCAGCAAAACATACGGAGTCAGCTCGAAGTATTTTCAAAATATTGGTCAGTAGACCTCACAGTTTACCCCCTGCGGCTGCCTTAACAACACACTGCGTTATGGTGCTGAATGAACTTGTGTATAAAAGTTGTTTGAACGTTGAGACGCATCATATTTATGCCCAGGCACATCTTTTTTTTCCCCTTCTGATTTCTGATAAAAGACTCACCTGAGCGGAGAATATCGCTCGCGAGCGACACAACTTCGTTGTAGCGTTTTCTTTTACAGGACACTTCCACTTCTTGTAATGTTTTTAACTTTTTCAGCTCGTCGGGGAACCATTTTTCTAGAAGTCCGCACAGGGCTACGTTGGCTCTCTCTTCGCCCCCAACAGGCTCGTTGCACAGCCTGCACTTGGACACGAGGCACCGCTGTAAACATCTTTTACAGTATGAATGTCCACACGCTACGGTCACAGGCTCGCCCAAAAAGCAATGGCAGTTGGGGCAGTTGAACACCGCCGAGTCCCCGGATTCCTCTGCAGCGTCCGGACTCCGGCCCGCCGAGGGCTGCGGCCCGGGGGATTTCTTCCTGAAGTTGCGGAGGATACAGTCCACAAAAGTGCTTAACTGCTCAGGACGCACCGATCCGTAGCGCATTGCCGCCGAAAACCAGTCGATGGCCTCCTTGAGGCAGTCCTCAGAAGCCAAAGCGTTGCCTTTCTGTAGTATAAGTTCATGGTGGCCCTCCTCCTCCTCCTCCTGGGCGCCGATAAAGAAAGCGCTTTTCTCATCCGCCGTGTCCGCCACCTGCGGTTTTAGTGCCATGGCAGCATTGAAATGTTTTGTGAAATGCTATGTGAACGTAGGTTTTCTTCTGTCACCGTGTTTAGACATTTCGATAGCTGCCGCGATCCGTGGCAATGTAACGAACGGGCTTTCCTCATTGATGCCCCGTTTGTTACATAAAAAAATGGGCAGTCACGTGAACAGCAGTCTCGCTCCGTGATTGGTCAGGACGGGCTGTGTTACAAAACCTGCGCAGGAAAGTTTCGTAACCGCGGAAGAGACGTAATGAAGTTGATAAAGTGAGTGTGCCAGGTATTATATTCCTTCCCGATCCTCAAAATTTCTTAAATATACTTCGATTGTTATGCAAACATGAAATATCACTCTTTTTCAACTCCCATTGCTGAAATACTGAAGTTCTTTCTCTTTCGTTTTGTAATATGATTTTATAACACCCTCCTAATTTATTTATTTTTTTCTGAAATGTATGTAAATTTCCCATTGCGTAACATACGTCATCCTCCATTCCTTCTTTTAACAAATCGTCCACAAAATCCTTCAAATTAACCTGCGGTAGCTCTCAAGAATGTCCACACCCCTAAATTTCATAGCATTTTACAAATTTAAGAAAAACATGTACTTCTGTTGGACATAAAAATAAAATTAAAATGTGGGGGGAAAAAAACAAAACATGGTTGCATAACATTGCTCACTTAAACTATTACTTTGTTGAAACAGCTGTTGATTCAAATTCAGCATTCTTCAGTCATCTTTGGCAGGGGTTTATTTATAATCTGCATCTTAAGTTGTTGTTATTTGCCAACGTTTTTCTCCATATCTTTTTGCCCGTTTAACTCAACAGATTTTCAATTTAAAAAAACGAGTACTTGTTAATGTTTCTTAAAAACATTGACAATTCCATGTGATACACTTGGAGAAGAGAGAAAAAAAAAGATATAAATGTGTTACTTAACTCTTTTAAAGGGTGAGAGCTGATTTTATAAGAGTGATACTTCCACTTTGGTTTCGGGATCCATAAAAAAACACAATTAACACTGAAAATCTGATCCTTACTAATTTTTTGGGGGGGGTATGATTTAAAGAAGCACATAATGCATGACGTCCGGAGCGTAAATATTATGGAGAGACACTGCCCTCTAGTGGTTTTCTGTTGCTCTGCAGTAAACTTGTTATGGATGCTGCCTTCATCACATCCCACCATAAAAGAAGTGTTTTCAAATAATTGCACTGTGTTGCTTTTTCTTTTGTCATTCTCATTGTTTCAAAAGTTCAGCTTTGATCTGAACTTTTGAACCAAGACGAGGCCATGCCCTGAACAGAGTGTGCATCAGTGTATGTTTGTTGTGGTTTTCCACTAAATTAGAAGGCCTCGTCTTGGTATTTTCTCTAAAAAAAAAAAAAAAAAAGCTGAACAGGAAATAGATATCAACTTGGACCTTTCAGTATTTCAAGTTTTTAGCTGAAATAACATGAAAACAAAGAACTTAAAGAACCAAAATATGAAAGTTCATGCTTTGCTGTAGGCACTTATATCTGCCATTTCCAACTTGAAGCAAGTGGTTTTGTTCCTATGAATGGTCTATTCCCACTTACATTCACTTGTATTTAAGGAATATTTTATTCTTTATTCATTATGCTGCTGGTTTTTGGTTTGGTTTGACGCAGAAGGATTCATTTCAGTGTTGATCGGAAGACGGATTGATCTAAACACAAGATAGTTAATACTGTTAGAAACCAATGACACTAAACATACAACCGGACCTGCAATGAAATGGTTCAGATCAAAGCATATTTGTTTTAGGATGGTTCAATTGAAGTCCAGATCTAATTACAATTAATGATACGTAGTTTGATGTGAAAACTGATGTACACAGAAACTGTGGTTCACATTTGGGAGCTTGAGCATTTTTTTGTTTGTTTGTTTTTTTAACCAATGAATGAAGATGATGTGCATAAAATCACAAAAAAGTATATTTGTGGCTGCAACACATTTTAGCATGAAAATATTTATAGGTTTATGAGTGGTAATGATGAGTTCTTATGATGTACAAGTTCCAATGCAATTTATACTTTGAAACAGTGTAAAGTGAGCTAAATGTTCTCACTTTACACCACGAGAGGGCAGCATGGAGCTAGAAAAACAAGTACAGATTGTGATTTGCCTGTAGTAACTCTACACAGAAGATTAATATTTCCTTCACTCCTATTTTTTTTTTTTTTAACTGTTCAGGCAAAACAACACTTTTGTCAAGGAAAAGGATGCTGTGATTCTGAGATAATTATGGAGGTGATTAGAATATCCCGCGGTGTTTCCGTTCATGCCAACTCTACTCATTCAAAATGTCTTTGTGGTTGGCTTTTTTTTTGTTTTCAAATAAAGCTCTTTTATTTCTGGTATAATAATTTTATTCTCCCATACAATCTAAGTCATGAAGTTGAACATGTTCCGTCTTATATAAGCCCGAGAATCATTCATTTTTTTGTGAGAATTATGAATGTGGGATTATCGCTCTTTTGACAGACTTGGATAAAAGCTTTATCTTGCAGAGAACAGACAGTCAGATCAATCTTCTTGAGAGCAGACACTGTCTGGACAGCCCTTTGGAAATGTCTGAAACATCGAGCCATGACAAGGAATAATATGAGCAAATACCCAGACTAAACTTTCCTGTGTTGACTCTTAAAATATAGTCTTATCACAATGGCATACCGTTCCTGTTACCACAACAGTATTACAGGTCATCCATCACAATGTCTTACGCCACACTGGACATTTAATAACTTTTCCTTCTGTATTTGCCATCTTTTTTTAGATTTACAGTGCCATGAAAATGCAGTTGTGCTCTTGGAGATTGCTTCTCTTTTCCTTTTTTTTTTGTCACACCGTCATACTTCAGATCATCAAATCCAGTAACAGACAAAGGTAACCATAATAAACACAAAGAAACTGTTTCTAAAAATGTTTCAAATCAACCTGTTTCAATGTGGGAAAAGTAGTAGCACAGCATATCCTCAAACAAGTTTGAAAAGCCTCCAAGACAATTCTGCGAAGGAAAGTGGTATATAATGTCTCCTCAGCGATTTAAAAGACTCTTTTCCAGTTATTGTAACTGCTTAAAGGCAGTTGTTACTGCCAAGCATAGCACAATCAGTTACTGGTTTAGGAGTCAGTCAGATTAGTGAGCCAGGTTGGTATGGATTTCTTTATTCTCTTAATAAATAAAATCAAGAACCTTTGTTATGCATCTACTTTAGTTAATTCTGCCTGATGTTAAAATTGATTAAATGAGCTACAGCATTTCTAGTATGATGAAAGTGGAAAAATAAAACTAATTTATTTAGGTGTTTGGAGTAGTGGTGCTTTATTAAAGCTGCCAACTGATGTTGGATCTGAAAGTGGTGTTCAACTCATTAGTCATTACAACAAATGACTAATGGAGGACTAATGGTCCAGTTAAGAGTCCGATTTGTTCCCTGTAAAACGAGAAAGCACTGGCTGAAGAATGTACGCATTCATATGCATTCATCAATGTGGGAAACCTTCTGTGACAGATTCTCAAACAGCAGTGCGGGAATGCAGCCATGGCGCTGACTCCTGCTTATCTGGAGCTGTGTAATCTCTGCGAGGTGTTTGGGCTGCTCAGGGGAAAAACACGTACACAACCCCAAAAGGAAAACATGCCAGTCAGGGGGAGAACAGTTCCCTCTGGAGATGTTTACGTTATTCAAAAAAGGAATAAAATCAAGCCTGATGAATGTTATTATAGTGGCTATGAGTTGCGACTACTTACGTAGGATGTTTACTCACAATGACATTGAAAATTACACAGCACTGACTAAGGTAATTTTCAGAGTAAATGCTTGCTGGATAATAATCAATCACAGAAAATTCCACACTTTGGAGCAGTGATGTTTTTTTTTTTTTATAACTGTGTTTTGTTTGGCAGTATAGCAATCAGAATTATCAGCAGTGTAGAACTGACGCTTCTCTGGCGTCCTGTAAACATTTAGCTGTTACATCGCGGTCATGATGTGGGCGACTTGGCGAGTACAGTATGGGTATAACTCCAGCTTTCTCCTGTTGAGAGCAAGGAATGGACAGTTTTCAAAATAGGTAAATTCCCCTTTAGTGTAAGGTATGTTGAAAAAGCATTTCCACATTTAAGGAGCGTAAGATCCACGATGTCTGGGTAAGGTCAAATTTGCTGACATATTGTAACACTTGCCCAAGAGGTTAAGTCAAACAACTCAAAATTGGCAAAAAGGTCCCTATTCACACGGTTAGAGCCCCTCTTGCTTGTGCCACATGAAAACTTCCGCGCTACATTACAGCAGACCCCACAGTGTTCTGATAACAGAAACTTATGTAAGAATAATAATTAGTAGTGAGATCACTAATCTCCTGGCCTCTTCAGTCCTATCACATATTTATTGGTGTGGAATGGAATCAAGTCACTTGAGATTTACGGCGTTACGGGTCAGCGAGAGGGAAAAGCTGCAGTTGGAGCGAGCTGTGGTTTAAATGAGTGCCTGTAGAATTTTGGAGGGTAAAAAAACCAAGCCAACGAAAAACAACTTTACAATTTCTTTGTGGAAAAGAAAACAGCCAACAAAGGCATTATTTTAATACATTTAATAGTGCACTTTAATTAACCTGTACAGAAATAATATTAATAATAATAAAAAAGATAAAACACATTTCTGTTGCACAAAGCTTACCATGTACAATAAAATAACATAAAATGATACAAAAACACACGTATTTGAGGTATAAATATATCTGCTTTAAATTAACTGTCATTGTCATGCGTTATTTGGCAGAGACACTGTTACAGGTACAAACTGGTAGGATATAAACAAAGGGCTTAGTGAATTAATTACACACTGAGCACGAACAGCTTGGACAGTCTCCTATCGGATAGCGTCGGTGCTAGAAAAAGTTACGTGGGCACAAATCTCTATAATTACTTTTTAAACACAGCGAGACAATAGAGAGAAAGACGCTTACGCAAATAGATTTTTATCCTTCTTGTGAAAAAACACATTCAGTCTCCCCTCTTCTTTACAGTAAAACCTGTAAAATCCCCACCTTTATAAAAGGACATTTTTTTCTCTCGCTCTCTCGTCTTTCGTGTAGCTGGAGGTTTCAGTTGCGGTGAGTTTGTGTCTTCTGTTCTCTTGTGCACAAAGAAAGTGGAACATGTATAGCTTTCAATATACTCCTAATAGGATAGAATTGCAAACAGCAAATAAAAAAAAGAATGTGAACTGTGCTGTTTTTGAGACTAAAACAAACATTGATGCTTTCAAGGCTGAGCTTTAGCTTTTTCTTTATTTGGTCCATGAAATCCGTTTTTTTTTTTTTTTTTTTTTTTTTTTTTTTATCTTTCTGCTCTTCTCTTTAAAGTCACTGACGAACTAACTTTTGGCACTAGCACGGAGACTAAACCCGTTTCGTGAATCTTCGCAAACAAAGATCAGCTTCCACATAAAACCCATGACTCACTCAAATCCTTCTGGAGGGGATTGCAGCGACTTTTATCTGTCAGTAGATGAGATCCCGACTGATCGGTCCTTTCATTCTGGTGAGCCAGCCACCGGTCCTCCTCCTTCTCTACCGGCAAGCGCTAAAACCCTGCATGCAGTCGCCCACCTGTTATCTCACCATATCCTGTCTTTAGTTTCCACTCAGTCTGTGGATTTGCATCTTTCCTCACCCACACATTCATTCATCAGCTCTTAATAACATCTACAGGTCCTCCTGTGCTTTGCTGTAACAGAAAAGTTGGTCAGAGGCAACGTCAGCTTTTTCTGACCAGAATATTTTATATGTACATGCTTTCCTCTTGACTGTAAACCAAAACGACAAATATGCACGTAGCATTTGTTGCTGTGCACACACCCACACACACAAGATCATGCATACCTTGAGTCTTCTTCGCTTCTCAGAAGCCGTATCATCCCTTTAGATAAGGTCAAAACCACACATTCCTAATCAACAACAAAATGTCTCCAGGATGAGACATGGGTGTGTGTGAGTCCTCTCGGCCGTCCCAACAAGACCAGTATAGTCAGTCTGTTTTGACTCCGGGGAAAATGAGTCCTTGAGTCCGGGCTCCATACTTTGTCTTTTTCACTGTGATCATGACGACGTCTTGACTCCATCCAAAGTTGCAGTCCAAGAACTTGTTGTGGTCTGAATTGCACGCTGCCTATTTATTTATCCATGGAAACAGTGAAGGAGTCTCTGATCCGCGCCACCTCAGCAGCACACAGCTGCCCGTGGAGTTTATTGTACCACTCTGGAAAACGACCCCTAAAAGAGAAGAAAGAGATTTAGTGTTAGGATGACGCAGCTCTATGAAAATGTTGGCATATTTAGTGACTAGCTTGCTTTAATCGGAGGTGCACCGATCAGGTTTCTATTGGCTGGTATCTAATTTTTACTGAATTCAGAAAGCGCTGAAAAAGTACATGTTGGTACCATTAATTTTCTTTCTTTTTTTTTTTTGACTAAAAATGGAAGGAGACTTTAATTTTGATGCATTTAATGATTGGGCAATTTTTTTTTCCAGTGCTTGATTCAGCTGATTCTGATCTCATACTGATTGGTGCATCTCCAGCTGGGATCATCCTGGGTTCTGTGTAAGCCACTAACCTGAGGTCAGTTCTGGAAATGTGCGTGAGTCTGGATTTGTTGGTTCCACAGGGTTCTACGTAGTAGCGTGAAGTGAGCACATTGGCGCGGACACCCACCACTGGCACCCCTTCGTGGTCCACAGACGTGGATACAAGTGCACACGCACCTTTTGGTAGGTCCGTGATCCATGTTCTGATAGTAATCAAAATGTTTAGCATTAAAGTTTAACTTTGAACTAAAGTGGAGAAAACAAAGCATGAGCTGAGAATAAAATGAGTCTACCTTAGCACCAGGTGGTCTCTGGTGGGATGTGGCGCCATGGCGTTCCGAACATATTGGTAGATCTCTGTCCGCTCATCCAGCGTCTCCACGACTCTGCTTTCCAGTAGATCCTCGTCCCAGTGACCCTGCTCTCGCAGCACTCGGGTCAGAACTTCATCGGGACTCGCTGGAATCTCGACAGTGACTTTCCAGAGCCTCAGTGGAAATCCATCGTGAACCTGCAGGACAGAACAGAAACGACGGCTAACATTACACAAACTTTCCGTGGAACATTTTGTCCTCTGAGATAAACTTAAACATATTCATCAGTTAAAATTATTGCTCTGTTACGGCCACAATCTACTAAATATGTTGTTTTTTATTTTTTAGGTGTTTTTTATGTGGTAAAGGGGATGATACATGGTCTCAAATTTCTTTTAAAATTAAAAATCTGAAAAGTGTTTGGAGGATATATTGAGAGTGAAAAGGAATGTGTATAAATGTGTATATTTTGAAAAACCTGGGTCATTTTCTTTGACTTCTCTATTTTGTGCTTCTTTGAGTTGGTCAGTCACAAAAAGCCTCTTCAAAATAAATTCAAGTTTGTTGTTCAGAATAACACTACAACTTAAATTTCACAGAACACTCCAGCAGACTCATTATGGTCCATCAGCTGCTTTGTTCTCCCATCAGACTGTAAAACATAGCCGCTGTGACTTTCACACAGGAGAAAAGATAACTCTGTCCAAGTCTTTAAGCACGTTCAGCACAGGAAATGTAAGCCTGGGAGAATGGAGAAGTTGTGTTTGTGTGTGTTGCGAGATGAAGCTGATGTCATTCTGGGAGAGAGTCCAGAGCAGAAGGGATGGGAGCGAGAAGCCAAGAGCGCAGCCGTTTTCACACGGATGCCTTTCTAGACAGGAAACCCTAACTGCTGTTTTTCCACTCACTATTTAAAAATGCAAGTCGAACATAAATATGACAGGAAACGGAGATGGCAGCTTGTTTACATACCACAGACAGACTAAGCCATATTTCTTTTTTTTTTTTTTTTCATGAATTTTCATCAGCTGGGAGTTTACTTGAGGTGGACTTACCTTCCTGCAGGCCAGCTCTGCGTGCTCAGGTGTGGAGCAGCTGTCGTAACCTTTGAACTTGTCTTTAGCCTCCTTCAGCAGCAGGTCCAGGCTGTCCTGGAGACAGGCTCTATAGCCCCCCTGCCCGGCCTCTTCACCAGCCAGCTCCTCGAAGCGCTGCGGCAGCAGCGCCTGCTCCAGGTATGAGTTTCTGCAGCGGTTCATCTCTTCCGGGATCTGGATGGAAGAATCCAGCAGATGGAAGGTCAGGGCGTTACAAACCTTGAGGTCGTAGTAAATGCTGCTTCATCATTTTTTTCTTTCGTAAGAGGATGAAAAATTTTTAATGCAGCAGTTTTATCTGGTTTTACAGATTTGAAAAAAGCAATCAGCTAAAACTCTCTCAGGTCTCCCTTATCACAACTATCTGCCTTGTTAATCAAAAACTATTAAGTTCTCCTTGGATACAGATGTGTCATTAAAGCAGGATTTGATTTATTTATATTTCTAGGCTTATGCGGCTCGTTTCTTGTTGTTTATCTCTTTCCTCCTTAAATTGAATCCTGACAATGTATACGTCAAAGATCCTCTGAAATATCAAGATAAATATATGATAATTTCACCCCTGCTTCCTCCTGAGGAAATGCAAACCTAATCAAATATAATTTAAGGGCTTTATTGGGTTTACTCACTGGATATGAGCACAAAAAGAGGGCAGGAAGTTTGACCACAATCTAATCAAGGTTTAAATGACAGTAATAAGTCAAAGTGTGTGTCCCTTTAGCTTTTACATGTCTGAGTTAAAGCTGCAAGACAGAGCAGGTTTCATAAAACAAAAATGTTACTCTGATAGGGTTTGCTGATTATTTAGTACACCTTGTAGAGGGAACACATAGTACTCACTGGTATGCGCTATACAAATAATTGTGTAAGGATAAACTGAAGACAATGTAAATTGTGCAGGATGGAGTCAGTCGGGACATTTGTCATAGTGCTGCTTGCACAACATCCATAAGAATTGCAAAGATGAGTTATATAAGTGGCAGTGTGTTTACAAGACAAATGCATGGACAAAACGGATGTGACAATGACTCAAACAGCAACGCAAGGTCAAGTTGCACTTAAGCCGTAAAAACAAAGACTTTAGATCTGACGTAGACTTGCAGTCTAAAGACTTGAGTTGGATTTGCTTTCTAAAAACTAAAAACATTTAAAAAACAAATGAAGCTGTCAAATATTTTCATGTTAAAAATCAAGTCATGCAAAACAGTGATTTAGGTCGACTAATTATGCGCACTTTAAGTATGTGAAAGCTAATAAAGTTAATCAAGATTGGAGAAAAATATTTCATAGTTCTCTGTAAAGTGACGATGCGGAGGGAGGTGGAACTGAAATCAAAACAACTTTATGCTTCAATCTACCATAAAGAGCAAGTTTGTTTCCCACTGCGTTTGAGAACTGACCCTGAAAAGCTTCCTGCACTCCTGGATCATGTGTGCCAGTCCATGCGTGGCAGCGAGGTTCTCATTCAGGTCCCTCTGGTCAGGTTTTCCCAGCATCTGCTTCCGGTTCATCACCCTGTCACAACCCAAAAGAGAAAGAAAGATTTATTCATCGTGACAGAGTGGAAACAAAGGGTCAAACGGTCCAGAGCCGACGAACCCTCACAAGCAATTCCTATATGTGGAACAATGTCTGTCTAAGTAGGTTAAGATGTAACCTTTTCTATTTCCTTCCATCTCTGCCTTCCATCTACAACATCCTACTATTTTGTTTCCCTGGAGTGACCTCTTCCTGTTTTTGAAATATCCAGGATGCCTCATGTTATGTAACACAAAAAAGGAAAAAAAAAAAAAAGACACAGATCATGTCAATCACAATCAACAAGCTCCCTACCAACATCCACACAAAAGTACAAACTTCTTTTTATGTGTCTACCAATCACTGATCAAATCTAATAACTGGCCGATTCTGATATGTGGATGATTAACTGGTGCATTTCTAGGCAAATGAGACCACAGCATGATAACTCACAATTTTTTTATTTGGTTTATCATTTTCATTGTTGGTACTCTAGTTCCCCACCCCCACCTCTTTCTTCTTCTCTGTACTTTAGAAAAACTAACCAGTCTTTTTGTAATTGTCGTGTCTTGTCCAATTTTCTCCCTTTACCAGATGCAGCCTTTGGTGCATTTAATATATTATACTGTGCAATGGAAGGAATAAAGGATTTCAATCTTATAGAGAATAAATCTTAATAATAGATCAGATTTTTAAACTGATTGGCTTGTTTTTCTATTCCAGACTGCTCACACTCGCACACCTGGGAGAGGAGCTCTCTTTGCGGCGCAGAGTGTTGAGGTGGAAGAGCGACGGCGCCAGACACACGGCCAGGTTGGTGGGCGTCATCTGGTTCTCTGCCACGCTCGCCGTCACATCGCAGAGCAGGCACAGCAGGGTGCGCAGCGCCTCCCGGTTCTCATCTGGTAGCAGCAGCACGGCAGCGCGGGTCGCCTGAAGACGGAGCTCCTTGGGCATGTCTGCAGGGAGGAAGAGAAGGCGGCATTTGTCATGGCTGCTTGTTAATACAATTATCCGCTGTCATGCAGCATCATGTCATCTTTTTATGCAGAAATTGGTTAATCCAATAAGGATATTGTGTAAGGAGCCACTTCGTCGGCAGAGTATGAGCAATGGCCAGGCCTGAAATTGGTGTGTTATGCAAGACACAGGATGTTCATAATATATCTTTTTTTGGACAGGACTCCATTGACTTGATCTTATTGAAACACTTTGTGAAACAGTAGGGATTAAACATTATAGGATCCTCATTCTACACAGAATTATACACAAGGTGATAAGTATGTACAGAAGCAAAAAACAGAATTATGATGTAAAGCTGCCGAAATGAGCCTTTGTCTTGTTTTTTTTGCTTCCTTACATTGATAAATCTGCAGGAACGTCTCGGACAGCTTGCTTGTTAGCAGCGGTTCAGGCAAATCTCTGAAATACTGCTTCAGCATGTCAGCGACATCATAGGCTGACTGGCCCTCGTAGTTGACCCCTCCACCATCTGCGCCGCTTGCCTCGTTCATTTGGCGAAGAGCTTGTATGCGAGATTTAACTCCAGATTTCCTGAAAAGGCCAACCTGGGAGGAAGACAGAGGAACGTCATACATTCAGCAAATATCTGAAAGGATACTCCCCTTCCTGGTAGCACTAGAGTTTGTTCAAGGGCGTAGGAGCAAACAGGGCTGAACTCACAACTATGCTGGACTGAAGTTTGATATAATGTGAAAAAATTATGAAGATGTTCAAAAGGTAAGAAAATACAAAGAAACACTGAAGTTCAAATTCCTTACATGTTGTGGTAAGATTAAATGTTTTCTCAATGACTCATGCCTCACATCTTTTGAATCAATAATTTGTTTTTGAAAAGAAAAAAAGAACATTCTTGACTCATCCACACATTAAGGGCTTACGTTTAATTGGAGTTACATCATAACAGAGATTGTTGACTGTATTTGAAAGAAGCTCCCATGACACCCAGTGTGCATTCTTGCACAACACACTGTGTAGGACCTCATCAGATGCCTTTTTGGGTCGAATGAAGAGGCACTTGGGGAGAAAATGGGGACTAAACGTCCAGGCAGAATATTTTCCACCAGCGTTCACCATCTCTGAACAGAGGCGCCTTGTCCTATGTGAGAAGAAAGCAATCCTTCTTCTCTCTATTTTTGCGCTGCTTTACCAGCTATTTTCTCCACATATGCCCATTCTGTACGTATGAATGCATAGACACACTTTACTAAAAAAAAAAAAAAACGAAGCAGCATTCACTGTGCCTTGCGAAAGTTATAATACCCCTTGAACTTGTTCACATTTTGTAACATTCCACAAGATTATATATACTTTTCAAGACACCGTATGTTTGGGATGTAAGAATGGAATTGAATAGAGGTTTGATTGACCAGACGTGTAGGAACAAAGACATAATACAATTTGTGCTAATCTGTTTACATGTGTATGCCTGGGCAATTAGACTTACCTGGTCAAGACACTGGTTGCGTAAATAGCGCATGGCCTGCTGAATTCCCTGGGGAAGTGGCTGGCCGGTTCGCTGGACGATGACTTGGAGCGGTACACCGAACACGTTCCGGTCTTTGTAGTCCCGCACTTTGATTCGCTTCATAAACTTTGGTACAGCCCTGCAACACAAACACAGAAAAGAAAAGAATGCAGCTGTAATCTTCAAGCAGGTCATATTTTTTGACTTGAGGTGAAAGGCAGAAAACTACAACAAAATCAGAAAACTAATCCGATTTCTATGAAAATAAACTAAAAAGCATACATATATGCATGCATGCATAATATCTACAGCGTGTCTGTAGATATTGGTCGCCAGGAAAACAAACCAAATACAAAAGATGGGATCTGAAGGGAGATGCCACAAATTTACTGTGGACAATCTTTAGCACCTGTTAATTTCATTGGATGTTCACTGACATGGCCACTGTTGGCCAGCATGACAAAAACCACAAAAGCTGCTGTCACCACCATCCCGTTTCACACAAACCTGCCCACAGATTTATAGATTTTTTTTTTTTCTGTATGGGTGTGAGTGTGTTTAGCAGAGTGCCGCAGTGCGTGACTTGGGACAAATGCGTCTTTGTAAGATCAGCTCACAAGACTCTGGAGTGCTTCTGAGAACCCCAGTTTGGGGAAAAATGAAGAAAAAGAAGCATTTTATGATCATGGATGGAATTCTGAATATGTACAAGGGACCAACAATCAGACTCTGTCTTTCAGAAAGACCATGCTCTATCATATGACTGTCGAGATGCCTTCTGTTTTCAGAGCAAGAAAGGCGCTGAACGAGAGAAAAACATAAGAAAAAATATTCTATTTGCTATTTGTTAATCAGAAAACTTGAAAACTAACTCAAGTCCATTTGGACACATTGTAAGGACCCCATGGAACATACAGTTTTTTTTTTTTTTTTTTGAGACTTACTGGGAATTTATTGGTTGACTGGAGCTGCTTGATTTTCAGATTCAACAGTGACACATACACCTGTGAATAAATATACCACACTCTTCAGTGTAGATGTTGTTATTGGAAGAAACTAGAATTTAGCTCTCTTCATTGTCTGTGAACTGCAAACAAAATAGTTTAATAAGAACAGAGGTGTGAAAAGCTATGTAAAATAAAACCTATTTTTTCAAAGTGTTTTGCTTTGTCATGTGACAATTTTAGGCTGTAAGATGGCGAGAGAGAGCAAGTCGTTGGTAGATAGTAAGAAGGTTGGACATATTTTATTCTGAGCTTTCATCCTGTTTTGAAATGACTTTAGACATTTCAAAACAGTCTAAAGTCAATTTTCAGCCTAATCATTTTCCTTTGTTTTAAAATCTTGTTTTTGACGTTACGCTTGTCAGTAAAACAAGTAAGGACCTTTCATAGGAGAAGAGCAAGAGAAAAGTGTGTTGAATGCTGCTCAAGAGAAATTAAAATAGGCTGAAACTCTACTTAGTTTCAGTTTTGCATGAACTGAAGATGAAAAATCATTTACAAAATTGGTCTATCTCCAATTTTTTATCTTTCAGGTTTATTTTGACTTTCTAGAGCAAAACTTTAATTTGCATTATAGGTTGGAGCCTGAGGGAAAATCGTAACCAGTTATTATACATATTAAGGACAATGGGTGAGAGAGAATATTTTTTAAATAAAGTGGCTCAGGCTGCTGGCTTAAAGGGTGTTTTTGAAATGATAAGTTAAGAAGGGGGCAGCTCTTTCGTGCCTTCAGCACAGCACCTTGCGTGTGAACAGCCATAATTGCACCGTTAAAAAGAAGACAATGTGCACCCCTTCCCAGCAATTATGAGCCTGGGAAAAGAATGTGAAACCCAACCTCTGTGGACAGCCGTCACAGTACCATACAACAACTTGCAGATGGACTGCACTGGGAGGCGGGTGGAACTGAAGGGTAGTGCCTGGTTGAATGGATTATGTTTTGGGGCTTTGAGAGGGGCCGGGGGGTAACTTATAAGAACAAATGTGACCAGTTGCAGCCTAAGGGCAGACAACTTAAGACAGCTCGAAAGGGCGTAAACTCTAAGTCCAACCACTCACCAACTGAAGCCATGCTTGTTTGTTGGAGTGTGCTTCTCCAGGAGAGCAGTGAGCTGCAGTAGAGAGAGTTTCTGCAGCAGATTCATCTGCAGCACAGACTGGCAGCTGATCTGGAGCTGAGCCGAGGCCAAGCTGGGGCGGTGGGAGTTCTGGAAGCTTGGCCAGCGGAGCTTCTGTGGTCTGGAAAAGAAGAGGAAGGCACAGATTGAGAACTCAGAAGGAGAAACGATGATTAACAGAAAGAACAGTTAACCCCCCAGGACCTGTGTCATGCTTTCGTGTGTACAGGAATGCTAAAAACAACATTGAGTATCCAAATACTGTGTGTGGTCGAGTGATCTATGTAGGGATTACGAAGACGTATGCGTACAGCAATCAAGAGATTACCTAAAAGAAACCAAGAGTAATTCTGCTGGTAAATTCCTGAGAGTGTAGAAACAGTCTCCATGGAGACAAGAAGGCATTCCTGAGAACCTAGCACCATCCTGTAAGAGGAGAAGCCTCAGCCTGTTCTTCTGTTTATCGTTTACTGGCAACTTCATTTAGAATATTCTTTGCTTGTAGGTAACTTAGCATTCATGAATGAGTACCAATGCCGAGAAAACAGTTCTTTAATAATGTTAAAGCCTGAGTAGGAGGAGAGTTTAGCTTGTTTTTACTGACCTGCTGGTTCGAGTAAGAGACGCTCCCACGCCTGAATCTCTTCTCTCCCTCATCCCATCCTCGACGTCACCCAAGGGGTTTCCTGTGCTGTCCTGGTCACTTCCGTTCTCTGTCTCTTCCAATCTGTTCTGCAGAGGTGAGGAGGGGCACGGCGATGCCGAATCCAATGCAGAGTCAGAATCTCCTTCTTCCTCTTCATCTTCCTCTTCCTCCTCCTCCTCACCAGCCACAGCCTCTGACCAGGCATTGACGAAGCCGGTGACATGTTGGAGTACCTCCTCTAGTTTGTGTTCGTCTCCCTCCTCATCCTCTCCCTCCTCTTTTTCGGCATAGGGGACATTGTCATAAAAGCTAAGCCGGCTGTCGATTGAACCTGAAGAGGCGCGACGCTGACGCCTGCTTTGCCGTCCCCTGAGGATCACAGAGTTCCCATTGTCATTCCCATTGTTGATGCGCAAATTCCCATCCTGCAGGGCTTTGGGGAAAGTTCCAGGCTTGTGGCCTTCAGGCAAATAGAAGAAGATCACGCCCCCTTCTTCATCCTCCTCCTCATCTTCTTCTACTTCTTCTTCTTCTTGTCTACTTTTGTCTTGAGCACTGCAGTTATTCCTGCGGTTCTGCTCATTGATGGACATCGCATCACTGGCCCGGCAGGGGATGGGCGGTGCTGATTTGGGCTGCGGCGGCTGACGACTCAGCTCTTGCTGGAGGACGCTAAAGGGATCAAAGCCCTCCAGATACATTCCTCCTCTCTTACTGGAACCTGCAGCTGTGCTGTGGCTGCGAGCTCGAGTCACCGGACTCGGTGTGCTCACTGCGCTGCCACTGCTGGCTTCAGACTGACTGCTCCCAGTGCTTCCAGTGCTCCCATTGCTGGTCTGAGTGGAGTACGATACAGAGCTGTTCCGGTTGAGAGTCATGGTCTGACCAGGATTGCAGTGATTGAGGTTGATGCTTGAGATGTCCACACAGTTCAGCCTCCTCAGTTTGTCGTCGTCAAAGCCTTGTTTAATGACAGGTCCGCTGATTTCTATTTTCCCTCCTACCGCGCTCCCTTTCTTTTTTCTCTTGGAAGAGGTGCTGCTGCGTAGTCGCAAACTCTCCATCCTCTTCAGGAAGCTCTTAGCTCTTGAACGAGTGTTTTTGCCACTACCACCTTCGCTATCAAGACTTCCCCCTACTGTTCCTGCTTTGACATCAAAGGTGAAGTGTCTGAGGTTTTCCAGGGGCGATGGCGGCAACCCATCAGACAGCGAATCCTCATTTTGACCTGCTGATCCCCCGGTGCCTGAGGATGAACACATGCTGGCTACTGAGCTAGCCCGTGTGGCACCAGCAGGTACCACTTCACTTATCGAGGCAGCACCGTGGATCTTTTCCTCTCCTCTTCCTCCACTCCCACTGCTATGGATGGAACTCACTTCAGGCTGCTCACTGAGGTCAGTCAGCACACTCTCTGAACTGTTCCCTTCACGCAGAGTCAGCTTGCCCTTCTGGGGTACTTGGTCTTTAGGAAAAGAGGCTTGGACAGCATCTGTTGGGAAATTGGAGAAAACCTCCAGCTCTTCCATCCGGGACCATCGCTTGCTGTCCCTCTGGAATGTCCAGCGGCCACTGATGGCACAAGGCTCATCCTCATCTGAGTCCTCACTCTGAATAGGAAGCGAAGGAGGGGACAAGAGAGGGAGGAAGCAGGAACATGGGAGGGGTAGGGGAGGAGGGCGGGAGAGCGGGAGGGAGAGGAATAGTTAGAAACATTTTCCACTTCTTTCACAACATTCCTCACTGCAATCCAGAAAACTCTTTGGAGTTATGAATCCCTTTTCCAGAATTGTTCTAATTTTAACCTATATGGCATATAATTATGTACAATGGCTGACAAATTCTGTCATAACACAGGATCCTTTACAAAATGTCAAAGGATTTATCAAAAGCTAGTGACATAATAAGGAAGCAAATTCAGACAAGATTATCTCAATCTAAGCTTAGGGTAAGGTCATTTCTCTCTCGTCTCCAGATTGATTGACAGACATATACATTACACTATGAAGGCAGCTGCCTTTACTGAGTTCCAATTAATATAAAAGCACCAAGTCCAAAAAATGTAACCCCCCCCAGTTTGGTTAATCTATCGCAGACCCTGAAGGGCGTTCAGGAAATTCCATTATGACCCCCGTAGCTCGCAATGCAGCCAGCCAGACTGGGGTCACCACCCCCACCCAGTCGTCGTCAGACAGAGACGGACTTATCTACACTAATTCAAAATATAAAACACTAAAATATGGGCAGATTTAGTCTCTTATTTGGGTTAAAAACTCAAACCAAGCTGTATTTTCCACTTTGATGACCTTATGCACTTTAATTTGTCTTAGCAAAATATATACCTTATTCAGTGATGTCATAGATCATGAATGGTAAGAGTGTTTGTTAACTTTATTTTTAAATTTTAATTACCAAACCAACAGATCTGGAATTAGTTGATTTTGAACTATTGTTGTGGTGTCCTCTTCATATGAAAACACCAAGAAAGTTGTTAAACATAAACAGCTTCCAACGTTCAACCGAACAGCAATTCAAAAATTGGGAACCAAATCATTCTTCTAATATTGTTCTAAAGTCAGGAAACATCTAAAGTAAGTATCCAAATACAAAACGGTATGATTCACCCTAACTATACATCTGTGAACAGTTAGGTTACACAATTTCAAATAGTAACAAAAAAAAAAAACTTAATTGTGCTCAAGTCTCCAGTTTTTCTGGCAAGCGTGTGAGAAAACAGTCGTGTTTCATTTGCTGCACACATAGAACACCGACCACTCTGCCGGGCTGAAGCCATTTGTCAAAGTTTTGCAGATATCTTATCCACAAACCCTCAAGCCACCGAAGCATCTGCTGGACCAGCGACCACTTTGAAGTTGTAAAGTGAAAATTATTTATTTTCTCAATTATTCAACCCAAGAAAAAACACACCACAAAGAACGAGACCGAGAGACGGGGTGGTTATTCCGAGAGAAGGGACGGGGAATGCGAAGACATGACAAGATCAATGCATTCCTAAGTATTCTGGGTGGAGTGAGGGGGTGCAGTGTCTCATAAGAGCAGAGGAGTCAAAGAGGTTATTTGCCACTTTGACTCCTCTACCTCTGTTGACTTCTGAAATGAAAGGTGACACAGGGAGGGTCATCCTAATGAATACCACCACCCACCGAACAAGGATGTTACTATGCAGCCCTTCAGGCTGTTAAGGAGTTATGGTTGATTTGAAACTGGGTAATTACTGTCACAAAGTGTCACTGTCTCAGTCGAGATGTTTGAACTGAAAATTGTGTTGTTTAAGACTGACCTTTTACAAATTTGTCACTACATGAGCCACAAAATCTAGAGTGGAAAACATGTGGGTTTTCATCAATATCACAAGTTTGCAGTTCTCAAAAGACTCATGTTACAAGTGTGAGTCTTTGTTACAAAAGTATTTAGAAATCTTAATTTTTTTTCACATTTTTGACTATAAACCAAAAACTTTTTAATGCATTTTGTTGGGGTTTTACTTAATAGACTAACACTTATTTGTGCATAACTTTGAAGTCAAATGTTTTACCAATAAAAATCTAAAATGTGTGGATTTGTTTGTGGGCTCCTTTTCTCTGATAGCACCAAATCCAGTACAAATCATTGCATTCATCTCACAGAGCACTGCTGTAAATATAAATATTACATATATATTTGATTATTTTCAAAAATATGGAACATATTTAAATCTACCAAGACTTGGTTGTTTAGACAGACCAAAGGTAGCATTAACAAGAGCAGCAAAACATGAGGCCATCTGAAGACACTGCAGAGGTCAAAAGCTCAGGTGAAGGAATTTGTTGAGTGTTGCAGACTTTGTTTTGGGTGCTTGTTATGATGCTGAAAATACAGAAAAATCGGCAAATCTCCCAAAAATCTGCAAGGGGGAGAGCCAGGTGAATGCAACCCCTTGATGTTCCTCATCTTGATGTATAAATACTCTCAGTATTTGCCTTTTTAAAGATGATGAGAGGACACATAACTCCACCCGGTGTCCAGTGGTCCCTGACTGACAGTTGAGGTGGGAAAATTCAATTGTGTTTCTGAAGAGGTTGTTTTTCTTTTTGATACAAGCAAATGCAAGTGTATGCATGTGCACTTACCCTCTTTCTTTGTGGAGAGATCTCCAGTCTCATTAGAGCACACTTGTTGAGAGTGTTCAACCTCCTGCAAGTACAAACACATATTCAAAATAAGCAGGCTTTAAAAGTTAAAGCTCCTTGACCTTCGCTAGAAAACAAACCTCTACCAGAAGGAAAGGAGGAAGGAGGAAAAACTGAGCAAGTGGAAGAGCAAGACAACAGAGGAAGGTGGGGTGCCACCAGTCTGGCTAATGAGCTTGCTGAAGGATAATCCCCTAGAACAACGGGAAGAGCCCGATAAGCAGTGAAATCTCCTAGAGTGGAGGAGAAAATGTGGGGAGGGGACCAAAAGCTTATCCCTGCTGCCACCTGGAGAAGGGAAGAAGGGTGGTGGGGTTGAGGTCCTCTCTCTTGTGAGCTCTTAGAGCATATCATGTAACAACGGGGAGATGAAGTGATGGCAACTGAAGGAAAGCTATGAGGTAGAGGGTGGGGCTGAAAGCCTTCCAAGAGAAGAGATGCTAAGATGATAGCCTCCAGATGTACAGATGGACACCTTCTGGATTTTATGAACAAGAGTTGAAATTTGATTAAGTGGCTAACTCTATTAAAGAACCATTACCCCACTCACTCCAACGAGTTAATACTGTGAATACTACTGCAACTGCCCAAACTGAATCCCAGTCAGATAAAAATTTAGGCCATGGTATACTTGAAATCTTAAATCAATCATATGTGATGGTCTAATTTTAATGTTGTGTTCAACAGCCTCCATTCCTGCTGAAAAGCTGAAAGTAGAAGATCTAAAGTGTGAATATGGAATCCCATGGAGAGCTGGAGATATCTGTGCAGAGCAGATAGCATTGTATGACCTGACATTGTGTAAACTAATACAAACTGCTTTCTATTCTGAACACCATTGGAAGGTGTGAAAAGCACTACGGTTGTTTAACTAAATGTGAAAATTATATTTGATGCCTTAAAAATGAACTCCATTCAGCTGAGAATAGCGCTAACAAGAACATTACAGTCAAAACACCAACAACATGTATATCAAGTTTAATTCAAGAGTATTAGACTGATAATTCCATAATTCCCTGAAACAAATCTTCAAATCAGATCAAGGCACCCCTACAAGAAACTTTTACTACCATAATGATGTTAGCATTCTACAGAATGAGAACAATGCCAAATTCCAAGACTCTTTACATCACCCTCATATCCAGCAGGAGTGAAATATCTGTATGGTGTGAACATACAAAAGAAAAACACTGGATATCTCATTCTTATCTCACCTTTCCTTAATCTAATCAGAAACGTTCTAAAGCCAGTCTCCTTTTGAAGTTTTCTGCTTTAGATTTTGTATAAGGGTCAAAACAAAATGCCACTCAAAAGTAAAGGTTGGATATGAGTTGTTATCTCACCTGCACAGAGCCTCAATAGCATCTCGATCAAGGAAGTCATGGTCTCTAGTGACTGACGATATGTCAATGGGAAATTGGGAATCTGAAAGAAATAGAAGAGGCAAGGGTTTGGTTATTGTTGGCATTTTGCATTCCTGATCCAATCAGCATGGTGAAATAAAACTAGAGTTACCATCCCAAAGACACCCACCTGCTCAAACACCTAGCTACTCCCACACCCCCACTCAACCTTGATGAAAAGCTAAAAAAGGAAATGCCGTCTTAGCCGACCAAACAAACACAGCTGCAGCTTTCAGGCCATGCAGGCAGGGGGGATGTGAAGCTCAGGGGTGAAAGAACAGGGGATTGATTGAACAATGACAATAGGTACTCCATCGCTGCTACTTCCTTCTCTGCTCCCCTACAACAGGACTGCCTCTTCAGCTGAGTAGTATCTGGCTAAAGGGTTAGCAAAATGCCTTAGAGCTAAAATAACTAAGAGTTTTTGGGGGTTATGACTAGAATGCTGAGGATGGAAAGACTCTGACAATGCTGAAGATGGAATGTGTTCACCGTACCTCAAAATAAGAATCTTGGATCTACATCCCTCGGGGCAACGATGATAAGAAAACGCCAGACATTTAAGACCACAATCCTTTACCTACTAGAGCTGTCTGAAGACGCTCTATCAGTCTGTTTATCTTTAGAGGGGCAATAGTCATGACAGCACAGATAATAAGGATCTGTCTATAGATAATTCAGGGGGAAAATGACTCCTGCTTAATGAGCACTGCTATTCCCTGTTAAGTGAAGATGACAGAAATATATGAGCTGAATCTGCCCTGAAATCTACCCCTTTCTTCTGTTAATTAATGCATAAAGGGATAGCAACAGCTGCACAGAAACACAATAGCCATTCAACTCTAATAGGAAAACCTTTCACGGTTAGGTGGAAACTTGCAGCGACCCGTTGACAAGCATAGCTTAACCCTTCTGTCATCATTCTGTAATTACATATAGGCAAATGGCATGTTACATGAACTGTTAGATATACTTTGGTCAGTGTGTATTTTAAAGCTCAAGCACAGCCAGTGTTCGGGTGTATGTTTAGCAGAGAAGTTTAGGTTTTCAGCAGTAACTGTACGTAATATGTTGGAAAGGTGGAGCAAACTAATGTCTGGATGGAATTCCTTCTTTTCATTGCTGCTAGGAAACACAGAGAAGGAATGTTATACTATGCAAAGTGTCTGTGCACGCCATAGATGCATATGTGAATGGTGACCTTTTGTATTTCAAACAAAGAACATGTGGAAGGATGTGTGTGTGTGCATGTGTGTATTTTGTACACCGCTGTCCAAAATAAAAGAAAACACTGAGCTAAGCATTGACTTGTTATTGCGGTCAAGAAAGGCCAAGGCTTACCAAAGCTGTGACTTTAAAACTTCTGCAATTTTAGGTCATACTTTTTCCAACACAGCATTGAAAATGATTTATTGAGATACAAAGGAAATGTACTCTGAATGAGAATATCTCTGAAATGTAATTCCATTCCTTGTAAAAATCCATTGCACATGTTCTGTGTGTTTGAAGAGTCCCAGGTTTGTTACCTTCATAAAGCTGGGCGTACTGTGGGAATCCTGCAGCTCGGAGCCAGGTGCAGGCCTCTTTGGCTTCGATTTCTACAAAACAAAGACAGGAACGATAGAGAACCAATGTCACGATGTGAAAATCACTAAAAATAAAAAGTAATATATTGAAAATGATGAAGTAACTCCAAATATCACTTGTGAAATGTTAGAGAAGTGAGAAACAGAGGAGGTAGTTTTCATAGATTTTATGATCTTAGAAGCACTGATGGAGCTTGACACCTTAACCCCAACAAGAAAACTCCTGTTGTACAAAGATTTTTCATTGACTTTTATCTAAACAATGTGAAAAAGCTTAAAAAGTGTAAGTTATAAAGATGTCTACAAAAGATACCAGGTAGTGACTAAGCCTGTCTGAAAATATGTTACGGATCAAATAGGCAAACCAAGTCTAAATCTGAATCTTTTAGGCCAGAATTTATAGAATAAAGTCACATGCTAAAGTTTAGTATTTGGTGTAATGTGTTAGCAGGTGATGTGAACTTTCTGACCTTGTGATTATTCTTCTACTCAGGAGCTCAACGCTTCATTCAAAGAAACTGCATTAACACCCTCTTAAGACTATGCAATCAGGGACTCCTGAGGCTGAATTTGATGGAAGGAAGTCTGAAGGAACTTGGACCCAGGAATAATATCATATGACAGCCTGTTCATTATAGTAGGAAATTGCAAAACCAGTTAAACAAATTATTGTGGCGCCTCAAGATTTAAGCATGCTTCTATCTGTGCTACTCATTAACTTCTGATTATTATGGCCTTGTAGAATGAAGGTGTAATTGATCATGAAGACTTGGAAAACACAATTATATGTATGAGATGCGTCAATATTAGCAACCTGTAGGGTCTACCCTGCCTCTTTACCAATGACCATTTTAGATAGGCACCAGCATCCCGCACAAACCTTCAAGGATAAGATGGTATAGAGGATGAATGGATGATAAATGGCCTGAACTTGTGTCACGTTTTATCTAGTCAAGAGGAATCCAGACGCTGTATACTAAATTCGGTGATTCACCCATTCATGCACACATTCACAAGCTGATGGTGGCATTCCACTATAGTTAGCGAAGTTGCCCTGGGGCAGAATGGCAGAAATGAGGCTTCCATGCACCAGCGCCCTCTGGCCACCACTAGCAGGGAAGGCATGCAAAATGTTTTACCGAATACGCAACGACTTAGACAGACAGAGTGAGCTTCGAGCCAGAAACCCCCAGCTTACAGGACAAACTTCTATACAATCACCATTATTGATAGAGACCTGTCATTTTTAACTCCCTTGTTCACAACACCGCCAGACAAACTCTTTCATAAGTGCCCTTAAAGGCAGGGTGTGACATTTTGACTTGCTTTGCTAAGTGTTGTGACTGAATGCAGAGGTTCTCAGGGTGTCAGAGGATCCGTGGGGACAGTCTCCCAATTATGTGTGAAAGCCTTTTAGATGACATATGCCAAATGGCCCTCAACACCCCAATCTGCTACAAATAAGCAAACAGCTGGAAGAGAAGGAAAAAACATGTCTGTCAAGGCCTTTGAATGCTGACTTTACAACATTGTCACTGTGGCGAAGGGATAGAAAGTGCAAATGTGGCACGAACTTAAGAAAATGTTTCAAAACAATTTGACAAAAGCAGGAAAAGAAAACTGCAGACCTACAGATGAAAGTTGGACTGATCTGTTTGCATTTAGACATTATAGTCATGCTGTTTCAACCAGTGTTGATTAGTTATTCTTTCAATATTGTTGCCATGATAGTTCCTTTTTCTAATACTTTTAGAATAATAAAGAAAAGTATGCAGAAGATAGAGACCTGCTGAGATGCTTACAGCACTAAGTTCAGTTTCTTGAAAACAAAAAAAAAGGCACCCATAAAACCCTCTGAGACAGACAGAGGCCAAAGGACTCCTGTGAAAGGTCTAGTCTACACATTATGCAAGCATTTACATACCAACAACAAGCCTAGGCGGCAGATAAACTCTAACAACAAGGTGTTAGAAAAAGTTCACCCCCTTGTCACTGCAGAGGCAGGCTGCTTCAAGACTGACATCAGACCAACTTCCACCAAAGTGACCAGTTGAAGACCTTTCTCTGTTTCCCACATCAAAATGAAATTACACGTCTCAAAAAGAGTGTGTCTTAGTGTGTGTGTGTTTCGTTTTGTATTTTTAGAGCATAGTAAACCAAAAGAAACATAGACACTGAGCAGTAATTACACATACATTCCTCAAGACGAGGGCGAAAGTTTTCTATACTTGTTTGTGAATAGATTTGCGTTTGTGTGTGTATAAAGCAGCCCCTGTGTCTCCAAAAAACAAACACAGAGTGATTTGAGGACAAATCACTGAAAACACAGTAAATCTATTGAAATGCAAATTAGATATACAAAGTGAAAGCTTTCTAACTCAAAAGTCCAGAATAACAAATATGGGATCTTGCAAGCCACTTTGGTTGTTGCCTATCCAAAGACATGCCCACTCCCTTAGCATGTCTATTAAATCTATTTCCAAATGATATGGTTTGAATTTTATGTTCTGAGAAAATTTTAAGATGAATAATATTTATCACCAAATCACATTATTTATCCAAATATGAAGCAGGAAAATGGATCCAGCTTTTGTTTGTGTCCAGGAAGTAGACAGGAGTATGGAGTATTTGAAACAAACAGCTCAACAATGGAGTTGCTCCACACACATGCATATGCATCTCAAAAACAAGCAACAAAAAAGACACAGTCCATTACAAACCCCAACCCACACCCCAAAAACAAAAGGACCTCTAACCACCTTTACTTACCTAACCATCTCGCAACCAATTCTCTGGCATGGTTGCATTTTATTTTACTTTCTTACTTGTGTTCACCCCAACTCCTAAATCAGGGAAACTACCTCACTTCCTCTTCCCACACAGGAAGAGATCTGCTATGAAGTGCCATGGCCACTGACCGACCATTTCGCTGGAAGGGCCCGGCCTTCATTTGTTCCAGGCCAGATAATAGGAGGAGAGGCAGCCAAGGCAAACATGAGGTCCGGTGATTGTGTGCACAAAAGCAAACCTCCTTCTGGTTAGAGACGGACACAAAGCCACACCGGACGAATGTCTTAAAGCACGCACTCAGAGCTTAAACTGTGACAGGAATGAGGGTCGATCATAGTGCTTGTCCATAGAGACGTTGTCGACTGTAGTCGATAATCAATCCAACCCATTCTAACAACAAATCCATTGGTGACAGAAAACTCAATGTGCCATGATAATTATAGCTACCACTGGCCTCGCTTTTGTGAAAGAGCAAAATCAAACATCTCAACAGAAGGAGCCAGAGCAGAATTGTTAGTTTTGTACCCATGACTTCAAGCTTGTAGATGTTCTAGCAAAATCACCAGTGTAAAACTTCCTAAATACATAAGAAACATAACAAACTTCTCTTCTGACACTACTACCTGCTCCCACAAAGTTTGTGAACACAGAAAAACAACAACTTAAACCGATTCAAAACTTTAGACCACAACGCAGCTTGTATTTCTGACTGAGGGGTCAAACAGGATGTCTGAAATTTTCCTGTATGCCAGTGAATAGTTGGCTGAAACTGAACTGGCCTCACTACCACGACAACAGCAGCAATAAAACTTATCTTAAAGCTTTCAAATATTTAGCCACACCTTAAGGTAAAGTCACTATTGTGTCAAGCAGGCGCCAGCAATATCCTTTCACCTGAAGTTTTAGCTAGTCTCAAAATACTTCAGGTTGATTTGAACAAACAGGAGGATAAGGTTAAGAGTGATTCACTGTATATTATAAAATATGCCAATAACAAAGATCAAAAGTTATAGGCATCATTCAAAAACTGTGGGCAAAGATCTTTTATCAAGTGCAAAACTTCTAATGCTCACCACTGTATCAATTTCTAATTTTATCTACTGTGGTTGCTCTCGCTTTATACCTCCTCTGACCAAAGTCTCTAGTGATGTCTTTTGCTTATTTCTACTCTGTTGGCCCCTTCTCTGCTCCCGTCTCCCTTCCGGGGGCAGGAAATTCTCACAATTGCTGGCCACAGCTTCCCTCCATCGCAGGAGGCTACGGGGGTCTGGCTAGACTGGCTCTGAATGCTCAGCTCCGGAGGGAGTTTGTCAGCGGTGAGCAAACAAAGGATGCTGCTTGCAGTCCCCCACCTTAAAAGGCTCTGCCATTTCAAACTGGAGGTCAGAAGAGTACAGTTATCTTCAAGAGTAGGTCTTTGAAGTTGAACATTGAGAAGAATGCTTAAGGTGACCTCTGTTGTGACCTGCGGTCGCTTATCTGAAATTGCCTGATCACCGGTGGGTTTCCAAAGGGGCAACTGTAAAAGAAAAACTCCAAAGGGCAGCTCTAAGGATTCTTATCAACTTCAGGTCTGAGTAGATCATTCTGAAAGAACTGCAAAGTTAACCTAAACAGGTAGGGTGATAAATCTCCAAAGAGTCTGTGACAGAGTAGTGGCGAAAAACAAGAAAAGTCACAAGAATGACAGTATTTCTGTATATTGGGTCATGTTTTGAGCCGTTTTGGAGTAACAGTTTCCCTGAAAGGCTAAACTTTGAGTCTCAACCACTGGTAGCCTCAAAACGCTGAGACCAACTGGACACCAAAGCTTATTCTAGCGTGACGAGTATTGAAATCTAAAGATGTATGACATCAGATTTTTGTCTCCAATTTGGTGTCATATTTTGTGATTCACATTCAGGGACAGTTGGTGTTCACACAGAGGGTCTTGCTGTTAGCTAAGTGATATGGTACCAGAGATATCACCATCTGGTTGGCCTCAAGCAGTGTCTTCAACACACACACACACACACACACACATAGACACACACACACGCGTGCACGCATTCGCACAAGAAACAAAAATGAAGTTACTCACATCAACCACTCAAGTTATTTACCACCAGCTGGTGTAGGAACGCAGGCGTGGATCCATAGACACATACACAAGCAAACTCCACAGCTGGGCCAGATGGATCATAGCTTTGCTAATCCCAAAGGCCTCAGTGCCCCTGATGACAGATTTATACTCTCCAGGAGCGGCTTGTCCCTGGATCAGGTGACCTGACTTTCTCAAAGCCCTCTGCGGCGCTTTCTACAGCCAGATGAGGATTATCTTTCCTCCCCAAAACATTCAGATATCCAAGGATGTACCCTTCTCCATAAGGAAAGAAAAAGCTAAAGGGAACATATGGATCCACTTGCCTGGCAGGCGGACCAAAGCAGGATGTAAATTTACCAGATAAAGCAAAAGCTAACTTCCTGTTTCACAGAGAGCAGATGAGGCGTATTTCCTTCTTCAGATCCTCTCACAGAAACAAATTTCTTTTCAGAGTTTAGTCTTGTGTTCTCAGTGAAAAAAACAAACAAACAAGCGTTCAACTAAGATACTATTCTTCTCGTTCCTGGGACGTGACTGTTTTTCTCCTGGTGTTCTTCATTAACTCTGTGTTGCACCAAAAATAAATATGTGCCTATATACATGTGTGTGTGTGTCTCTGAGCACGTTCCAAATGGTTTTATGGTTTAAGTGACCCTCTCTGCACTCATATCTGACCCAGGCCTTAGTGACTGATAATAGACAGTGTGTTGGAATAGACACAACTGTTGGGACAAAGTGGAAAGACTGGAAACATCCAGTCAGGACAACATCAAGACTGAAAACAAGACTTCATACAGCTGCAACACAAGGCCAGAGGCACAAGTAGTTAACAAAGCTTGAAGTCCAGATATGGAAGATGAGTTAGGGATTGTTATTGGTCTATATTCCTATGGTTTATCAAATCTTAAAGGCTAAATCCCATTTCACCCTTTGCTGCTCAATGTTTAGCCCACCACAAAGCAGTTCATAGGATTTGGTTGCCCCAGTTGATTCTGGGGAAGAGAGCAAAGGAGCTATTAAACCTTAAGTTTTTAATTCTTTTCGGAGGCACACTGAAACAAACAAAACTGTGGTTGATTAAACTTCCAAACGCTTTTTCAATGGCACAACAACCACTTCCAAAATCCCCCCAATTTTACAGTATCACTTATAACTGTACAAGATAAATTTCAAAACTTTCTTCAACACGTCCCAAAAGGACTTCCAGACTAATGTGTTATGATATCAACAGATTAATCACAGCAACAGACTAACTGAAAAGAGGCAATTATTATTAGGATACATTTGATTTATAGAGCAAGTAAAAAAATAAATAAATAAAGTGACAACTAATGATATGTCGGGCTTCAGAAGAAGTGTCAAATCCTTTCCACTGTCTCACTTTAATGTAGCATTTGATTTTATTACTATACAACATTCCATGGCTTATTTATTTCTTATATTTAAAAATATGTCTGTAGATTAGGTGTATGTTCCAATTCTTATCTTGCCCTTCTTTCTCATTCTGATGATTTGAATCAAATTTTGATCCAGTTGCATTCCATAAAATCCAGCGGTGAGTTGCGCAATCCCCAACCCAGATGTGCATTTTTTATTATCGATATTCATTTGTCAATGAAAATTTACAGCGCCGGATTATATTTTGTAAGTGTAAGCATTCCGTCTGCCCTCAGCGGTGCGCTCATCTGCAGGAAACCTTTTATTTTTTTTTTTTTTTTTTTTTTTTTTTATTTTGGCAGAGGTGTGTATAAAAAAAACGGGAGAGAGAACCTGAAAAATATATATATATTTTTAATCATGGCTAGAGAAGCATCTCTGACACGGTGTGCGTTTCTCTGTCTCTCTCTCTCTGTGTGTGTGCGTGTGTGTGTGTGTGTGTGGGGGTGCGTGTGTGTGCGTGTGTTTGCGTGCGTGTGCGTGTGTTTGTGTGTGTAAGTCGTGAAAGGTTATCTGGTAAACAAAACCCGGGGATATTCAGTGGATTGTAAACAGGACTGGGGACGTGAAGGTATGCGACGAGAAGGGGGGCAGATTTCTTATCTGACAGCCTGAAGCGTTAAACGCTTTCTAGACGACTAGGAAGAATCTGACATGTCAAGGCGAAATTATAGAAAAGTAATGCATGCAATAAATCAAATGTAGAAATAACAGATTTAAACAGTCACAAAAATAGGGTTTAATGGGGGGGGGGAGGGGAAATACCTAAATCTTAAAAACAGTCAAAGTAAAACACTAAAATCATTATGTGTATTTTGTGGTGGATATCAGTCGCTGACTTACGTGTTAATATCATCGTTACGCGTCACGGTCGCGAGTCCCGCTGCGCCCCGGCTGGTATCCGCTCAGATCCACTCCGCGCTCAGTACAAAGTCCGCATAGTAAATCCAGTGTGGGCAATAAAAAAATAAAAAATAAAAAACAACAACAACAGCAAAAAAAACACTATAGAGTTGGTCGCAAATGTCCTTTAATCGTGTTACAAAACGATAAATCCATTTGTTTCTGGTTGGGTTCTGACGCGTTTCTTTTCAGCACCTTCCAGCTCCCTCCGACGCTCAGGATGCAGATCCCAGCGGGAATGTGAATGGAGAACTGTGTGATTCAAGCTTTAGGAATGGGCAACTCAGAGGTGGCTCCACCTCCCCCCTCCCCCCTCCCCATCCAGATCCACTCCTCTGCTGCGCCCCACCTGATAAGGAGCAGCTGCAGACCTGTGGAGTCGCTAACATGTAAGGAGTGGAGGGGGGGGGGGGGGGCGAAAAAACCTCCTCCACCTCTATGACAACACGGATTTTCAAAGCGCAGAAAGTGATGCGGTCATTTTTTTTTTATTATTATTATTTTTTTTAGACTTCATCAAAGTGATGAACTTTCCCCTTGAGGTGATTCCTCATGGGGGGAAGGAATATTCCTTCCTTCATTTCAGCTTCTACCACTCCCCTAATGAGCTGCATTTGACTCCTGGGTTGGCACCCAGTTTGCATATTATTAGGAACGAGTGGAGACAACTGTGAGACGCTCCTTTGTGTCGCCAGATTAGTCTGAAAAGCGCAAGTGGTGCCGTGAAAAGACGGCCCGCTGCAGGTATGACAATGCACTCACAGCCCGCCCCTCCCGCCCTTCACCGCGAGGCGCGCCCAGTGCACATACACCACACAATCAGGTCGACTGAATGGTGTGAGAGAATAATTTAACCATTTTTTTCTTGAAAACCCTATTATTTAGTTCAGGTCTTGCATCATATTCTAATATTCCTGAGGAATTGGATGATGTGTTTTCATCAGCTGTAAACCATAATAGTAGAAATAAAGCGTCTGAAATGCATCACCATGTTCAAGGAATGTATAAAAACCATTTTCTTTTAAATACTGAATGTATTTGAAATGTATTCCAGTTAATAATCATACAATAGGAGGATCATTTTTTCCATCCACATCAAAAACAGAACAAATTTTAACATCTGGTTTACCCTCGATTCATGGCAACGCAAACAAATAACAAACCCAACAGAGATTTGTTTAAAGATCTTGTCAGGCCTAAGCTGTAGCTTAGTTTCCATCTCGTAGGATGAGCTTGGTTGCGACCATATATTTCACACCTCCACATTATTTTCTATGATCTCACAGTATTAAGGTGGAGCAAGAAAAAGAGAAAGCCAGACAAGTCATCATGTGGCAAGGAAACGTCTGTAACCCAAAGCTTGGATGGCAAGCAAATGGAGGGAAAGGATGATGCAGAAAATCCTGGATGACTGTTCAGTTCGTTGTTGGCAGCCATTTCTGTCCCAGCTGACGCCTCAGTCAGAAGCAATTTAGCCAGAAACATAGATACCGCCAACTCCATTAAAGAGCATGTGTGTGTGTGTGTGTGTGTGCGTGTGTGTGTGTGTGTGTGTGTGCGAAGCAATGTAAAAAGGCTGCATATATATCCAGCACAGCATTAAAGTATTTCTCTGTTTTTGAAGTAATCTGATTGTGTCTTGATCCAAGTAAGAACTGGATACTGAGATACAGAAGTCGACTCGAAATATTTCCTGTAAATCTCAAAAAGCCATAAAACCTGGATAATATTTACATTAGATTTTTTATATGGATAGATTTGATTGACTCTCCATTCTCATGTACTTGTGTCACTTCAAAATTTTCATTATTCAACTCAGACCTTTGTCACCATGTGTTTAGTCCGTTTGGTGACGTGTCTTTGCTTCAACACACCTCAGTGAAGAAGAAGTAGAAGAAGTTTTATTTATATAGCACTTTTCCAGCAACAAGGCAGTTTAAAGTGCCTAATAACATAAAATAATAATTTTATTCCCAAGTATCAGTTTCACAGGTGTCAAGACATGATTGAATTTAGCAAAAACAATAACAGCCTTATGGCACTCGAGCATAAAACAACGTACAATCCAGTCAGCGAAACTATCGAAAGGGAGCTCATTAACTTAGGAAAACCGACACAAAATTCATAACCTGCCGGAAGAAAGGGATAATTACTGTGTGCGAGGGTGTGTGAGTGACAGTGAGAGCAAGCATAAGCAGAGGAAGCACAAATGTAGAGAGATTACCAAACAAGGCCAAATCCCTGAGCAGAAAAAAAACCCGACCACCCAGAGTCTGCGCCCAAAACACCAACGCTAAAACCTCTCTCTTCCAACGTGGGTCCACGCGAGGAGACGAGGGGGCTCCAACTCTCCGAGATATTTTCTAGTGATAATTGCGAAAGAATGCCCGCAACTGTTGATGAATGTGTGTGGTAAAGCGTTTGAGATCAGACGAGCAGACGTGCCGCTGCTGCCAGTAGCTGCAGGGCAAATGAGTGCGTCTGTTTCAGAGTGTCTGCAGTTTCCATTCATCAAAGTTCGTCAGAGAGCTCGGCTTATGATTCAAATACAAATCAAATACAAGTATAATATGGGTGTGGGACAAAAGAAGGGAAATAAGGAGATGCAATGGTGTTAGAAGGATTACAACGAGCGCTGCATATAAATGTTCCCCAGAAAAGAGAACTAGAAATAAAAACTTCAACTTAATACATTTGATTTAATAGATTACTTTGTTTGTCTGTATTATCACCACTAATTTAAACACTAGGCGGTCATTTGATTTCCAGTCCTACAGCTGCTGAACTGTTAGGCAAAGCTACTGTTGCAAGTCATAACCTTTGCTTTGTCACCTCTGACCCCCAGGGATAAAGGAAGTGAAAATCTTGGCAAATCAGCATTATAAATAATAAACTGAAAACTAGGAAAAATGATGGAGAGAATAATAGGAGGAGCAGAGATCAGAAGTGAGAGAAAGATGCAGAGTAAAGACAAAAGTCATGCAGCTTCAAAGAGCTATCCTCTGGGTTATAGCCTTGGGGTTCACCAGTACTAACCCCAAACAGAGGGGCCAAGTGAAGGTCAGTGGACGGACTCATTCCAACGCACACATACCACATGCACACACACACACACACGCCCACATGTATGCACGCACGCAGACAAGGCCATGTCAACAAACACTCCCAGCGGAGATAACCAAATCATGGGTTTGTAAAAGTTATAGTGGTCTTTTGGAGGTAAAAAAAAAAATGTTGCTGTGTTCGGTCTGTGTGAGTAAACATCAGTAAGTTGATTTACTCTCACTGAGTTAAAAATATGCCTTTGAAATATAGTTTTGTATTTGTTGAAATTTTTTTGTATACTGTCACTGTTATTTAATCTCTTTAGAGCTTTTTTTGGTTACACATTGTCATTCTTAGTGTATTTGATTGAGATTTTACATGATACAGCGACACAAAATACTGGATAACTATGAAGTGCATCAAAAAGGAACTTTTTACAAACAAAACTCTTCAAGTTTACCAAGACATGGCTGTCCCCTTAGGCTCACAGGCTGGGCAAGGAGAGCCATAGTCAGGGAAGCAGCCAAGAGTTACCCACTGTAACTCGGGAGGAGCTGCAGAGATCCACAGCTAAGATGGAATAATCTATTAATAGGCAAATTATTAGTCACCAAATCTGCAAATCTGCCCTTTACGGAAGAGTGGCAAGGAAAACACGACTGTTGGAAGCAAGCCACAAAAATACTAGTTTGCAGTTTTCAAAGATATAAATGAAGGTGCTCTGGTCAGATGAGACCAAAACCATTTGGCCTACATGTAAAAACTATGGTAGAAATAAACCATCATGTCGCCCTGAACACAGAGACACCACCATAAATCACAGTGGTGGCAGCATCATGTTGTGGGGATGCGTTTCTTCAGGTGGGGGAGGAAAACTGTTGTCACAGTTGATGGATAGATGGATGGAGTCAAGACCATTCTTGAAGGAAATCATATAGAGCTTTTATGTGACAAAAGGGTTGAAACTTTGCAGTGATCATCTAATTCATGTTCATTTAGAGGAGTAAAGCACATATTTCTTCTCCCTAATGAAGAGAAAAATGGATTAGAAGATATTACTGGTACATTTATTGTCATCCTAGTGTAGAAAATAATGCCAATATTTCATGAAAAGCAGTATTTTGTGTTACGGGGCCTCAGTGGAAGGCCATTAAAATCTTAATTAATTTAAATTTAACCTTTAACCTAGCAAGTAGGTTAAAGGTATGCTCCCATATGCAGAATAGTTTAGCATTTCACTGATGTAGGTTCAAATAATGGGTGCAACTGTTGAGACATAAACAGATAGGGTGGAGGAGGAGTGGATAATCTTTTCATAACAGGAATCAATCTTTTCATAACAGGAATCTCCAGAAATAGTTCATCCATAGTCTCTGGGATCAGCCCAATAAGACACTGATTAGAGGCAGGGAAAGAGAGAGAGAGAGAGAGAGAGAGAGACAGAGAGAGACAGAGAGAGAGCAAATGCTTGCAAACACACAATGGTGAGGAGGAAGTGCAAGGAGACAGAGGCTTGGTTTGGCTCTCACAAAAACACACGCACACACGCACACAAACAGAGGAAGTGTGAAGGAGACAGAAGACCAAGCGCCTCGCCAATACCCTCTCTGGGCTTTGATGGACTGATCGTGGTCACAATAGAGACAGGAGCCTGACACACACGCTTTACACAAACAATGGATCCATGTGGTTCTGTCAAAGTAAGCATTCCGAGGTGGATCCATTTATCATCAGTTTTTCTTGACACGCCCCGGGAGTAAAGGCTCCGAGGGCCGCAGCATTCTGCTCTAGCAGGAGCTTTGAAGTTTCTTTGATTTCGCCTGCACAGCTGCTTATGAAATTTAAACCAAAAATTTGTTAATTTCTGCCATTGATTTTCTTGAACAGTAAACACATAAACACACACTTTCAAGGACGGCATGTTCTTTCATAATACAATTTGAAGCTCTTCGGTGTGGTTGCTGAAATCTTTTCGTTTAATATCCTCAAATAAACTACAGATCCACATAAATCCCCATGTTAGTGAAAACCAATACTGATCGCTCCACTTGGTTTCTTGTACCACAGACCTAATCCAGGGTCTCAGACTGAGCTTGCAGGGAATATTTAGCCCCAGAGTGGATCCTTCAGGTTAAAATAATAAGTGACAAGTGAGTGGTGGAATATGTGTTTAACTGATTTGTGTAATATCAGGGATTAGGCAGAACCTGTACCACCTTAGGAAAATATTGTTTACACGTTCAAATATATATATAAAAAGACTGCAGACAATGGTACGTGAAAAAGTTGCTTTAGACCAAACAATTCTGGGGACTCCCTCAGGAAACAGCCAGCTGGGGAACTCCCCAAAAACGTTTCATTTTTCCTCTCTGTTTGCATTCATGCATCTAAAGCGGGACTCTAAAATAGCAACAAGAGGGTATCAATCCGACGTGGATGTTGGTTGCTGTGCATTTGTTTGTCAAAACTTGTAACGATATTTAATTTTTATTTGAACTATTTGAATGGTAGTTGCTTCTGCTTTGGCTTGTGTTTGTGTAGCAGGTGTCACGTTATGTGGTCTCGATCAGTCATCACACAAACTGGGACACTTTGGTGCTCAGGTAGTTCTAAAAGTGGGAATAAAATGCATAAAATGGGCATGTTATGCTTGGTTCCTATTTGAATTAGTACAAAAATGATTTGGTTTCAACATTTAGGAGAGAAAAACATAACGCAGTATATTAAAGGCACACCAATTAATTGATTAAAATCACTTGATCGGCTCGATGTCAGGGATGCCAGTAACTGTAAGCTGAAAGTTATCTTATAGGCTTTGCATTTTCAGACAATGGCAATACAAAACCATTATATTAAATAAGCATTTAATAATAATGATTATTAACCATTATTTAAATGATGTTATAATCATTTTTAATAATATGATTATTTAAACAATGCTACATTTGTGTTATTTCATTAACTCTTAAAAAGCATTAAATACTGAGTCTGGATCTGTCAGCACAAAAACAGAGATCATAGTTTAAGGCCAAATATTTGTTTCAAAGTTTCCAATTCAGATTTCAATCTGTCCTCTATAATGACTATTAACATTATTTCCCACTGACATATTTCTTACTGCAGCTTTGTTGATTGAAAGCCAGTGAGTTTTCCTTTGAGATCACCCACTGAACATGTGTGTTCAGGGAACAAGCAAGTTTTATGAGCTGATCCACTCAACTAAAAATGATTTTTGTTTTGGAGAGTGCTTCATAATTGATCACAAGATAAAAAAATGACTCTTTAAAGAAAACTCTTGCCTCAGGGTTCACGCAGTACTTGCCTGCCCTCGTGCTTGCTTGTGCCCCATTTCTTTGATTTTCATGGCGGCTATTGCTTTGAGGAACACTTGTGTGAAAAGCCAAACTTTCTCAAATATATTTGAGAATATATTTTCTACATCACAAGACGGTGTGTAAACTTTTCTTTTAGCTTAACTCACGTAGTTAATTTAAATGCTACCATACAAGATGTCTACTAAACCTTGGATGTTGCATATATACACCAAAAATACAACGTTCATGTCTGGAGAGGCAAAATTCCCCACAAGAAATGCACTTCTTCATCAGTTAGAGGGTAAAATTCTCACCAAATTCAGTAGTCCAGTGTAGCACTTAGCTTCAGATTTAACATTTAGAGAAACTGCATCAAAATTACGATATCAGTAGTTAGTTGATCAGCATTTCAACAAATACACAGGGCCAGAGCTCCATATTGTTGCTCATGTTTCTCCCATTAGTCATGCCTAGAGAAGGCAGAATAGGGGAGGGTTTGCTTCAGGGTGAGAATTAGATGGCAGAGGAAGGAAGAACGCAACTGAAAGAGATTTTTAAGAGGTTAATAGAACAAGTCAGACACATGTGGATTAGAAAAACTGGCTGAAGACATTTAAAGGCAAACTTAGAAAACAAGAAGTTGCAAACAGCTTGGACGTTCAAGTAAAAGTAGCAAGGCACTTCTAGATTCTAAGTTTGAAACATTTCTTCAAAAATGTGGGGAAAATTAGCTTAAAAATGCTATTCCACAAACATCAGATCATTATGAACTTTTATTCCACCAAGAGTGATGATGTTTAATGGCAACCTCTTGCTTTGGCAGAAGGAAACCATCTGGTTTGATATTTCTACAGGCTCAGAGAGCGGAGGAACAGCTTTTCATTAGCCAAAGAGTTACTGTGTGTGCCTACATTTTCCAAGAATTACAAGCGGTAGCGGTTTGCTTGGGAAACCAACATGAATATTTGGGGAGTGGTTAATGATGCCAACCATATGGTTGTGAATGGAGGAGCGTTCAGAGCTGCCTCACGACGCCTGGAAACTTCCAGAGTTCCTGTTCCAGACCAAGTGACGTACAATAATTGCTTTTTTGATGAACATGTGTTCCACATTGCTTGATTTTCCAAACACCCGAGTTTATCGGACAGATTAAAGTAAACCAAAATAGATGTTAGTGTTTATCCTCACCTGTGTGAGTTTAAAGTAAACAAACTGGGAAGCAAATGTCTCTTGAACCTTTTTTTTTTTTTTAAGCTGTTGTGTTTGTTAGAAGCTTTTTCTCATGTGAGAACCCCCGGTTTCTAATGTGAACTTCATTCGTTAATTTGTGTTTTATCATTTCTGAATTTCCTGTTTTATCAACAATTGTGTTCACTGTACTTGGCACCGTTCAATTTAGTATCAGATCAGGATTTGGTATCGATACAATCCTACTCTTAAAACAAACAAACAAAAGAAAACTGATCAAGACATTCCCATTTGACAATGTTGATTTTATGCGTAGATCAAATCAAATTAACGTTTGTTGCAAAGTGCAGCAAAATAATGTTGTAAACAAACTAAAAACAATAACAAAATGCAGCAGATAAACTATTTCACTAATTTAAGATATTTGACTAGTTTCTGGATCCTGTTTTTTGCTATCAGATAATTTCTCAGGTGACTGGTTTAAATATAAGGTCATCAGGTGATTAGAGCTAACAAACCCATGAGGACTTCAGGATAATGCTAATTAAAATGTGGAAAAGATTCTGACAACTTGATGTATACAGAATGTGAGCTGCATTCACTTTTCTGAAGCTGTCATTCTCCTGCTGACTTCAGTTTCCTCAAATATATCAAATGTTTAATAGCCTGTGTTATAGAGCTGCTTACCATTAGTATTACTAAAGGTTTCTCCAACTGTGGCGAAAGGCTGCAGCTCAGTTAAATTCATGTTTATACAGAATGTGAAGCACGTGCCTGCACTTTTGTTCCAGAAATTTGGCCACCTCAGCTATAAAGAAAATACAGCTGGGAGACACTTATTTTGTACATCACAAAAATAAAGTGACAGCGATCTGTAAGAATGCAGAGTGTGCTGATAGTATCTGCCACTGTGATGAATTGTTTGGAATGAAAGTGCAGTTGGCAGACGCACCGAAGAGCTGGCACTGGTGTAAACTGGTGCATGCCAACTGGCTTTCAGCAGCGGTGACTCAGCCAGCCTGAGGTGCGAACTGTGATCTGCAAACGGTCTGGAAAGAGCCCCACTGCAACGTTTTTGTGAATTTAGGCGTAGCTGGAGGTGTGACAGGATTATTGTCCGTTACCAAGGAGAAGAAGAGATATTACATCAGGGAGAAAAAATTAATGGTTTACTTTGGGCACATGCCACGTTTTTTTTTTTTTGTTTTGTTTTGTTTTGGTTTTTGTTCAATTGAAGTTTCATTTTATTTTAAATATATTCCTTTCCACATGCATCCAAAGGGCATAAAATGTGCGTTCAAGATCTCTAGAGAATTTTTTTTTTGCATACCTCCATTATCTTTCCTGTTTTTGACTTTTGTGTCAGACATAACTGAGTCCAGTGACGCCCAAATTCCATAAAACCAGATATCCATTTTCTCTCCCTGTGTGCATTATCTGTCAGCAGACAGCGCAGGAAGTTGAAGCTTTAGTCTTCTCTGCTTTGACCCATGACCTCCTTTGTACCCCTGGCCTTTTGAGAGCCATGTGTCAGACTGTGCAGACATGAAGCCTGTCATGACAAACACAAACCAGGTTCACCTGGGAGATTGCTCCTCATCTTGAGGTTCCTTCAAGCCAAAGTGCACCAAATAGGTTTGAATTTCAGACTGATCTCCGCAAACGGCCGACATCTAAAGGCTCCTGGGCCATTTTTCAGAGCTTAGGACAAATGAGAGTGCTACTGATCAAAGCATGATAAATGACAGGACAGGTAAGAAAATATACACATATTTTAATTACTTCTTAATGAAACACAATCTTCTTCAGATGCCTATTTCACATTTTAAGCAAAGTGAAGCAAAATGCAATATTTATAGTACTTTGCAAAAAGTAAAACTGCAACCATTTTATATTTTGTCACAATATAACCACAAACTCTGAGATACTTCACTAGGAATTTATGTGGTGAAAAGCTTAAACTTCATATCACTCAGAGCACAACTTTACCATAGGGAATCATGATGTCAGGATTGCCATGCTGTGAGGAACTTTTCTTTATTAGACAAGGAACCTGTTGAAGATGGACAGAGATAAATGAAGCCTGAGCAGGAAGATTGGGGCTGACTGACAAACCTTTGAAAACTGTGCATAATTTTCCTACTTTTCGCAGTTTAACAATTCCAATTGGAAATTATGGTTCTAAAAATGTGATTTTAGAATACATTCTGTGTTCAAAAAAAATTTCCACAATTTCCAGCTCTGACCCAATTTAAATAATTGATTTCCAGCAACTCCTCAGGTGCTTCTTCTCTATTTTGCTTCAAGTATGCTTCAGTTCAAGACTGCCAAAACACAACAGGAAAGCAGAGAGCATCCAGCCAGTCTTGTCTGATTCCTCACGGGACAACCTTGACCTACTAATCTCTGTATAGACAAGGTAATGTATTCCCAAGGCAATTGCCTCATGACCTCAGTAAACACAGAGACTCATTTGGAAACGCTCTTTTCTGTGTTTCTTTCTTGCTTCTGTGCAAACCAACATTTGCATGTGTGACATATTTTTCAAGGAGTACGCAGAGAGTCAACAATGAGGGGTTTTGATATGATTATGAAGGGGCTTCATTCAGTTGAAAGTCTAAATATTTATCTGCATGCATAGCTGGCCCCAATACAGCATGCAGGAATCGAAGGAATCTAAAACATTAGGCTATGTGTAAATAAACAGGTCGAACTGAGGGTAGGTGTTGCAGTATAAGGAGAGAGGTAGATAAGCACCGGATTGACCCTGGTTAGTTTAACTTATTTTTTCCTTAAATGTTTACGATTTTATATGTTTTGTGTCAGTTTCGGTTTTCGCATCTAGCAGATGTTGAGCATCCTTCCTTTTCTTGAATAATATCCAGAAGATATTAGTGCCCCATTCTTACCACCATTTCTTTTTTTGGCTGTTCTTTCTTTCTCTCCTCCTTTCCTCCTTTCTTTCTTTCTTGTCTATGTTTCTGTCCTACACAAAGAAGTGGTTAGTTTATTTACTCTGCAAACTAATAGATGGCACCGACACATCTTAGGGTGGAGACATTGGGTGATGAACAGGAGCCTCAGTCAGACCTGTGGCTTCCCCCTCATCCGTCTGCTTCCCATTGGTCCCAGGAGGACACTAGGTATCTCTGCTCCCCAGTGTGGAGGAGGACCAATCTCCTCCAGCTGGAGTTTGGGCAGGAGAGACCGAGCAACCAATTGTCTCAGGTTTGGTTTCCATTGACCCTCGCTCAGTGTGTTTATTTTGCAAGTAGCAAATGTCAATGAATAGATAGAAAACTTGAAGCAGTAAATCCATAGAAGTACCTGAGAATGAAATGCTATTTACTATAAATGTAATAAAAATGATCAAAACTTTTCTCAGTTTTGAGAGGTAGTAATTGTTGCTGATTCAAACATGTGTTTCAACAGAAAAAAGATCAGCATCTGGCATAAATTTTTGTTTCAACTCAAGGTGCAAATTTGTCATTTGTTCCAGTCTGCAAAGGCCTGTCAGGTCCTTTCAAAGGGAAGCTACTAAATCCTGCAGGATTTTAACAATGAACAACAAACAGTGGAAAACACATTTAATACCCAAATACCCAATTTTTAATGCCAAAGAATAATCTTATAGAACTTGGATAAAGTTCCAGTCCCAATTGAGAATTAGGGTATAACTTACAACCAAAATGTTCAATTTGACCATAAGCTCTGCGGTACGGACAGAACTGATGCAACAATGGATACTTCTGGTTCAAAGCAAAGGATAATATGAATAGACCTGCAACATAAACTAAACTATGCAACAAAACCCAAACCTGTAGGGAGCAATATTTTTTAAAAGAATAAGACATTAGTCAAGAATGCAGAAGAATTTCAAAATCATTTGTCTCCATTTCTTTATTCTCCCTGCTACTTCATCACTTACAAAGTATCCCTCAGGGAAATTACCTGTGATTTAGTCCCTTAGTCTTTCCTGATGTGAGGCTTACAAAAATAAGAACGTTTGATAAATTGCTCAAAGTATCACAATCAGAAAACAGCCTACAGGAAAAAACGGAGACAGATGGAACATAGTAGGAATGTGAGATTCTTTAGGTTTTGAAATTACTCTTAAAAAACAATGTTGAGTGTGAGACCTGAGAGTGCCAGGATTTTCTAGGTCATGTCTCACTGTGTTTATATTAAAAGAGCCACTTAAGTGTTACATTTGGCAGCTATGTTGACCCTGCAGACAGAAAGACAAAGAGCGTGAAGGACTCAACGTGTTTTCTCATCATTAGAGTTTAAATGGACACTACCTGAAAAGAGGAAAGATGTCATACACTGTCTAAAGGCTACTTTGAAGAACATTTTTAATCTATTATAAGTTTGTCATACAACATGATGTTTCAGGTAGCACATGGAAAATGTGTCATCTGTCAGGGCAGTTAGGCTAATTAATGCTGGACCTGTATAAAGTTCGCTGACCCTGACCTCGCCCACACATGCAAAAAAAACACATTAAGTTGTCAAAGTGTCACTCTGTCTACAAGTTCGAGCTAAGTGCCCCAGCACATCTATTATTCTCCCTGTAAAGAGCTAAATTAGAGGCTGACTGGGACGCAGAGCGTGACAACACTCAGCCAGTGGCCTTGTATCCACCCATTCAGAGCGCCAAAGGGGTTAGCATCCCAGAGTGACTGGAAGGTGAAGGGTTACACCCACACCTCTTTTATTCTGGAGGATATATGAACAATTATCGACTGATCAGTCAAAAGGGAGATTATGTTCAATCTGTAGTGTGGGGTCTTCACTGAAGAGAACCCAATAAGTCAGAAAGCGAAAGGGATGTTGGGAATTAAATTCTAATATAAAGGAACTATAAAAGAAGTAGCAGGTAATCTTTGGTGCATGTTGGTGTTTCTACTGCAGTTCAAAGTTTCATAATAATTGGGTAAACAAGTTCACCAAGGGTGAAATATGGCATTGCCCTGTGTTATCAGGGTTTTTGTGGGGGGTTTTACTAACATGCTGTTCTGCACATATAATCATCTATAATGTGGCTTTTTTTTTAATGTGGCATATCTGACAGATGCCATGGTTGTTCACATGTTATTTTTCACTAATACATTTGTGTGATCAAAAACATCACCTAAGGATTAGCCTGTCATCTCCAGTGGACTAACTCAGTAAATTAAAAATGGCTGACCCGCTGAGACCGCTTCGCCATGCTAAAATGAGCAGACATCCAGGAAATGAAGGCCCGCCGGAGAGCAAACAAACAACAGACCATGAGATCAGGAACCATGAGATGCAGTTAAGCCACCAGAGATGAGGATGTTTTAATGGGGCTCTAAAACTGGGCTTAAGTACCCATCTGGAATAGATTGTGTCAAAATGTGCTTGTTTAACAGCTAATGATGAGTGACGAGTCACTCTACCCATGCCTCATCATTGCAGACTATGCTTTTATCAACAAAAACACTGGCCTTGTCCTTTTAATCCCCCCCCCCCAAAAAAAAATAAAATAAAATTCACACCTCTTGAATTTTTTATTCCATTTTATCAAGTTACAGCCACAAACCTTATTTTTGCAAACCACTGTATACAAACAGACTTACAAACTGACTATCAGGAAAACCTCAAAGCAGTAGTTACAACGTGATAACTGTGCGCCATTCATGTGAACATAAGCATGCCACTTCTCGGTCCTCTTTTGCCTGATCTGTTCTTACAACTGTGTTCAAAACATCTGAAACCAGCTTAAATGTGAGCAAATGTGATCACTCATTTTTGACACTTTGTTCTGTATCTTTATACTCTGCATTTTAATCAAAAACACATTCCACTGGTATGATCAAATACATTTGCCATAAGAATGGTAAAGAGGGCTTCTGAAAATTCAACTATTTTTTTTTTCCCCTGAAGTGGCCTCTATTCCTATGTTTCATGTCCTGAATAAGCACAATCCTAAGTAATCACGAAGACACAAACTAGTCACACATTTTCCAGAAAATATTAATCACAATCCAGCTTTGTATTCTTTCCACAGCTTTACTTTGTTTTCAGACACTCAGCACAAGATGTTATTGCTTTTCTTTTTAACCGTTTGCTCTACATTCCCCACTCATGTGCCTTATCCCTCCGGGGTCCCTGAGACTCCAACGCATGACTTTCCTCTAATAAAAGCATCCTTGCAGTATTGATTAAAGCTGGAGACGCAGCCTCTCCACAGCGATTCAAAGTAATAAAGACAGCCCTGTCTACACATCAGCACTGCTCCACACAGCTCTCATAAATTTCTGCTGACGAATGAAGCAAGAGTCTGTGAGTGGACCCCTCTGAAAAACTGCAGCATGATATGAATATTGAGACTGCAGAGAAATCAATAATTTGCCTAAATGTTTGGAACAGCGCTTTTGGATTGCTAAATCTGGAGTTCTGTGAATGTTCACACTGCAAGAATCTACTCTCCATCAGCACATACTGTTAGTAGACTCATGCAATAAAGAGATTCCTTGTTCTAGTTGGGTTTTTATTCTGCTGTTTGGGTCACTGAGCAAGTCAAGTGAGGGGATGAAGTGAAGCATGCACTGTGAAAGGAACAAGAGGAAGTCAAGAGGGCTACTGGGCAATCCTGCTGAAAGTGTCTGACATCTTTCTATGTTTCTAAAAAAAAAGTATAGAAAAGGGCTCTTAACCATTTTGTTTATAAAAAAAAAATAACAGACTAAATCTCCACCTAAACGCAAAATTTTCATGGATTTGACTGAAAGATATTGTTAACCAAAGCATATTCTTCATTGCGAGTTGTGTTACTCCGAAACATAAACGATTTGGTTCATATGGCGTTCATTCCTTCAGCTCAAAAATGTCTCCCGTGATTTTCGTTTTCATTAAATGAAATGAGAAAGAAATGAGACACATGTCAATAAAAAACAGATGGATCTTTTAGGTCATGAGTCAGAAAGCAACCCAGTGCTCCAACAAGAGAAAGTGCAGAAAGACGGAAGGAGAGGGAGCGCTTTGCAGCAAGCAAAGCAAACAAGTTTGGCTCAAGCTTGTTGGAGTCACTGAGTTTAGCAAAACATTCCTGAGTCTTTGAAACAAGTGGCCTTGTGAGACAGACACAAGAGGGCTTTAAATCACCCAACAGGAGCAGAGCTGAAGGACTCTAGCTCTGTCATAAATATCTCAAGAGTTTTACCTGCATGTCAAGTTAAACGACTACCAGGTTAAAAGGTGTACCACACTGATGTGATAAGCAATGAGAGATAACATGCCGCTAATGACATTCAGAGTTTAGCGTCTTGTGAACCAGGTGATAAAAGGTCAAAATTTTATTAGGATGTCAAGTGTTAACAAGTAACATAAAACACTGCCAATGCACCAGTCATGTTGATTATCCTTTGAACTATTATATGTTTTATACTGACGAAGACATGGTGCTTTAAAGTCTCTTTTAGACCATTCGAACTCAACACAGTTCCGTGCTGAGACGCACGAGTGCTTTAATAAAATAAATAAAATCTCTGGCACAAACCGAGTCGACAGATAAGAAAAAGATGCTCTTGGCCTACTTGTTCAAAACCTCATGACTGGGATGTGATGCAGGCGCTGTGGAAGAGACGATGGAGCGTATGGTAAAATAATAAAGAGGTGTTCTATTTTAAGACAAACTCGACCTAAATGTCAAAGCATCCTGAAACGTGACTCTCCAAGAGGGGAGCTGGTGCCTTGGAGAAACATCACAAGCTTTTCTGAAGAGTGAATCACGTGAAACGTTCAGAGGAACAAGATAAATGACCGCAAGTCAGAACACTTAGGTTTGAGGTAACACTGCTCATCTAATTGCAGTGTCAACCAAAGGGACGAATCAGGCTGAACACGCGGTTGTGAGAGTTGATGTGCTTCAAAGAGGAAATGGACGCTGCACTCGGACCTGATTGACATTAACAAGGGCCAAAAAGCATTTGCAAAATAGCAAGTCATCTGGAATATTTATGCAGTGGTTTCAACTGGAGTGGTTTTAAGAACCAGAAGTTCATTTTGGAGCTGGTCCCATTCTGATCAGCAGTTAGCTTGAGTAATTTCTAACGAATTTGTGCTTCTCCCATTACATCATGGGCATGAATACCATATTCATTTCAACTTTAAATGGTGGATTTTGATCTTTTTATTCCTTTCACAGGCTGCTGTGATGGGTTTTGCTCACACTGCTACACTTAATAGTTGGTACATTGTTCTTAGGTTGAGAGTATTTCCTCAACCTCTCCTAACACACTTCCTTCAATCCTTGTCTTCACCTCATCGCATTAAATTTTTCTCCAGAACACATTTGGATTCCCCACATGGGTGGCTAACAGTTCCAGTCTGACTTGAAGGCTTCAGTTTTGACGGAGGTGCTTCTTTCTGGCTAGGCTCTCTTTTTATCAATGGAAACATAACGTTGGCTTTGATGGGTTTGGTCCTTGATGATTTCAACAATATTTTTGAAAAACCTTAGTGCATTTCTTTGTGGCTGAAGGTGATAGTTTGGGTTATTAGGTTATATGGTCAAAACCTGGACATAATTTGACGTTTTAACAATGTTCTAACAATCACTGACGCCAAAAAAAGGTTTTGGGATGTATACAACAAGCTAATATTGTTCTTCTGAGATGGTCTCCACATCAATCCTGTTGACAAAATAAGCTTAAATGATTAAAAGTCAATGACGGCAGAAAAATAATCATTTTTCAATGGCTACATTATTCTGATCAGAATAAGTTATCCTCCAAAATTCATCTTAGGAACTTGGTAAGTTTTCAATTTATAGTTGAGTATCTTTCACCAAGAATTAGTTGGTGTGTATGTCTATATCTGTGCCACTACCTGTAATGTCAGTCTTGTGTGGATTACAGAAGATTGGTGATGAATTAAAACTGTCACTGCACTGTGGTATCTACCGGAAGACAATGAGTAGCAAAGCAACCTCACAGAATTCAATAAAAAAAAAAAAAAAAATCACTTTAAGATGTTATTTTTCTCTAATAAAACCACAACATACAACAGTGCACTTTGACTCTGTTTGCATTTGCATGTTCAATGATCACACAGTGACAAAGTAGAGCTACCAACCACAAGGTCATCTAACTGGGCACAAAACCTTCCACTTTTCAGTCCAGTTGAATAAAAAACTAACTTTTTTTTCCCATTAATAGCGAACGCAACGTAATTCGCCAATCCTGGTTTTGTGTTTCAAGATTTTATAGAAACCAGCAAAACAAATTTCATAATAGAGATTCTTCTCTGGACAAACTGAAGCAGTGATCAATTCAAACAAGTCTTGCTGTGAAATCATTATTTCAGCTTATTTGTCACATAGTTGCTTGCTGTGCTTTTCTTTCTCTGAGACTTCTAGTGATGTCACACCGGTGTGCCCCTTCTGACTTCCTCTTTTGGCCTCCTTGTACCATGAAATGATCCTGCTGGGTTGCTGTATAGTCCTGTAGGGCCCAGCAGACCCGTACCAACTGTGTGGTCTAACAAAAGAAGGGTGTGAGCAGACCGGAACATGTTCACAGGCCTCCCCTGACCTACACACAATAGCTGGTTTGCTACTTAATAATCACCTTTTCATGCACAAATTGTCTTTGGTTCTTAAATATGTTTAAGCAGTACAGCAAGCAGAAGTCTCTTCTGCTGTAGATTGATCTCCACAATGATTCTTCAAAATGAATTGAACACTGCCTCTGTTTTTAGAGGGTCCACTGCTAAATCATTCAGTTCTGCGATGCATCAGACAGCAAGATGTCAACACACTGCCAGTGTAATCTACAGGATGTTGTTCAAGTGAAGACAAGTCGTGACTTGTGTTGACTTGTTATAGAGTTAAAAGGAACTACTTGTTCCTGAAAACATGCTGAAAACATTTTCCAATTATCCAACTATGGCAAGATAAAAAGAGAGTCAGCTGTAAATGTTTATTACCTACAAAAATGAATTTGAGAAAATACTCTGAAATTAACAATTAATGATAAATACATCTTCAAGGATGGATGGCTTCATGCACATTTCTTCAGGAAATCATTGGCAGATGGAGATAAGGATTGCGTTAGATGATACATGGACAGTGGCAAACAGCTATTCGTGAAGTAGTGACTGCCTTGCCAACTACCTAAATGGCAGCCCAGCTGGTTGACGTGGCAGAGTGAGGATACAGAATATGGTATGTGTAGAAAGAGATAGGCAGTAGAGATAGCGTCCTACATGCATGGATTATTTCCAGATGGGAATAATCCATCCTACAGCTGGAAATAATCCACACTTGTGGGTGGACAAGTGTGGATTGTCCACACTGTTTGGTTTTTGTTTTGGACAATTTCAAAAGCAGTGCAAGCGAGACTAACTCCGGTTATCTGGTCTGCACACTTGAGTACTTGAGACTACAACCACCTATACTGCCAGTTGGGTCACAGTATTAAGTCTACCGAATAGCAACTAATGAATTAACGGTGCTGACTAATTTTTTATGCAAGTCCATTGCTTCTTGGACATCAAGACAGTTTTAGGTGTTTCTTTTCTCTTCTTAAGGAAGACTCAACTTCAGCAATATCCACTGGACAATAGCAACCCATTTTCTTTCCAATGAATATATCTGACTTGAACTCACATGCTACTTCATTACTACCAGATTCTACCCCCTTTTATCTTTTAGAAAATTTAACAAGATGTTCTCCTTCACACAACCGCCACTCACACACTGCACATTTCACCTCTTTGTAGGACTATTCTCTGTATACCTGAGAGAAGGTTGTGTTCGAAAATCCCAGTAGATCAGCACTTTCTGAAATGATCATAGCAGTCTGTCTGGCACCACATTCAAAGTCACCTTTCTTCGCCATTCTGATGCTTGATTTGTCTTTAAACCCTGATGTCTAAAAACACTCATGTTTCAGCCTGAGTTGCTATTTATATTCACAATCAGTTAAGCAGGTAAGTGTTTATGAAAAGATAGCAAAAATACTCATTGTTGTAACAATGTTAACTTGAAGACGTTGAGATAAAATAGAACATATATCCAGTAGGCAGAAAGTCCAGATATCAGTTGTACTTTTTAATTTGATTACCAAAACATCTAACATCTAATTTCCTTTCTCTAATTACCGACTTCAGCAGAGACCTACACAATGTTCAGGTCACAGATGTGGTTTTAGTGCATGCTGAGTGCCGAGTATGGGGGAGGCGGGGAAGCCTGTCAGCACAAGTGGCAAGGAGAGCATTCAAGCTGAGTGTTGCTGACATAATTCAGTAAGCAGTTTCTGAACATCCTGTACTGAGTGTTGCTGTGTGTGAAGAATCAAAGGCATCCATCTGTCTATTCCTTCCCAACACTCAAATCATTCACACCTCTAAATTTATTTTAAAACCCTCTGGTTGATCAACGTGGATCAGCCCTAGTTCTTTGTTAAATTTAGACATATACGGTATCGCCATGCATGATAAACCAACAACTGCACAATATTCTAAATGTGTTGGTGTATGGCGAGCAAAAAATAAACTGATTTGAACAAAAGATGTGTATGTAAACATCACTTTGCACAGGTACTCATTAGTATCTCTCTGGAAGGACACACCCTAACTCTTTAGGAAAGTTGTCTGTAAAACATATGCAGAGGAAGTTGTGGTATCTTAAAAAATGTATTTATGGATTTCCGCTGCCTAAAGAGGCTAAAAAAAGAGGATGGATGAGGACAATAGTTTGGCGAATAAGTCATCTCTCTGACACCTTTAAGTGCACAAAGAGCGGTGTGGAAACTGGGACTTGTTAGTGCACATACTCAGAGTTCTTCAGAGCATATTTCTCCCTGTGGCTGTAAACATGATTCACTTTGTGATGGAATCACAGGGATGACAAGTCCAAGGAAAGGAAACATGGCTATTGGGTTTCAGGATGAGTCAAACTGCACAGGACTAACATGAAGTCCTTGAAAGCAAACGCTCATGTTTCTGAATGAATCACAAACCAAATTCAAAGGCCTCTGAGTCTTGATGTGCCTGTACGCTGTGCAGATTATACCAGGTTAGAACAACAATGGCAAAGTTAAAATGATTTCTAATGGGTTTTTTTATGGCTGCCAATAAACCTAAAGTGTGTGCTGAAAAGACAGAGAATCAAAATTATAATATGCCAACAATATTCAAAATAATTGGCACAATTTTGTACCATATCTGACTTTCTAGAGTTAAAAAAAATAAAGAAATCTGCAACAGGACATTTTGTACTAATCAGGGGTCTGTTTGTACCAGTCAGGGGATTTTTCGCACCAGTTTTGGCAACAAAAGTCATTCTCTATATATTTCCTAACATATAGAGAAATGATTTACCATAGATGGAAATAGGGTGCAAAAACAAATTCTTAAGGAAGATAAATAAACTAAAAAACACATTAAGTTTGAGCATTTTGGTCACCAATTATTTTCAGAGCATGTAAATGCTTGAAAACCAAATAAGAACTGATAACTTATGTATTTATTGCTATAAATAAATCAGAAAAAATTTCTTGTTTACAGAAATGGAGGAAGGAAGGCATAAACTTACTAACATGTAGATACAGATACAGAAATGCAGATGGCAATTGTTGGAGTGGTGAATGGAGTCGTGATAATTGGATCAACAAGTCTATCCCACTTTTGTTTGATTGTAAGAGGCTGTAAATATTGGATTCACAGCATCAGGCTACCCTGAGCTGGGCTTGCGTAAGCATATGATTCTGGATTCATTTGGAAACTTTTGTATCCTTCATTGAATGCAAATCTATGAGCACTTAAACTTGTGTTGAGGATGATGAAATTTCATAATCAAACTTCTGCAATCTGTCATCCCAAAGGATGACTGGTGGTCTCTTCTCAAGCTTCTCTGAAAGTGCCTGATGCGTTTGATCTCAGCCATCTGGAGCCAACATAAAAAGCATTTCTGTAGCTAACTCTGTCCTCCAGCTGCTGCTCTTAGTGATATATATTATTAAGAGGTAAGCTAACCAGAGAGCTGGGTACTCTGGTGTAATGGATGTCTATCTGGTTCATAAGTTAAACATGGTCCAAACCACACCTAAAGCATTTGCAGGAAGGCTCGTCACAGGCAAAAAAGTCAACACTGCTCGTCTGCAGGCGCTGACAGGGAAAATAAACTCCAGGAATTAATTACAAAGTTACCAAAATAGGAATGAAAACACCTTCAGATTCCACACCCCATCTATTAAAAGACACAAATCTGCTGATCTATTGATATTTTTGTCAGTTTATTTGACAAAACAGCTTAAAAGGTATCTTTTCATTTCTTACAATGACAAAGCAGTTTTTTTTTTGTTTTTTTTTTTCCATCCAGCTATTTTAACACTACATACACATGCTAAAACAATAACACCTGCCATCTGAGCCCATGTTCTTACCTGCAAGTCGACTTTCTCGGGCAGGCTTTCTGAGCATATCTAGAGCTTTGCTGGTGGAGGACCTGATGTGGTCACTGAAGGACCTCTGCAGCAGCAGCAGCCTCATAGATCGAGACATATCAACGAGCATCCGCCCTAAGCGTACCTACGCCACACTCCTTCCCACACCTGTTCCTGAAGAAATTGATTTTCCACGACAGATCCGCCTTGTTCTGCTGCTACACTTTTCTAGCCCTAACATACATACGTTGTTATTTGCCTTTTTGTACTCTCTCCACCTATATGGTTCTGTAGTGTCCTTCTCCACCGCCCAGTCTCTGCTTTGTCGGAGTCCAGCCTGTACACTCCAGTCTGCTGCAGCAAGCATCAGTGCAGTAACTGCTGGGACACATCCAGCCAGTGCTGCAACGTTCTCATATTCTATTCTGCCAGCATGTGTGTCTGGGAGAGTGTGTGAGTACATGCGCGTGGAAGTGCTTTTTTAAATACAAGCTCCAGTGCTCTCTGCGAATATCTGAGTAGTTCACAGTCACGACTGGCGTTTTATCTCAACTCTCACTCTTTTCTATTTTGACTCTGTTCTTCATCACATTCATCTTCACATATCAGCTCTTCTTTTTCCAGTACAGGTAGGTACATCAAAGCCAGTTATATAAGCAAATTCTGTGTCAGCTCCACCTGTCCAGGTCCATTTGCTCCAAAAGACAAGAAAACAAAGAAGGATCCTTTCAGAACTATAAATTGCAAAGGCCTTACAAAAAAAAAAAGCTAAATATAGAATTCCAACTGTGAAACTCATGGGTTTTAATCCACACTATGTTTCAACTTATGCCATGTACTGTAATTCTGACTGAAACATGTGGTGCTCACCCACTAAGTCATAAACACAAGCTCATGTGCTGACAGTTCTTGTGAAACTCAACTGCACTGTGACCATTATGTAACAAAAACATTTAAGCTTCTAAGACGGACAAAATCGACACAATGAAATCCATTAGTGCTGCGGAGTTGATCGGATAATGCTGATTTAGCCTCTATTAGGGAAGCCAAGTTCTCTGGGGCCTGTGAGAAAGCCTTGGCCATTAAATGAATCAACAAAAACAAGAAATATCAGATCACCTCAACTAATAATGACATGTTGTTTTATGATGGTGTCTCTGCAATGCGGCTTCTCTTGTCAGTCTTTCTTGACAGCGACTGATATTTTATCTCAACAGCAGTTTTTGCAAATCAGCCTCAACATCAGTTTACTCAGTTGAAAATCTCATACAGTTTTCTGGAAACTGTCAACTAAAGTGCACAAAGCTTAAAATTTTGCTCCTAACGATATAGTTGACTCGACACGTCTGCAGCCATTAATACACTCTGGTCTTGCTCCTGTTGGCATGTTTTTATGAGGAGCAGTTTACTCAAGGACGAAATTACTGCAAGCATGTTTACTTGCTGTTTAGATGACTGCTGATTATTTGGCTACCAAAATACATGTATTTATTAAGCAGAGCAGGTCCCATGACACAGAAACACCAGGAAGATACAGCAGCCAAAACAGTTTCTCTCTCCCTGTGAACATAGTTGCAAACTGCTTACAGTTGAAATCAAATAGTTACATAAACTGTATGAAAAGGATAAAAAAAAAAAAACTTTCTGTCTTAGTCATTGACAGCAAAATCAGATCAAATTATTCTGTTTTCTAACAGAACAATTCTCATTACAGTCTCAGGAGTATTTGCAAACTCTCAGAGCACTTTAAGGGAGATGAATGGCAATTTATTATATTGTGTCAAGAATGCCAACAGCAACTAAAAGTAATGTCTCCTGTAAACCTAAATTGCTCAATATGATTAAAAAAGAGGACTATAGATTTGGTTTTATTACATAGTTTGTGCTGCTGCCCACACTTACTCTTAAAATTAAAATGACATCCAATAAAGCTGATTTAAAATACATTCCCCAAAGTCCACTTAATAATAAAAGTTATGGTCTCCTTTTTAAAAATCATCAAGCCCACATGGTTCAGTTCCATTGATGCAGCTTATTACTTATTGTGGTTTGCCATGTTGAGCAGAATGTTCTGATCAGGCCGTTGCGTTCTACAGTAAGCTTGAGGAAAAGAGCCAATCAATCGGGATAGTAAGAGAAGGTAATGTACCCAGCATAAGGCTTATTTCAGCTTGCTGATAGCTCTGTGCTCATCGTGAACAATTGACTTTAAGGTCCCCAAGGTGAGAGTGATAATGCTGGATTACTGTGTTTTTACTTTGTGGCAGCCGACTGACCTCTGTAAAAGAATTGTAAAAGTGGATAAGACAATGGCAAAGAGAACCAGTCTATTAAAAACAGGTCTTCATGTCCTTTGTCATTGTGTTGAAATCATAAAATGGCAATCTAAATCTAAATTGAAGATTATATTCTGAAACTCTCCAATGCAATCTTGTGCTAGTAGTAATATTCCAGGAGCGCATCAGTTTATCTAACTTTTTTTGTTTTAGCTTGAAGAATAAAGTCCTAAAAGGTGACGTCAGACGGATGGACATATGAAGGAGAAAGTGTTTTTAATTATGCCAAATGCTCCCTCTGTGTAAGGCATTCCAGCAGCATGTATCTACATCTGTCCCATCAGGAGGATAGAGGACAACTTGACGACATACTGACCCACAAATGGAAACAGGAGTGGCGGAGGTGGGTGGACTTCAAACAGAGCACATAAACAGTACGTGAGCGCCTACATGATCAAAACATTGATGAAAACAATGCAACTCACAGTCTTTTACAGCAAGGCCAACAATATGTCAGCTGGAACATGTATGTCTGGGTGTGCCTGATATTGGTGGACCCTTTGATGTGAAGATCTGCTAGACGTTTTGTTCTGCTCTCAGCCAGGAACTCTCTATTTTACTCGGATCTATCTACAGATGACATTCCTGCACCTTGCTAAACTATAACAGAACTTCCCACAGATTTATGACACTGTGCAAACTAGAGTTCAGAGAAGAACACAAGTGAAGTGATTTGGAAATAATTTAAATTGATGCTAATTGAAAGTGAAATACATAATTTAACCTGGAAACAGTGACATAAAAAAATTGATTTACTCTTATAAGCCTCTACAGCGTATTAAAGACCACTTTTTAGTGGAAATTTAGATCTTGTTTTTTCTTCAGAATGGCATTAGCTTTTGTTGGTGTCGCTTCAGCAAAGTTTTGGAAACACTCCTGAGAGATTTTGGTCCATATTGACAGAACAATCGAAAACTGTCAAAATGCAAGACTGCATGCAAATGCACAGACTAATCTTATTGTCTGACGTCACCTCAGAAATCATTAAGGCGTAAAAGCTAAAGTCAGTTTCTGGAATAAATAAGGGAATCTTTAGCATAACTCAGTTTGAAAAAGGGAAGTGAACATTACAAACTAAAATGTAATACTGCATAACTCGATGCACATTTTTATAATAGTGATACCAATTTGTAAAGTCCACTGAAAATGTGACATACCCCGGTCATAACGTAAAGATTACACTGCTAGGTCCCCCCATTTCTGTCTTTGGAGCTATTTTCTTTGCAGACGATTAGTGAAGTCAAGTGGAGTAAAACACTTGACTCCCCTCCTCCCTTCTCTTTCATGAGTGTTTTCAGGGATTTTTGTGTACACACTAATGACCCCGACTCTTGAACCGGTTCTTTGCTGTTGAGCAGGCAGACGGTCCACAACTCCAAAGACATTTAACTAATAGGATGCTGGCACCAAGCAAATACTGCAAGACAAACACGCCCTAAAATCTGCCATTTCACTATTCTGCAGGTTGATCACAAAATTGCTGCAGGTCATATGTTTAATTGAGTCAGGTTATTTAAACACAACACTGTAGATTCAACTAATCTGACTGCTTAAGAGTGATAAATATCGGGTGGGGCCCAAAATGTAGCTTTTTTTTAAATAAAATTGCAAAAAGTTTCACTGAGTTCATTATTACAGAACCTCATTTTATTGCAATTATAATTGAAAGTCTTTCGGGGTATTCTTTGCATGTTCTTACCAGCAGCTCTAATTCAGTCAGGCTGCATGGAGTGGGTTTGTGAACGTCAGTTTTTCACATCATTCCACAGATTCTCAATTGTGTTTAGTTCTGGACTATTAACATGTTAAATGGTCTGGCCCCAACATGCTTGTGTGATCTCAACATCTACACTCCACTGAGAGCTCTCAAGCAACAAGCTTGCTTTACATTTCCATGATCCGACGAGAAAATGTATTTGTAGAAAAACATTACCTTTGGGCTTTATTTGATACCCTACTAAAAAGTATTCGTTTCATTCAGTTTTGTTTGACTTGAATGTAACAAATTGCAAAAGCCCAAAGGTCTGTAATTGCTCCTTCATGTCCATGTGTAATTCTGTCTCTGAATCCTCTCTGTGGCATGGCTCAGGGGCAATAAGGAAAGAAATACATCCCAAATAAAAAGAATTGTGGATTAAGTCCTGGTACATTTTGCAGAGGAGAAGCTGCCTAAAGCCGGAAGGTGTTGAGTCTTTCAGGTGCAGGTGGACATGAGACAAAGAATGTGACCTTGCAAAACAAAACAAAAACAAACAAAAAAAACAAGTAAACACGTTTGCTCCTTAACTGGTTATGAGATGACGTAGAAAAAGTGGGCAAAGGTAGATTCAACCAGGACAAAAAGAATATACAAATGACACATCTGTGCAATGTTGCCTCACATGTCTCATTTGTTTACACACTAATGACCCCGACTCTTGTACCTGTTCTTCACTGGTGAGGAGGCAGACAGGACAAGGACAAAAAGAAGATACAAATGAGGCAACATTGTCTCTGCTCAAGCAACACAGATATACTCATTAAAGAACTCGTTCAGCTAAGGATAACGTCCTCAAAAGGCATGCAGTGACAGGAAGCAAGCCCACAAGAGAAGCAAGTCATTCAGTGTTCTCCACTGTGGTTTCCTCGGAATTAAGAGAAAAGTGGTGTGAAAATGTGACCAATTGAAGAGATGAAGATGTGGTCTGTTGAAGCCACAAGGACAGTCACAAGATCCGAGGGTGGAGCAGGGGCTTCTGGGCTTCCATCTGTGTAAAACGTATTTGTCCAGCAGACGAGTCACAAGGCAATCATAGATTAAGAAAAGTTTAGCATGACTCTATTTACTTTGACACCTCGTATGTGGTAATTTGCACTACAGAGCATAACAGTCGAATGAAAATTAGAGAGAGGTTCTCAAGTCCTGTCCCACTGTTACACACCTCCCATTTGTTTGAGCGGCCTCAGAAGAATGTATGCATTTTTCAATTGTATGTGGTATATTAAATTAACAATCTCTACTAAATTTAGCAAAAAGTCAAGTCTTTTTGAATACGACTGTAAATACATTTTGTAAGGGGTTTTATATGTTTTTTTTTTCTTCACAAAAGTAGTACACACCTCGATACAGTTTGATATTATTTCCATCCCCTTGAGCCCAATGGCCGTGCACTATTTAAAACCGGAGACCATGAAAAGTGACACACACCTGAGACATGACAACTTATAATGTTCCATAAAATCCAATTCATACTTTCACTTTTAGACCCAAATAAGACATTTTACATTGAAACTCATAGAAATAAACAATGAAAACATTTACATTTTTCACAGGAACCACCAAATCCCTAACATCAAAGTTACACTCCCTTATGGGAGCCCATGTATGAGGCTTGTTCTCTCTTTCTCCTCCAGCCAAGTGAGGCTTGAAGTGCAGGTAAAAGTTCAAGCTTTAATCCTGATCTTGGTCCAGTGCCCATCATTGTGTTCTTTACTCTTACTGGTTCATATTTAGACTGGCAAAATAAAGCAGGCTGCCTTGAACCTCAACTACAAACGAGATGAACACGGAAAAAAGGCCATAGAGGAATTTGTTGAGTGTTATGTTTACAAGGTCCAATGCCAGTATGTAAATGTGCAACACAGATCTTTTAACACTCTGTTCTCCATGTTTGTGTGTTGCACAATCATTAAAACCGATAAACCAATCATTGTCACCAATGTCAATTAGTCTGTGGTTCAAAGACTTTTCAATATTTTTAAAAATGTCAGTCACTAACTGAGCTGTTGTGCATAAAGATGAGACAAAATCTGTAAAATGTGGCATGACCAAGCTTGTCATGTTGACGTCTTTGTAAGGGTCAACATCAATGAAAAACTCAAACAGATGACCTGGTCATACTTTGAGCAAGTTCTAGGTCAATAAGGAGCAGTGAAATTGCCCAACCCTCTAAAAAGCCAAAGCCAAAGAAGCAACTATAAATCCAGAAGCTAAAAATGTATAGGAAACCTTTTAACAAAACATGATTTCCCAGTAATATTTTGTACTTTAAATCATCTGTAGATCGAAATGACAAAAATGTTTGCTTTCTTTTCTGGGTTTTGAGCTTCCTGTAGCTGACACAATATTACCACAAGACCAAATGCAATACCGACTAAAATTATTCTTACCTATGGCAAAATTATATGGAAAATAATTTTATTTGAAACAAGAAATACATTTCTGATTGGAAATGAGATGAGTCCCTCTCACAATGGAAGCTGTCCTACTGAAGCACTATGTTTTAACCAGTGAGGCAGTCGATTCCTTAAGCGATTGGTTTTGTAAAACTAAAATGAATTCATGTTATAACACACACAAGAAAACAACCTATAGACATAAACAAAAGCTAGTTCAAATTTGTTTACATGTAGTTAGTAAAAAAAATATACTTTCTACAAACTAGTTGGCTTTATAATCTTTATGACAAGCAATTAACTGTTTGAACCCAACATAAGGGAGAAATGTGGAGTGAATGTGTGTGTGAAACACTGGACAATAGAGTCCTTAATTACAACTATCACATAAGTTAGCTTGATTGCCATGCAGAAGGAAGCCTTTTTGACAGAGTTCAAACGAGAGTGTTTGAAAATAATGAGAACCTTGAACTTCTCTTTGCTTTCTTGCATTTTAATCTTTCCTTCTTTGTGTTTTCACTCACACAAACTCAAGCTGTCAGCGTCCTGGTTAGGAGGATATGAGGTCACAGAGCTAAACAAGGTGTCCCTCTAGATAAGCACACAACACACACTAATCAGTGCCCACAGAAGGGGCTGTAGAGACAGAAAATATTGAATCTATAGGGCATTACATCACAAGGGGCAATTGTCAAAAAGCCATTCTTCATTCATTCACAATTTTTGGGTTTGATGTTCATGTTCCTTGCACAAGTATTCATATCCAAGACTTGACGGTTGTCAAGACTTCCAGAGAAAACTTTTAAGTTTTAAAACAAAAACTTAAGTGTATTTTATTGGTGATAGATCGGCCCACAGTAGAGGTGCTTTACTGTACAACGTAAGAAAAGTGATTCATGGTTTTGACTAATATGTCTGAAAAGTGAGGTGTGCTTTTGAAGTATTTTCTGAACCAGCTTTGTACAGCTGCAGAATGTTACGTTTTCTCATTTATCGTTTTAAAATTGCTCAGGCTCAGTCAGGTCATACAGAGAGTGTCTGTGGACTTGAATTTTTCTGTTCCCAAAGGTTTGCAGTCTGATTTAAGTCTGGATGTTGACTATCAATTCTAACAAATTGATATGCTGTGACCCAAACCACTTGACTCAATATTTAGTTGAGCTTCTAGACTGGAGCTCCACTTCTCTCTCCCTTTTGGAGGACAGCTTCCTCCAAAAACGAGGAATGTGATGGTGGCATTAAGCAGGCATCATCACAATGCTTCACATTCAAGAGGATGTGCATTGCTTGTTTTAGTCTTGGCAATAGACTTGCAAGAAATATGTGCTTTTTGAAGCACTGTACTTCAATATTGTCATCCAACATTGTTTCTTCTTTTTTTGCTTAATTTGTACATTTCGCTGTAGCAAAGCTGAAATGTCACAAGAAACCATTTTTGCAAATCATTCCACATCAGGAAGAAGTGGAGTCATGAAATGACCAACTCTCCTTTATCATATTTAGATTACATAACTTGTGTCATTTCTTGATTCGATAATGTCATGCAGGCCTCATGAATCTCAGCTTGTGATTGGACACGCAAAAGAAGCAGCTTGGCACCAATGGCCTCATTGTGTTCAGGAAAGACACTGACCGCTCACTAAGGTATGTCCAACAAAGCAAGGAGGTCTCAAACTGCTTCAATGCAAAGTGACAACCATGGAAACACCTTATTAGCTACTTCTGAGCTTCTGTTTGTACCCATGGTTGTAAAATTAACCATGAATGAACCATCTTTCATGGCGGTGCAACAGGAGCCTTCAGGGCTTGTCGTGTGATGTAACACTGTCACTAATGTGCCATTCCCAGGGGCTTTAGTGGAGGGGGTACAGAGAGGGCTTTGAAGTGTCACAATGAACACAAGGCTCTGTGCTCCCCCTGCCAAAAATCCCAACATATCCCCGTTTCCCCCTACAGAGTAGTGGGTTTTGACACAAAGACGCAGCGATGGGGGTTACATAACTCGCTTCCAGGGAGTCCGATTGATTTAAATGAAGAAAAACTACCAAGAATGCGTGACCCTTTTGAAGTTGGTATTATGCATTTTTAGGAAGCTTTTGCTCACATTGGGTCATTTGCCAAAAGGTAGAACTCAATTAGACACGTAAGACACGCAACCACACACAAGAAGAAGAAGAGAGAGAGTGAAAGAGCGTTCCTATCAAGCCTGGAATTAGCAGGGGGCAATCAAAAAGCTTGTGCCTATGTCACGTCTAATGTCCAGTATTGTTTACTAAAGGTCTGATGACACAGGGGATGAAGGGAAATGAGGAAGATAATGAACGTTGCCAGGAAGTAAATTTGTTTGACTATATTTGCTAATGAACAGGCTTTCTAATCTGACATAGAATCCTGAGTTTATTGTCCAGCTCAATCCACAACGAAGTCAACATGAAGCATACATGTCCTGAAAGTAAGCCTCTTTATCAATGGTCAGATAACTGTAACTGCATAAATGGCTTAAATGAATACACAGACAAGCTAAGGAAAGCATCAAAAAACCAACCAACAGAGCCAAGATAACTCTGAAGGAGCTGTAGCTCACGTGGGGGATTTTTTAATTATTATTATTTATACATGTTCTCTATAAATGTGTCCACTATGAAAGAGTGGTTGAGCTTGAGAAGCTCTTTGGGGGCATTGGGACAATAGATGTTATGAAATTCAGGTAAATCAGGGAGGAAAGACTTTTCGAGGCAGCAAAACACTTGAGACTATAAAACAATTGTCCCACAGGACATTGACCCTGGACATGCAACCAGAGTCATAACAGTTTAGATAAAAACATAATCATGATTGGGAGGGTACAGTCAAAGTCCAGACCTATGTCCAGTTGTGAATTTGTGGAATACTTGAAAATTGCTGTTCACATACAATGTACAGCCAGTTTGACTGAGTTTGATCTCTCTTTTTATTTTGCCAAAGAATAGTCAGAAACACATCTCTATTGCTGCAAATTGTGGTTCTGCAATGCTGACTTTTGACTTGAGGAACTAAATGATAATGAATATACAAGTTCTTAAATTCTGTCCCTTTCACTTCATAACAACTAACTAGTTTGTTTTGGTCTAACACATAAAATAATATCAAACACATTACAGTACTTTGCATATCTTTGTAGTATGCATTTATATATTTACTTCTAGTTGGTGGAACACTTTTAAAAGACTGGTGAAGGTGAACAAAAAAATGAGGACAAAAGGTGAATGAGAAAATGGTTCAAAAGTGCATCAGGCTCGACATCTAGTCTGGCTTTTATCGTCAAAAGGCAAAGGATGGTTAAGAAGACGAGACTGCAACCTTATCTACATCTTGCATCCAGTGTCTGCAGCTAAATGTTGTCTCCTTGTGCTCTCAATCCTCTTTGCCCTCAAGTTTTGAACACAGAGAAGGTTATCTATTAGAAAAGTCTTTAAAACCTTCTCACATGACCACAGCTGATAAGCTGCAAAGTGTTTTCTTAAGCTTCATAGAAACAGCAAACAGGTTATAGGAAAAAGGTGCTGATCAAATCAGAAGATTTCAGATTCTCAGGTAGCAAACCACAGATTATAAACAAACTTCCCGTTTTACGATTAGAAGTGACTTACCTGCTTTTTTCTTCCCAGAAGCAACGGAGAGGCCCTGGGGAAAAAAAAAAAGAAAAAAGAAAAAAAGAACATAGTTAAAATTTGGTTTCTAGAATTTTCGTAATGCTTTAATGTTCATACAAATCGCTGCACTTTATCGCAGTGATTGGCTGATAAACCGAGTTTATCAGAAGATATGTGTTGTGCTGGTGAAACAATACATATCTACAGAAACTCCTGGCACTGAAAAGTTTAATCAAGATTTACCACACACTCACCTAAATATACAGTTTGAATAGAAAGTCACAGGGCTGCATGGATACACTGGGGTTACGCTCAGAGGAACTCCAGAGACTCTACAGTCCCAGAAATAAGTCTGCATAGTTTTCTGATGTGCACATGTTTAATAAATGGCCAAAGCAGATAATAAACTCACTAGAGACCTCTGAACAAATATCACATCATTAATAGTCTGAGCAATATGAACACTTTTTTCATGACTCAGTGTTGTTTCAACTCTCATGTAGGGAAAACATTATAGATAGAAATCACAGCATAGTAGATTTTCCTCATGCATTGAACTTAATATATCCTTCTTTGGAGTTGTTGTGGATTCTAGAAATTACTACTGCGCTCACAGCGAGTGGAGAGTAAGTGTGTGCGTATGTGTGCGTCTGAGTGTGTGTGGAGAGCAGCAGTCACATGGAATGCAAAGGTCTTTCTTGCCCATGACATTTGACCTCGGGGCTTCGGCTGAGCTCTGCACCCTGACCTGTTTTAATCTGCACTCCTCTACAAGAGATTGGAGCTATTAAAAAGAATTCCTGTAATACACTGACAATGTCCACATTTCCATCCATGTGCAAAATGTAGGAAGCACTCCCCCACATTCTAGGCGTATGGAGCGCGTAGCACCAGTGCTGGCCCTCCCCAACGTAACGCGACACACTGCTGTTCAGAAAGCTGCTACATTTTTCTCTAGCTTACAAAAAGAACAAATTGAGCTGTCTGGGAATGTTCAAAACTATAAAAGCACAGACAGTCACGGTTTGTAAACTAATGGAGAACAATCGCTCATAATTCAAATTACAGTTCCTTACAGGTAGCCGTTCATTTTGCGTGGCGAATGAACTCGTGGACATCAGCCTGTGATGTCTGTGTTACTCTTTACAGACTGAAACAACAAAATAAGTGTAAAAAATACATGCATGTTTTTTTTAAATACTTGTGTAAATCGTTGTATTGGTATTCTAGATATTCAAAAGATTTGGTGCAAACAAAAAGACATTCAATCAATCAATCAATCAATCAAATTTTATTTGTATAGCACATTTCAGCTACAAGGCATTCCAAGTCATGCCTTCATTCATTCCTTCATTCATTCATTGAATGAATGAAGGAATGGTGAAACTGTACATAATTCAAAACATTTTATTTTTCTGCTTGGCATTTTTACTGCCAAAAAACCTAATTGATACCATTCACATACTTTTTGTCGATGACTAGCAGCCATATAGTTCAAGTTGACAAAAACACTGGGAGCATGAAGAAAACACATGATTGGTTTTGTGTTTTCAAAACCAATAATTTATTTATTTATTTATTTATTTATTTATTTATTTATTTATTTATTTATTTATTTATGTTTGCAGGAAAATGCACTGTGTTGCAACATCCCAAATTTAATTTAACAGTCTGAAGTGCAACAAACTTGGCTGGATGTTAACCCCCATCCATCCCTTAAAAGAAGGACACAGTTTAATGCAATGAACTCTTTAAATTAGAGTAAACAAAGATGATGGTGTCTCTTTTACAGGCATGTGGTTTTGTTGCACCACCCATTCTCAATGTGTGCCCGCCCTCTGTTCCTGGCATGACATGCAGCAGGTTCTCACTGCGTGGGATTGCCCAGGCAAGTGTCAAGTGTTCACTGGGAACCTGTGGGCTGCGGAGCCACTTCAGCTGTCTCGTTTACTGCCATTAATTTCATGGAAGTGACCTGGTTTGGGGGTATGGTATTTGTTTCCCTTACACATGTGTCTAGGAAGGACTGTGGGCCTGCAAGGTTATATGCCATATGGTTATTGTTTCCCTGACCGCAGTCTGCACTTTAGTGAAACAGATTTTCCCATGAATTGTTTTGCTATGGTACATGTACTTCAGAAATTGTCTTTCCATCTACATCTGAAAGCATTTTCTCCAGGTTCAAACATAAAATCCTTAATAGGTTTCTTTAAAAACCTTAAAATCTCCTCTGATGGAAATGGTTTATAGCATATCTTTAAAGATCTGTAAAACACTAACATGGCAGAATTTTATAATAGTTTTTTCTTTGTTTTGAAAAAAAAAAATGCCTTGATACTTAACACTTTGTCTTGCAGACAGATGTCATTTTGATTTGCCCCAACAGAGAGCATATTTTGTTTGTGCCTCTATATTTGTGATAAGTAATCACTGGCAGTGGCTCATACGCAAACCCAGGCAATCCAACAAGCTAGTTTCTTTCCCTCCGTTAGCCTCTTATCGCCTGTTCCACCTCTGGAGGTTGGATGCATGTGTGTGTGTGTGTGTGTGTGTGTGTGTGTGTGTGTGTATGTGTGTGTGTGACCACCCATGGTCTGTGCTAGCTGGGGATTATGAGTCTTAAGCTAACCCAAACCTTTTCTCCACCACTTAGTGCAAATAGCTAAATTGGTCCATATGGCTAAGAGTCAGTCTTAAGGTAACTGTGTGTGATCAGGGAAGGATTGCATGTGCACTGCCACAAAAACCCTTGGAGAAGCCATCTGGAATTTACTTATTCATTATCAACAGCCCAATGCGTTGCAGTGCATCTTCAAAGAAATTCATTTTTCTCTATACTCTGTCAGATTAGGATCAGAAAAAGTAAGAAATTGTGAGAAAGTCCCATGTTAGCTTTTTTTCTTGAAAGTTTGACCCCAAATGCTTTTCGAGGACGTTCCGCAATTAAACAGGTTTCATATGCCACACTTATTTTATAAATAGGGGAAGTGAGTTTTCTGCAGTAAAGGCAAATTAGCGCCTAGATGTTCGATTTAACAGTAAGTACAAACCAAAACAGCAAAAAACATTTAAAAAGCCATTCTGAGATCAAAAGCACAATTAGACTGTCACAACCTCCTTTGCAAAAAGACCAGTCGGAGACATCCTGGGTCAGACTTTTAAAACACTGACTACGCGAAGCACTTTAGATGCAGTGTCAATGAGGCTATGCTATGTCAATGAGGTTGAATGCTTACTACCTTACATGATACAATCGCCTGAACAAATTTACGACATTCCTTCGAAATGGTCTTAAAAGAAAATCAAGGGAAAAGACAATAATCTTCACTGACATGAATCATCAGTGAGGTAATGTAAGTTGAAGGAAAACATCAATGAAATCACTTGAAAACACACTCCAGCTAAGAATCTCACTCAGAAACTTGAACCACACGGCCAAATAAGCGTCCCTTTTAATTGCGCTGCGGTTTATTGTGCATTCCTGTGTACTTGTGTCTGAGTGCATTCAGTTTGTTGTTCTCTGATTTATGACACTTCATTATCAGCGTGCTGCGGGGCTGTTTCCAGATGCTTGGATCTTCTAGTCATCCTTAAGATTTACAGTCAACATGTACCGTCATCCTGCAAATATTGCTGTACCGTTTGTCTTCATCACGCAGCAGATGCGCCTTTTTACAAGGCAAACGTACTGGCTTTTAAGACCATGAGTGTTCATGAGTGCTGTTTTAATAAAAAAAAGAAAGAAAATCGATAGAAAAATATTAAATTGCACTTGAGGTTATGTTGATTTGATAATTTAATGAAGAGGGATAATGAGTGCACGGTGAACATAGAAATTTATGAGCTATTTGACTTTGGTGAACAGGTACAATAGCTAAAGGTTCACTCAGTCAAAAAAGAATTAAGGGCATCAGCATACAAATCTGTTTAGACAAAAAGTTGCATATGCAAACTGGGTCAGGCTCACACATGTGGATGGCGTGGGTATGTTTTGACTGTGAGGTGCTTTCTTCTAGATGTCATGTTTGATAATCATCAGTGATGAAGTAAATAAACCTTCAAACTGCAGTATGTTTAATTCATGTCTTGTCCTCTCTTGATGCACCAATATACAGCCAAATTGACTGGAAAAACAAGATTTCCTTGTGGGAGTTGGGGAGACGTTCATTTTCAACATCCTGTTCCAAACATAAGCCTTTCTTTTTTTTTTTTTCTTTTTTTTTTTTTTTTCTGATTCTCTTACTGTAAACCACAACAGGCCTGTGTTTGTCTCCTTACTACCGCTGCACTCAGCAGCGCAGTGACCTTGTGGACAATGACACAACACAATGCAGCTAGAAGCGTGGCCATGACCAGAACCCCCTACCGCCAGAACTTGTTGGACTGAATGGTGGTTGGGTTCACAGCTCACTGACTCATTCTGGTGGCCTTTAAGCCAACTGTGTGGGTGGAATGTAGGCAAACATGATTATGCCTGTTGCAGTCTGTGTTGACTATTGACTAAGAGCAGGAATGCAGAAGCAAATGAGTAGATAAATAAAAGGCAGCGAAAGTAGCAAAATCCCAGGGCTTTTATCTGACTAGGACAGTGGGAAGGTGTGGTTTGGATGAAGGATGTTTGGGGACTGCAAGGCTGCCAGAGCGGAACACGGAGGAAGGACAGAGCAGAGGTCTGCGAGTGACCTTAGCACGCAAACCACAGCAAAACTATTGTCTGCCGTGAGCAGACAGATAAAGAGCTAATTTCATACGTAACCTTCTGATAGCGAATTTAATCTGCTTCTCACTGTGTAATAAAAATATCTCTGAAGTATGTGTCCTCTGAAAGAAAACAAAAATAATCAGTACCATGTTGGTTCTATTTTACTGTAGTTACAATCGTCTTTAGGTGAAGTTTTTGCACATTTGCTAATCTGCAAACTAACATTTCTGTCCATTCTTCTTTCTAAAATAGAATGTTCAGTCAGAATAAATGGAGAGCATTTATTTTTAATTTGTGGACTCAATTTTTGCCTCTGACTTGATGAGGCTGCATCAAATCTGAGCAGCTTCCCTGTCCGTGCCGTAACAGCACGCGAGGCCAATGCACAGGGCCAAGGACGACATGTCTGGCATCCACCTCCTCACGCTCTGTTCAGTGTGTCAACTAGAAACCCAGCTTAAGAGGATCTGTGGTCCTCACCTATTCAAATTTTAAAATGTATCCTCAAAACAACAGGAAGCCCGTGCAGGAAGGCCAAAACAGGTGTGATGTGATTATGTTTTATGTGCTCCGGTTAGAAGTCGAGCAGCTGCGTTTTGGACTTACAGTCCGCATGTCAGGGAAATGTGGCTAATCGCAGCACACAGCTCATAGTCCAGTCAATTTGTGATGGAAGCATGAATTACATACTCATTTTTCATTTTATAATATTTACTAATTTTAGTCATTTAAGTTTTAACTGAAAAAAAAAAGGGATTCAACACAATCTGCTTACAAAGTTTAAAATAAAAAGCTATCAAACCAAGATAAGTTATGATGGTTTTAAGAAATTGATCAAATTTGATTAATGCTCTGTTTGTTCCCTCCCAGATGTTTCTGTACCTTGAACAAGGTGCAGTTGTACCACACACGTTGCATTTTCAGATAGGCAGTATGAGGGGTACAAATATATTGATTTGTAACCCAGGCCTGGTTTTAACTTATTTTTACAACTTTATCTCTGCCCTGTCCACTGGGTTTCTCGGTCTCTAATGTCCCCCTTTGTCGTGTCCAACAATTTCCCAAGGCTTTCCCAGAACAGTCGAACTTATACCAAGATTACATTATACACACTCTGACTCTGTTTACTAATTAGCTGACTTCTGAAGGAAAGTAGTTGCAGTAAGTGTTGTTCAGGAGCATCAGAATAAAGAGAAAGATACATATAAATATCAAAGTTTTCTTTAAAAAGAAAAAAAGAAGAAAGAAAAAAAAGTGTTATTTTCCTTCCATAACATCTGAGCACCAATCAGATGAGTTAACCCGAAACGTCACTATTGCCTAATGATGCTTGTGGAAAAAGGTGACAAAAGGTGAAAATGTTCATAGAATGTGATTAATTTCTATATACATACATCTACAACCTGTATATTATAATCTCTATTCCCATTAGAGGATAAATACAGCTCAAAACAAAGGGTCAAAGGTTGCCCTGTTACAGCATGTTTACAGAAGATTGAGGGGATGAAGGCTGGTACAGAGCAGCACCTTCCCCGTCAACACATGCATGACACGTAGAAACACCCTCGTGCTAAATTTAACACGCAGCTATGTGCTTTGTTCAGCAGCTCCTCGGGTTCTTTGGAGGATTCTGGCTCGTAAGTTTTGCTGGTGCTAAAGGTGACTGATGTGTTGTTTCCGACTGTTGCATTCAGAGGAAGGTGGTCAAGGGTCGGCAATCTCCACCCGACTCTGCAGCTTGACACATCCTGAGCAGAACGTTAAAAATAGAGGCGGGTAACAAATGCTTCCAAAACATTCACATCTTCGATTTACACTTTTGGAAAAGTAATTAGATCATCTAAATTTAAATAAGCTCTAAGTATAGTCAAAAATGAAATACATTATAAATTAAAGCTAAGCAACACAATGCAAGTAAATCAGGAGTGAAACCACATCTGCTACATAAAATACTGCCAAGAAAAACAGCTTGGGCAAAAAAATAGTTGTTCCGAAAAAACACCTGCTGTGCCACAACATCCGCTAGATGTTAGCTCCACGTCAGACACAATGTCAACAACCACCTGTCGGAGGCTAACAATAGCCTGCAGCTAGGCTAGCTGGAAGTCATATGTACAGTGTTGTGATCTCAGTGGCTTCTTCAAAGCAATAACTTACAGATAAGTAAGTTATTGCCGCTCATCAAATATGCCACAACTTCACTTTGCAAAGGCCAAGAAGAGAATGCTTTGTATTATCACACAACAATGTTCCACTAAGTGATAAGAGAGTGACACTGGAACACAAATGCCAACCATTGCTTACACAACCCAACAGAAGATGATAGGAATGCTAAACATTTCACCAGACACAACCTGCGTGAACATAAATATCAAAGTACAAACAAAGACACACTCAACTCTTCTGCAGGAAAAAAACCTGTTAAAAATCAAATGTTCTAATTCATACTTTATTATATGTCTAATTTTGCTTAAGCAAGTCATTTTTTAAGAAATTATTTTCAATTCAGCTTATGTAGAGAGAATTGTCAACAAATGATACAGGCAGCTTCAAAGTCAAGGCCACATCGTCCAAATTGATCCTAGTTATTAAGCAATGCAGTCAAGTTCAATTTATAACTCAAATTGATAGAACATTTTCTATCTAAGAAAATCCAGCAGATTGCATCAAGTCACTGATCTGCAGAATTCACTCCACTCGGATTAGAGTGTATCAACAGTGGAGTCTTGATTGCATGGTGCCGTAAACTTAACAGAACTCCCTCAAAGTGAGCAAACATGTAGCAACAGCTAAAAAGGAAAACTCCCCTTTAATAGGAGAAACCTCCAGCAGAACTGGCACAGAAAATTATCCATTTGGAAAATCCATTCGTCGCCAAGATTTAACTTCCTGGCTCATCTATGTTGAGAAAATATTTCCACATGTTGTACTTTTATCATGCCATCTATTTTATGAGGTGCACCAACCTAACACGGTCTACACGAATATCCATTTTTGTAATTATGTAAATTATCTGAAATTATCTTGTGTAAACTTGTAGACATATTTCTAGTAACAATAAACCGTATATATCCTCGACACAATAATTTTAAAATAAAGGGCATTAAAAACAGATTGTATTGTGTGTAAAGTAATTGTTTTGAATTGTCAGAGTGAAAAACGTTTACTTTGTACATCTAGAACAAGTCTGTCTTTCACCAACAAAAACTTGCCTCACAGAATATTAACTTTTGATTCGACCCTGTGGATTCCCACAGCAGGAAGTGTGGAGTAAACAGTGGATATCTGAATATTTTCCTTCTCAATTCACCCTGATTAGGAGTCATTCTAAGACATTATTTTCATTTCTGAGTCCTCACAAGTCTTTCTGGATTAAAGTATATGTACAAAATATTGTTACTTTTAAGTATTTATAGGACCTTCTTTCTGTTTTCATATCTCATTCATTTGTAGGTCTTTGACCTTTGCCTACTAACTGCTTGAAAAACATTCATAATCATTGCATAATCCTTTTATACCTTTATAGTCAATCCTTCCATTTAGCTTTCATGTATTGATTCAGAATATTACAACAAAATGTGTTCCTCTTACATAAGAGGAAAAAATAGAAAACTAAATAAAAAATGTAAAATCAGTTCAAATTAAAAACAGTGCGTCAGACCTAACAAAACCAAAATGCAATAGAAAAAATTATAAATAAAAACATCTAAAAATTTGCAGTAAATAACTAAAGATGAAATGAAAATGTTGATATCTGAAAGTATCTGAAACTCAAGTGCAGTTGAATTGTTTTCACTATAGCTGCTTACCTTGATCCTTTGCTCAATGTGACCACAGGATCAAGGTTTAAATTGCAAGTTGATAAATTACTACTGACAAAATAGTAATCCATCCAAGAGGCAAGTTTTTATTGACTCATCAAGGTAAATATGTATTGATTGTAAAAATACTATTGCACTCTAATAAATGTTGATATTTGATTCAGTTTAAATTAATTTAAGCAGATAGGTAGTTATTTAGGATACGTGTTTTTTTTTTTTTTGGATAAACTTATGTGCATGAGATAGTTTTAGTAAAAGGTCTTGCTCAAAACAAAACATAGTAAAGGTGGGAAAACAGAAGGACAAAAGCTTGTGAAGAACAACAGGGCATGTTAAATTTTACTATACAATTTTTTTTTTACATTGCCATTTTATTTAAAAAGTTCAACAATCAGTTCAGATTTGGATTTCAAACACTTTTATCCATCGGTACTCGCAACTCATGAAGCAGAGTATCAACAATTCAGTCACCCAATTTATGCTCTTTGGAATAGTTTATTTAGCATTGTAATAGAAGATTAAATCCATGTCAAAAGAAAACAAAAGTTAGTCACCTCTCGTAAACCTTGAGTAAAATGTGGCATTCTAATTGCGGGGTATATGCCTTGCCTTCTATTCAGAACAAAGTAGTATTTTTCCTAGTCGGGATCCTTCTGCCTCTGAGTATTTGTGCTAATTATAGATGATGTCTTTTTAATGTCAGTGTATAATCTTGTAAAACTTAACATTCATGCAGCTGAAATGAGATTTTAACCTCAATTGTGATTCTTCTTGACCCACATCTGTCTCGTGTTTACATCATTTAGAAGATTTGTATTGTCTAGCTGAAAGATTTAAGTATGCATCACAGGTTTTTGGTACTCAGCATCATTCTGAAAGTATTAACTACTGCGAATATCCTTCAGAAAGTCTTAAACATTTTGGCTTTAATCATGTCCCCCAAGGGGCCAGTGCTGTGAAAAGCTTCCCATTAGGTGCAGTGAAAGCACTGTTTAGGCAAGCTTAGCAAGTTTCCTAAAGTTACAGGCTGAATGAATACAGTTGCAGAAGCTGGTTGCAGACCAATGCACTCCATTGTTCATATGAAAACTAATGATGTGCACAAAGAAAAAGCAGAGTCAATGTGATACTCCAACAGATAATTCAGGTATGTCATTAAAGCCAAGGAATTCTGGTGAACAAATCTGTGTATCTGTGCTTTTAGCACAGATACATTCTATTTTTTCTGTAATGGTTTTTCTCTATTTTATCCTATGGTGAGAAAAAAAAGTACAGACTAGCTAAAGTCCATGTTCGCGGACCTTCTTGAACAGAATGTTGATAAATTGTAAAATGAGCAAACAAGGAGCATAAAGACATGCCTCACTTGAAGCGTGTCCCCCTGCCCTGGCTTTTCACCTTTCAGACTCCCCTCCTGACCCCTTTGTTGGAGTGAAAAGGGATAGATCTTTGCAACCAGCTAATTACGGAGTCTTAGCGTCTGCTTGGCTAACTCCTAAGAGCAAACAGAGATCCCTACAACTGAGAAACTCATTTTAGGGGTTAGACCCCCTGTTGCCCTTAGAACTGTTTCCATTCAACAGTGTGCAGGAACATTCCTCAGAGATCCTGGACCACATTGATATGATAGTTACTGCAGTTTTGTCAGCTGCCCTTCCATGATGGATATCTTCCACTCCGCACATTTCCAGAGGTGCTTTGTTTGATTGAGATCTAGTGACTGCAGAGGTGAATTCTTGGTAATCATGTACAATATGCAAAATTCTGACTGCCATGTGAATATGGCATACTTGAGTTTCATTCATTTTTCAATCTATTCTTGTTTAATTTAGGTGATTCTGTGGAAGCTGTAGCCTCAATTCTCTGTTCTTAGTTGACAGAAGTGAGACACAGAGTGGTCTTCTGCTGCTGTAGCTCAACTACTTCAAGGTTGAGTGAAGAAGGAAAGAGACCACTTGTTTTTAACAAGCGAGTGCAGCACACAAAATGTTATGGTATCTAACTTGAAAGAACAAAATGTAATAACTTTTAAGCAGGGCAAAGTAAATTTTTTTCTAAAATTATGAAAATATCCAGATGGAGTTTTAATCTAAGTTGCATCAGAAATCTTAACTTGAAATATTAAAATAACTTCCAGTACACATTGTCATTAGTTTGCCAAATTGGTTTCATGTGCCTCAACAAACATTTGGAAAAATGTACTGTGGTCAGATGACACCAAAAATGATCAATTTTGCCAACATATAAATAAAAACTAAAGAAACCAATTAACCTGAACATACCATCCTCACAATAAAACATGGTGGTGGCAGCATTAGGCTGTGGAAAAGCTTTTTCCCTTTTTCTATTAGTAGGGACATGGTTAATGGGAAGTTGGATGGAAGTAAATATAGGGCAACCAGATAATATCTTGTTAGAGACTGCAACAGACTGCAATAAACATGTAACTGTTAAGATAGAAAAACCGGTAGAAAAATAACTTAAAAGACATGGAGATATTAAAAGCTGGTTTTACAAGTCATGGTTGCCGAGTACAAATTCTTACCATATTGTTCAGAATTTTACTTGGTAAGAAAAAGTTATGTATCTTTCTACTTTTTCTGTTTTTATGCTTGAAAGAAAATAAGACTAACCCCAACTCTAATCTTCATTTCTGCATATGACCAAAGCCATTAAGGTATTATTAGACTTATGCAAACATTGTTCTAATTATCTTGCAGAGATATGGGGGAAGGCCAGATCTCTTTACCAAGTATGACCAGTGAAAAATGTTGAAAAGCAGAGAAATTATGGTCACCATTTCCTAACACTTATTTGTGTTGCTATGATATTAGCAAATAATGGAAAAAAAGTGTCTCCGCCATGACTTACCTCACTTTTAGGCTTGGCTCCATGAGATTTTGCAGATCCTGATGAGAAAGTGCCAGTTACATGTAGAGGTGGGACGGCTAGTGAAGTTGCTGGTGTAGATCCATGATCGGTATTCTGCACAAATGGAACAGAAGAGGGTTCAAATCCTATGATAAGAAGTCTTTTGTATTTTACAAGCTCACAGATACACTACAAGATATTTATATTATCGCTGATGACACAAGAGTTTGAAACTGTTGAGCTTAAAACAATTAAATAAAGAACATTTAGCATGGAGACACACCAGGTGATGACGGCGGTGAAGAGTAGGGGTGCTGTCCATAGAGGAGGTGGCGCTGAGTGCGTTTTCAATTTCCTGGTCCAGCTGGTCCAGCTTCATCAACAGCAGCACCATTGAGTCCAAACGGGCATGTTCATGCTGAATAAAGAAATCAATCTGTTAGGAAGATTCAGGGCACTTTAAATAAAAAAAAACCTTTTAACAGTCTACAACAGTCTTTAAGTTACAGTCTTTTATGCATTTCTTTCATGCTCCTTTCCCAATAAACAGTTTTATAACAAGTGTCACACTGACCTCAGGTGGCTTGACTTCAGTAAGGCAAGCTGTACTAGATAGTCCAGTGCTACCACCCACTTCCCCACAGGCTAGTGTCACATGAAGCATTGTACAAACCCTCTTTGAGTGTTTGAAGCAATATGTTTTGCTTTCCTTCTGTTTATCTGTTATCATATCACTGGGTGTGGAACTGAAAATATCCAGAGGTTGTCTTAAAAAAAAAATACTAGCCTGAGAAATTTATTGGCTGGCCTGATAGTTCTGAACAAACCTTGTTACAAGCCTGGCAGCCCACCAATGAATATTTAACAAGACACAGCTTATGACACACACACACACACGCACACCCACACACACACACCACACACACACACACACACACACACACACACACACACAGCTTATGATTGCATGTGTATTTAAACTTGCGGCTGCAGGGCTGCTTGTCATGTTGCGACTATTTCCTGGCATTGAGGGCAAATCTCATTGGGCTATTTGGGATACAGTAAAACTTTATTCATTTAATTGAAAACATCTCCTGAAATGGTAACTGTGGCTCCCTCTTCTGAGATCAACCATACAATTCTGGGTGTGTATGCATGACAACATTCATTGGCTAAGAAATGCGGGTAATGTTAATGTGTTCCTGGCTATAGCTCTGCTTGATCCCTCTGCCATTTGTAAATATATCAGGACTTGAGCATGAATTTATTTTTCTGTCAGTGATAAATTCAAATTAAAGAAAAAAAAAATTGGATTTGCAGAGGGAGCAAATAATTAGGTCACAAAATGGCACCTCACTGATGCACAGAGCAGCATTCCTAGCTCGAGGCGCCACACATTACTACACTGTGTCCTTGGCAAAGTATCACAATGAAACATTGTACCGTAGTAAAACAATGACATCTTTACAAGTCCTGTGTGAATGAACAAAAGCATCTGTCTCAGGATGGCAATAACAACCACCAAACTGCAGCACTAAGAACCAAACAGGACAAAAACAGCTGTATCACAGGCAGTGATGTTTACCTGTTCTGTCATCTCCCTTTAAAAAAAAAAAGATTTTTAAATGCAAACAGAAAGCCTAAGCAAGACAGAGCACTTAGAGGGATGTTTTCCAAGTCATCTGGTCAGAGATAAATGACAGTTGAGCCATTTTGGCCCTCAGGGATTAGGATCAGGCCTTGTTGCTAAAACAAATAAACACAGAACCAAAAGCCAATATCAGTTTAATCTCAAGCCATATTGCAAACCAGATGGCTTCATTTCACTGGCTGAACCTGCAACAGCCATGTGGTTAGCAAGGGACTTCATCATTAGTAAGCACAGGAGATTTTTCCATTTTCCTGCTGTTTCTAAGAGATATTGTTTGCAGAAAACAGCATTTTTTTAAACATGACTCAAGGTTTTTGTCTCTTATGTTTTTGCAAACTAATCAGTGACTTTCCTCTGCTCTAGGAAAGTCACTGAGCAGAGGACTTTATTTACTTTATTAATTTCCTCTTGTACATTTAGATAATTTTTGTGAGCAAATTTGTAGAATATTTGCAAGCAAATTTGTTAACTATGAAGAGAAAAGTTATTACCAGCTGGTGAATAAATTTTATGGTATAGTTATTTCAAATCTATGCAACCCTGAAATTTTAAACTCTTTTTTGCCAAAAAGGAATATATAAAATGAGTAAACATGCTGCCCCATTTCTTTGAATATATTTAGAAAGAAAAATGTCACCAAAGATGACGTTAAAAGATTCTAAGAACCTCCACCCTCAACAAAGTATAAAGCATGAACATATAACTTATAGGCTCCCTCCATTACTACTATATTGCCTTGTAAAAGTGTTCATAAAACTTTGAACCTTCTTATATTTTGCCAAACTAAAAGCAACACACCTTTCTGTAATATCCCTACATAAAGTAGTCCATGACTGTGAAATAAAAGTGATATATGGTTTTAATTTTTTTAAAAATGGTTTGCATTTCTATTCAACCTGGGTATAAAATGCAAGACATTTCTATACCATTTCCAACCAATCTCTTCCAGGGAATAAACCTAATTCCCTGAAAGAGATTGGTTAGAATAAGTTTGAATAAGCAGTACAATAGGAACAGACATGCCAAGGATAAAACTGTGAAGTGTAAAGCTGAGCTCTATTGCAAAAACAAACAACAGAAAAACCCAAGCAAGCTCTGAAAGTCTCAGAGCACTGGTTAGTCCATCATCAAGCATTTAAAAGAAAAATAAAAACAAACATCCACAGCTCTAGTGGGGCAATCTGTTCACAGTACAACTATTAGATGTGCAAATCCACAAATCTGAGCTTTGTTTAAGAGTGGGATGAAGAAAGCCATTGTTGAAGAAATGAAGAAAAGTCATCAGGGGACTGTTTAGCTTGGGCCACAAGCCTTTTGGAAACACCAAACATGTGCATGAGGGCGCTCTGATTGGACATACATGAACATTTCTGTGTGCTGTATAGGTCTGGCTAGTTACAGACCTGAATAAGAACTATTAGAGACTATACATGACTTGAGATGTTCACCTTCCAGCAAGAAGGTGCTTAATGATATATTCATCAATACATGAATATATCAAAGCATATTCATATATTGAATTTGGCCCATAAAGGAACAGGCCTAAATCCAGTTAAAAGTTAATGGCAAGATTTGAAAATGTATGTTTACAGATGCTCTCCAGCCAATCTGGTTTGTACCATTTAAGAAAAAAAAGCAGAATGTCCAGAAGCTTAAGTTTCTGGATTTGCAGGGTTGGTAGAGCCATACCCCAAAAATCTTTTAGCAAAAGGTGGCTATGCGCCTTACACAGTATTTACTAAAAAGGTTTTAAAGAAATGTACAACTCAGTGTATCATTTTCCTTTCAATTCCCAATTATGTGCTAATTTGTGTTGGTCTTTTCCACCTCAAAATGAACTCCCAATGACACTGAAGTTTGGTTCTGATGTGACAGGAGAAAGAGACTTGCAAGGCACTCTGAGTAACAGGGTTGTATTGCATTTAAAAGGTTTTATTGACAGGCATGCTGTTTACCAGAGGCTGCTGAACTGCAGGAGATGAACATGTGAAATTATACATAGTTACATTGCAATCTGGAGCTAGTTCTATAGCATGCTTAAAGGGGTATGCACTTTCTATAATGTAAGAGTAAATCTAACACTAATGATTAAGGAGTTCTATGATCATTCCTTTTTTTCCAATGAATCAAAATCCATGCAGTATAATAACAAAACAAAGTGCATAAAAAGAATAACAATAAGTGTTTGCTTCAAGAAAAACAGTTTGAGCATTTCACCCTGTAGATTGCTTAAGCTCCCAATTCCCTCTGCTATTACAGCCTCCATGCCCTTATAGGACCTTGTTTTGCAATGAGCAGTTGAGGAATAGTAAAACATTTCACAGAGCCCCCCCTACTCACAGATCTGAAAGGAGGTGAGAGTGAAGTCATTGTTTTCCAAACCACATTGCCAGAGTGTGGGACATTATTTGTCAGACATTTATTCCCAGTATGGAAACTGCTCATTTTGACAGATATGTTCCTGGAATCACAATTACTGCGCAACAACAGAAAAAAAAATAATTGCAAGGTTTCTTATGGCACTTACCTTTCTCATTCGCACCTTGACCACACCGTCCTCTTTCTGATCTCCAGCCTCCTGTGTCCCTTTGAGATCTGAACAGGATGGTGGTGTCTCGCTGGAAACAGCTGAGAATATGGCATCGTCCAACTCCCCCATCGCAGAAACTCTTCCTCTCAAGCTGTGGTTTTCCCGAAAGCCATCTGCCACCTCAGAGCAAGGTGACTCACTCAAGCCAGAGGTTTGGTTGCCATGGAGTCCCTCACTGACCTCTTTAGAGAGGACGGGAAGTTTCATATGTTGCTCAGTAGCGTGGCATTTACTATCTAGAAGGTTGTTATGGACTTGGTCTTCAGTAATATTAGCTTCTGTTTTCTTTCTAGATTTTACCAAAATATCATCATCTGCCTCAATCAGACGGATCTCTGGAATAGTCACAAGTTTATAAAAGTTATTTTCAATAGGCAGAGGTGTGTCTGTATCCTTGCATGCTGTCATCTCTTTGGGTGAGGAGCTCTCAACCATGTTATCCAATGACTGACTTAAAGAAGTTTTCACAAGCTGATCTGCACAACAAATAGTGCTTGTCTGTATGGATTCTCTTTCTAAATTTCCAACCCTCTGGTGTTCAGCTGATATGGCTTCAAGCACTTCCAAACACTGATTTTTAACTTTAGACTGAAATGTCTCAAACGGTTCTCCTTGTTCTGCACTTTCCAGCAGATGAGGCCAGTTCCTTGCTGTTTTTGCAACATTATGTTTGTCAACTACTGTCTGGTTAAGCATTTTACAATCATTATTCTCATCTAAAGCCATTGCACAGTTATAAGAATCCTCCTCGAAGGGAACGTTCAAAGAGTGATGAGTGTGTCCTTCATTTTCATTTAAAATTTCTGAGTCATCCAATCCATCCAGCCTGCGAGCAACAAAGGGACTCTGGCATTGGGTAAATCTTTTGTCACATTGTTCATCCAGTGAAAAAGCCACAACAGGTTGCACTGACAATGTACTGACACTGTCCATTCTATCAGGCAAATTTTGTAGGACAGAAACGGATCGTCCTGCACTTTCCTGGTCAGAGATGGAAATAATCCCTTTTATCTCTGTGCAGTTAGTTTGAAGTTTTTGTTCGGCAGCAGCAGGAAGGTTCAGGATGCCCTCGGAAATTTCACACTCGTTTGCTTGATCTAATGCCACAGGACAGTTAGAGTAGTTCTGCTCATCTTGAGTATGTCTTAAATGATTCAGTCCTGTATTTTCATTTTTTGTTTCCAACTCATTCAATCCACCTAGCTGATGAACAAAAACAGTGTTCTGGCTGTCAGTAAATCCTTTGTCGCATCCTTCATCTACAGTAGGAGATAAAAATGGTTCCTTTTTAGGCAAGGACGGTGCACTCCCATCTTCCACTGCATCAGTAGAATTTTGCTGTGCAAAAAGCAGTCCACTTGTACCAGCCTGGTTGGAGGTGGAAATAATTTCTTCAACATCTGGGCAGTTGGTTTGAGATTCCTGTCCGGCGCCAGTGCAACAGTTCAGTGTGACCTCAGAGATTTCAGGAGATCTGCTGTAACCCTCTATGTGGCTCTCCTTTGTCTGCTGATGGGTTGGAAGTTTGCCAATCTGCTCACCAGCAGATTCAGACAATGAAGGCCCCTTATTTGAAGAGATAGAGATGTATTGTTGTTCTTTAAGGCCGGTAAAGAACACATCATCCCTGAAGATATAACCGTGGCTACTTTCTGTGGCAGTTACCACTTTACTGTAAAGAGTTTTTACACTCTGATCATCAGTTGCAAAAGAACTGTTAACACTGGAGATCTTACTGTTTGAGTAACAACACAGGCCTCCAGAAATCCCAGCGTTTGCGGCTGGGAGATGTGCTGATTTGGAATTCCTCTGTGGAAGGCCAGCACCCACCAACTCGTGAACCGTCTCCTGGAAATCCAGAGGCTCGCCATTGTTTTCAGTTTGCCTCAAGCGTCCCGATTCGTCAACATTGTCAATAGCAAAAGTCGTCTGACCCAGGTCACCTGAAGGCACCTGGCAGGCCTCTGGCATGGAGGCACACCTCGTCCGCCGGCCCTGTTTTAAAGCCCCAGAGCCCACCCAAAACCCCTCTCTGTCTACTCCATGACAGCACACCAGATCCAGATCATCAAAGCTATACTGTAATCCTGATGGGTGAGTCACATGTTCTTCCCAACTTCTTTTTCGTATAGCAACAGGCATGATGGAAAGCCAAGTATTATCCCATAAGGCTGCTGTCTAAATTGGACTACCAGATCTGCTGAAATTGAGAAAAGAAATGGGAGTGACAAATATCAAGTGTTCACTAGTTATAAGTTTACAGTAACTGAATGTCCAGATGACAGTATGACAAATCAAGCCCTGCTTCTCACTGTAACAGGAAGCAGTGGGTGAAAGTTCGAGGATTGCAACAACTCTGCATACCCAGTGCCATGGGAACTAATAAACTGGACCACTATAAGAATTCAAGATGCCTCATTATGTTGATCTAACAAGAAAGTCTAATATATTTCCAAAGCAATGTCATTCTGAATTTTACTTTAGAGCTGGCCAACTACAGTCAGTCACCCTGAGCCAGAACAGATGTTTATGCTTTCAGATTTTTAAGTGTAAACCAAAAAAAAAAAAAAAATTTAAGAAAACAATTGTCGAATCACAAACCCATAAAAAAGGGAATGACATAAAAAAGGGAACTAAAACAGCAGCTGAGAGTCAGCTTAAGTGAACACTAAGTAAAACGTATTGTGGTACCTAACAGATGAAACTAAGTAATTTTATCTTACTTTACATTTATTGTTCTGAATATCACAATATTCTACGTAAGCTCAACATCCGCTTCGTTATATTTGTCAACCAGTCTAACAGCACAGTATATACGGTATGCAACTGTAACTGAAAAACTGACTTAAAAAGTTTGAAATGTTAAAAAATGTAATTATAAGAAATTATGCTTTTTCAAAAAGTTCCTTTTTAGGAAAAGAACCAGGGGATGGTCAGCTTCATCTACCACACTTGGCATTAAACTGTAATTGTTAGTAGAAGTACAAATAGATTTAGTTAAAAATAAAACAATTACACATTCTAGGAGCCCATTAAGCCAGCAACTGATATCCAAACTTTAACACACACTGGAGTTAAATAGTAACATTTAGTTTTTGTACATTTTCTGAACATAATATAGCATCTTATAATAACATTAAATATGTGGATTATTTTCCTATCCGGCAGAATGTATATTCCAATAAATCAGGTTTGCTATAAGTGATCCAGAGCGATCCACTGGTTGTCTTCTCATTCATTTGCCAGAAGCAGTTCCTCCATATTCTGGGAAACCCAAATCTATCTCTGTCCACAAGACTTGATATTTGCAAGCGTATTCAGAATCCAGTCCTTAATCAGAAGCAGTGCAGGCCATTTTCAAGGCTCCAGTCAGTACTCTCGCTCTTGGATTGCTGTACAAGTCCTGGCAGCCCCAAATGCAGAAAGAAAGCCGGGAAGCAGTGAGACGTCCATGGACAGCTTCCATCTTGATCACATTAGAGGTTTTCTGCTGACACCGAGTGCCGAAGAGCTGAGGTGGTGTAAGAGGGGACGGCTTTTCTTTTCCCCACTCCACCCCTTCTCCTCTCCGTTCTTCCCGTCTTCTGATCAGGTCTCCTCCCTGCTGCTTTTTGACAGGGAGTATGAATTACATCACAGAAGACCATCCCCCCCCCTTCGTTTATAGAAATCCTAAACATTTTCAAACAAACTTTCCTTCAGTGCATCCTCCCTACTCACTTCTATTTTAAATAATATTTTTTCTCTCTTTTTTTAAACTGTTCTTTTAGCCTTTTTTTTTTCCTTCACTCTGCTTCAGCTCTGTTCAATGGACAAGACTCCCACCAGTTGGTTCTGATTAGTAACAGACTGGCTCGCTTGTAAGCCTTCTGGTATTGTGCCAATAGATCGTTCTAATGTTTTGGTAGTTATATCCAGAGTATGTTTTACGTTTTTCAATTTGTCATCTTGTAACCTGAAATATGCGCTTAACAAAAAACAATGGCAAAATACACTAGCCACTTTATTAAATTCAATTTGCTAGGACCAGATTGCCTTTTGTATTCAGACCTGCCTTAATTCTTTTTGGCAACAATTCAACAAGATGTCACTAACACTACTGAGAGATTGTGGTCCATATGGACATGATAGAATCATGCAGTTGCTGAAAATTTGATGGCTGCATCACCATGATGAAAATCTCACACTTCGCTGCATTCCAGAGTCTCTCTGATTGAAATCTGTTGACTGTGGAGGCCTTTGGGGAACGGTGAAATCCTAATTATTTTCAGTTCAAACAGCTTTAAAAGATTTGAGTTTTGGGACATGGTGCATTGTCCTGCTGGAGTTAGGGCACATGGCAGATTCACCAACATCATAAAGGGATGGCCATGCTCACCAACACTACTCAGGTCAGCTCTGGCTGAGTTGGGATGCTTACCTAGTGCTGAAGTGATCAACAAAATATCTACCACACCTTTACACTACCAAAACCAAGCTGAACCACTGACACGCTAGATATCTACAGTTAGAGTGCCACGGCTGAGTATACTTAATTGAGGGGCAGGTGAATATGAGTGAATGCATGTCTAATGATAGTTAGAGGATGTGTTTTAAGAAAATAGAATAGTTGATTAAAAGTTAGCTATTTAACAATGTAAGCAGAAGCAAGCTATGACCTTTTCATATTTGGAAGTTTCTTCCGAGTTTTTCCCAGTTCTTTTGTTTTCCCCAAAATATAGCTATTAGCACAGCTCAGCTGCAAGAAATGTACCAATGAGCAAAACCAGAAGGGACAATTCAAACAAGAGAAAAGAGGAATGATGCCCCCTCTGAGTGTTCCAAATTTCTTGGCCTTTAACCTTGGGGTCATCCAGATGTGAGGGGAAGCTCTGGGTCAGCCTTTTCTTAGACTCGTCCCTGGGAAAACCGTGCACTGCCAGAAATGTCGGCTCTCCAGAGACACAGATGGGCCCTACTGGTAGTGAAGAGGAAGAGTCCAAGTTCAACAACACTGCTCCGTACGTCACACGTTGTGTAGCGTAATGTAATGAAACACAGATTTTTCAGGGGGTTGAAAACAGCTCCTATGTGGATAAAGCATGTGATTAAGGCGCTGAGACCAATATGACACAGGACAGAAAGTGAGCAATTTCTTCAGATATAATAATTTAGGATGACAGGCCTCTTTTTTTTGTCAACAACCATCTGGTTTAGTCGCAGTGCAGCTCCAGAACATCTGGATGGTGCTGTTTGTGTTACACTGTAAACACCTCTGAATTAAACTCAAAGAAAAGTAGACAGCAACAGAAGAAAGACAACTACTTTTACCTGCTCTAGCATGGCTGCAGCACAAAGAGGTGATTTCAGTTCAGAGCTGGGCAGGATTTTGGATTTTGATATTGCGTATTCATTTGTGCAATATCACAATGGCAAGTTTCAGATATGTAAATTCAGAATGCTAGTAATATTTAAAGCCTACACTAAATATTTATAGTGGCTGAGATGCTAAAGTTTAAAAAGAACAATAAAAATGTAGGGTTAAGTTTTTATCATAGAGGAAGTAACTCTGGCCTCGTTCACTGTAGCATGCCTCCTTTAATATCTGATTAAGTCCAAACAGCATTAAAAACAGGACAATGGTTTTCAAGTAGAACCAAAATTAACTACATAAGACTATACCCCATATAGTCATGAAAAAAAACTAATTTATGAGTCCATCTTTCCTCAAATTTGATTATTGTACACATGTATATTAACTTGATTCTTTTCTCAGAAAATAAGTCAAAGTAGTCTGGTAAAATGCGATTAAACTTTTTCCGTATTTTTTGGTGTTCTCTTTAAATAAAACGCTATTTTTATGATTACAATGAGAGACAAAAAGACAAAAGAAACCAAAAATACCCTCCCAGAAGTATTTCTCTTTGTGAATGCGCAAATGAGGTGACGGTATGAATTGTGGTTCCGGAAAAGATCATGATACTGATGCTGAGAATTGAAAAATATAAGTTTGTATAACAAATCCTGTTATACAAACATCTATTAAGAGTTCTTGGTAAGGACCATGCATCAGTAACCATAAGCCTGACCACTCTAATACCCACATAAAGTGGTACGTCACAAGTCTACAGCAGTAACACAAGAAAGATCCATTCAAGAATCACCTCAACATCCCCCAGTGTTTAATTCTGAGGAGGGGCGGGCAGTGCTGCGCCAGAGGAAACGACTCCACATTCCTCGCTGGTATAGTTTATTATTAGAAAAAATAAGGCAGCATAGATCACTGGCATTGAGAACACTGTGTGTTTGCCCATGTAGGAAAATGTTAGTGACATTTGCACAGAAGAAAACAGAAAAAAAAAATATTTTCCCTCCCACAACTCAGTCATTTTAAGTCCCTGAAAATACAAAGACTGCTTTGAGTCGATTTCATAGCAACTTTTTTTAAGCCTTCCCTAAAAAAAAACTAAAACAAAACAAAAAAAAACACACTTTTTTTTTTTTTAAATGTACATGAAAAGCAGCTCTGAAATTATGCACCCAAAGAAATAAAAATAAAAAAATCCTCTGGGTCATTTGGACTGCAAAAAAAACAAAAACAAAACACTAGATTCTCATTTTGAGGCTCCAAAAATAACATCAACAAACCACACCAAGATTCCTTTCCTGTCACTCGCTTTGCCCTGTGGTTACCAGGCTCTTTTCAAGAAGCCCGGAGTCACGTTGGTTAATAACCATCTTTGAGGTCTGGGTGGGAACTCAAACAGCTGCAATATAATGTTAGATGTAACATCCCAGCGTGGATGATGCAAGTTTGGAACATGGAGAAAGATGTCTTAAAAAAAAGATTAAAAATGTCTAATCATCTGGGGATTTAACTGCGTTTTCTTTGTGTGAGTCTAACCACAAGTAGTCATCGTGGGAGACAGAGAGTGGGCCTTGGACCGATCATGGCTCCTACTTAATCATTTACCGTGGGAACAGGAAGTATATGTTATTAAGACCGTTGCAGGCTTAATAATATAATCATTTTAGAGAAAGGAGCAGCAACAGCAGACACTAAATTTTTTGAGTGATGCGTATGTTTATAATGCCCGACATGTATTCGTCTATGGGGATTCATGCAACAATTACATCTTGTGTATGCTCTTGTAATTTAAAAGAACTCATGACCAAATGGGTCAGTATAAGTTAACTCACAATTTAACTTCAATGATAACTTTTAGTAAAAATTTTAATGCAAAAGCTGTAGAAAAAAACAGATAAGCACCAAATGCCCACCAGAGCAGAACACTTTATCTGCCAAGATGCTTAAATCTATACTGAAGACTTTTCTGATTTCGAACCAGGAAATAAAAAATAACATTGTGTTCCCTAATGCCGACAGTCTGATAGTAATTAGCTGGTTTATCAGCCTTTTTTCAACCACAAAAAAATGTTTTATTAAAAGTTGCAGCTGGCTAAACACTTCCGGCATCGGCTGAAAATATTTACAGGCGAAATTCTGGGTTCAAACTAATCGAACATCTTTTAATTCATACCTTTATTTACTCAGAAGGTTCCGTTGAGATCAGATATCTCTCTTTTTAAGGTAGACCTGGCCCAGGAAGCAGCCACACATCGCAAACCGTGGTCCAGTTCTAACAAACACTTCCTGCATGCAACAAGAATGCAGCACAACTTCACCATAAGAGATCACAAGTCAGCTTAGCTTAAACAAGGATATTTAGATTCAAAAGCAAACTGGAGTCTACTGAGCATCCAAATATGGAGCTGAAAAGGGGAACTTGTTGTTTTGAGCTCTGAAAGTTCAATTAAGGCATGTATTTTGTGGTCACTTCTAAAGCTGCAGCTAAAATAATAGGAATGGTGAGTGTTATCCAGACATGAATGTTAAGATGTTTGATAAACCAAAAAATGTGCCTTAAGCTGATAAACGGGCTTTGAACAGAAGTGTAAAAATACCAACTGGAGAAAAAAAAAAGAACTTTATAAAGTTCATTTTATAAAGTGAACTTTATAAAAGTTCACTTTTATAAAGTGAACTTTATAAAGTTCACTTTATAAAGTGAACTTTATAAACCACCGTTTTTTTGGGCTCTTGAGGTGAGAGTGGACATCATTGTGAAACATAAAGAGCCATGTGAGCCCGTAAGAAGGAAGATTGTAGCAGTTTCTGACTCAGGTGAGTAATTTAAAGATATCTCTAAGAAAATTTGAAATCAAAAATCGTCTACAAGTGACAAGTTTCAGTTACAGACCTGTCTGCATGACAAATATTACACTAAGCAGTACTGATGTTTTAGCTGTTTGGTGCATGAGACTGCCAGGATGGAATTCATCACATCCTCCAGGGCTGCACACCACTTACATCATGAGTCGCGAAGGTATCCGAGGAAAGGCAAAGATAATATTTATCCTTGTTGCGCTCGATATGACGAATGACTGGGCCCAGACCCCGGGCAGGCCAAGAGAGTGACGCACAACACCTCTTCACCAAGAATGCTGCTGAACATACTGCTGCACCAGCAACGACTCCTCCAGTAGGGATCCAGAACGCCCTGTTGTCCTTAGATACAGTTGCCAAAGCAGCATCGGCAGGAAGTATTTACAGGCGAGATTCAGGATATGAGATGCAATGAGCTGCTTCATCATACGATGAGGGAGATAGATCTCTTGGCAGCTGTATCACAACATGTTCAATTGCACTTGGGTAACAAATTGACCTAACAGAACATCTGGATGGTTACTCATTCATACTGTCAGAACTACATCCGTGTAAAAAAAAAATATATATATATATTATCATTAGTTTCAATTTAGTGTTGATAACCAAGGAAGTGACACATTATTTGGACTTCTACAGAGTTACAGCTGTGTTGCATTCCCGCTCCAAGAGATTTGTCTCCACTTATAAAATCTAAAAGAAAGTCAATTTTGCATTTGCAGTGGCTTTTAAAAGCAGGCATGTTACTTAAGTTTTTGTACATTTAATCACGTTACGTTGTGATACAAATGTACTGCTTAAGAGTGAAACATGTCTATGTCTTTGTATTCAGCCTCATTTACGTTTTTATATTCTGTGCAAATTCATTGGTGTGAACTGCTCACCAATGCTCATTAGTGTTAAATGTTCACATGACATCCAAATAAAATACACAAGTTTTTGATTGTGACCTGACACAATGTGAAAATGTCCAAGGACAATAAATACTTTTGCAAAAATATTGCAATATATAAGTCCTGTAGTGTGTATAATTCAGAGAAAAAAGTACTTCAAATACATAAATCTGGTCATCACTCACCAGTAGCAGGAAGTTTGATTAATCTGCTTTCTTGTCCCAATCTGAGCTCATTCATAAAATCCTCCAGAAATTCAGTCCCGTATAAATATAGAAGGTACAACAAACGTTCCCAAAAAAATGCACTATTTATTATCACTACATCATTTAAGTTCATTTGCTTCGTGATTGGCTGCACAGTGGCGCAGTGGGTAGCGCTGTTGCCTTGCAGCAAGAAGGTCCTGGGTTCGATTTCCGGCCCGGGGTCTTTCTGCACGGAGTTTGCATGTTCTCCCTGTGCATGCGTGGGTTCTCTCCGGGTTCTCCGGCTTCCTCCCACAGTCCAAAAACATGACTGTCAGGTTAATTGGCCTTCCCAAATTCTCCCTAGGTGTGAGTGTGTGTGTGTGCATGGTTGTTTGTCCTGTTTGTCTCTCTGTGTTGCCCTGCGACAGACTGGCGACCTGTCCAGGGTGAACCCCGCCTCTCGCCCGGAACGCAGCTGGAGATAGGCACCAGCAACTCCCGACCCCGTTAGGGAGAAGGGTGACGGAAAATGGATGGATGGATGGATGCTTCGTGATTGATTGCCTAATATTTGAAGCAGGTACTGACAACCTGTCAAGGAAAACTCCCCACACCCGCCTCTCGCCCAATGACCGCGAGACCGAGACAAGCACTAAGCCCCTCCCTTCATTGGCGTGGTCACAATGAGCAACGACGTCTTTTCTCCAGCAAGTGGCGCCAAACTCCACACGGACGCAATGCATGCTCTTGGTCGTGATGCATTTAAAGAAGCGCGTAATTTGTCAAGTCAACCTTGGAAGTAACAAAAGCATATCATGGCTGTTTATTATTATTATTATTATTATTATTATTATTATTATTATTATTATTATTATTATTATTATTACTGAACATGTAAAAACAAAACAACACTACAAAGGGAAAACGCTTAGGAGGCCAAATTAAAAACAAAAAGCCATAGCTTAGCAACATGGATTAAAAAATAATAATAATTGCACATAGCCATGGAGAAACATATAAAATAGTATTCTTTTCAGAAAATAAACAATAAGAGAGCGATTGTATGTTTTGTGTAGTGTGTTATTTCCTACAGTCCTTGAAATGAACACGCATATTTTCACTGGTTGCGTGTGTGTGTGTCGGGGAGTATATAATTAGTCTTCTTCCGTGTTTACCTGTATCTTGTAGGGAGTGGCTCTAACGGGAGGTTTCCGATGAACAAAACGAGCTAACAACGAATGTGTGCGAATGTTTGTGCGTTTTGCCTTTTCCCGGATAACTTATGAAAAGGAAAGAAAAACGAGACTCGAAAAGTTGTGACGGAGAGACGCAAAGTTTTATTTCTACTGTAACACAATGGGATGTTGTAGTAGCACAGAGGTGAGTCGCAGGTCACGTGCTGGAGGTAATGGCCGATTTTTTTTCACGCGCTTGTCGCGGGCATTGGGACGTATCTGTGGCAACTCTTTGTCTTCAACTCCTCAGTAGTTGGTTGTTTGCCTGCTGCGGGGAGCTGCACACAGAGAGGCGCTCACAACAAAAACAGGCTCCATAAGAATAACCGCTCCTGTCTGTGTCTCATGCCTCGGCAGGGTGAACGGGACTGGAAACCCACGAAGAACCGCAGCTACACGGATATACCATGGCTCATCATATTCTCACTGTTTTGCATTGGCATGGTACGTCTGGATGATGATGATTATAATAAAGATTGCTTCTTTTGTTCAAAGCTTGCCTGTTGAATCGTATTTTGCCTTGTAGGACCAGTTAATCAATTGTTGCATGCTAGATCTCATATCTCGTTTTTCCAAAGAAGTAACCTGTACAACACTTTTACAACTGGACTTAATAAATGTTGTTAAACTGGTCGTGCTATGAGGGATAAGCTTTGAGTGTTAAATGTATGGATCACTTTCATCATTTTCCTGGAAAGTGTAGATTAAATACTTGACTTTACTGACATTATTCCTTCTTAAATTTTATGAAAGTGAAAACATCTAGTAATGCTTAACTGCAGCGGCTTTCGCAGTGATTTAAAATTAATAGATTTTATTGATCAGTAGATCAATAAAATCAATCAGATATTGTATCTGATTTGCCCAGTGACACCTCAACTTGTAACATTTTATCCAGTGGCGGTTCTTGTAGCAAATTACCTACTGGTCTTCCTAAAGCCATTGGATCAATGGAAAAAGGCCAATTTGTGCAGAGCATGACTCATTGCTCTCATACTGTCAGATTCATCCACCTAAGCAGCAAGTTTCTGCAGTTCCTCCAAAGTTTCCCTTTCCTACTTGTTTGACTCTGTGTCTGTTTGCCCCACCTGTGAGTTTAGATGGACGATCATGCTTTTCATGTGCCACATCGCGCTGCAATTTGTGCACTAAGATATTGCTTTATAATCTAACCCTGTTTTTAAGTTCTCCCCAATTTTATCACTTTATCATTTAGCTGTGTTCTCAGAACAGCTCTAATTGTGCTGTTTTTCCTTTCCTTATGCTTACAAATTTTTTAGGGGTGTTGGAGTAAAGGAAGAAACGCATACACTCGCTACACTGTTTGAAAAATGTATCTTAAATAACCGGAAATGCTGACTGACAGCAGGACTTAGTTTCAGATTGAATAGCACCAAAGTAATGTTTCTGGCAAGCAAGAGACTGCCAATGTTTAAAAATCTTAACAGGTGAGGAACAGGCCTAGTCAAAACGCACAGTTTTTTCCCTAAGTGGCTGTAAAATCCTGTTATTATTAGCAGATATTGAGAGAACTGGCCATTCACCAACATTGGGATAAAAACAGGATGTCCTCGGGTGAAGACTCATAATTTGATAAAATTCTCAGCATTGTTTCCCTTCTGCTTTGCAGTTCAGCGATAGACCCTAACAAGTGCTTTAAAGGTATTCTGTTAACTGTTCATGTCCTCCTCTGACATCTGTGTCTGCAGGCCTTAATTTGTGGCTTTGCCGTCGCCACAGGAGGTGCCTCCCGCCTCGTCTCTGGATATGACAGTTACGGCAACACATGTGGCCGGAATAACACCAACAAGAAGATTGACGGAGTACAGCACAGCGGCAAAGACATGACTGAGAAAAAGTAAATATGTCTTCATTCTATTCATTCGATCTCAGCTATTCTATGTATTCTATGTCTCAATGTAAGTGCCAGAGTCATTTTATATAATTGAAAACAATAAATTCTTGATTTGTGTTATATATATATATATATTTATATATATATATATATATATATATATATATATATTTTTTTTTTTTTTTTTTATACTCGACTTCCAGAGCTTGAACTTTTTTCTTGCATGACTGTCCCCACTGTGGGACAATAAAGGAAATTTCTATTCTGTAGAATATTTGGGGCTGGAGGTTACCGCCAGCCCACAGTCTGAAGGCCTAGCTTCAGGGAAACAAAGAGCAATGCTTTATTGATGGGCTGATTGCCCATGGAGGCTTTGGCGAAAAAAACAAAAACAAATACAGGCATTTCAGCAACAAAGCAGAGTCTGTCTCATGGGATGGGGCTGCAAAGGTCAACATCTTTTAAGTTTCTGCCCTCGTTAACATGGCAACCACAAAATGAATTTTCATCAGATAAAATTGTCTTTTTTGTTTCACGTTCTCAGATGTTGCAATTGTGAGCAATTTTAAATTTAAAATACTGTTTTGTTTTTTTTTTTGTTTTAATTTTTAGGTACGTTTTCTTTCTAGAGCCTTGCAAATTTGACATAATCAACAGAAAAATCAAGTCCATCGCCTTGTGTGTCTCCAAATGTCCCGCCACAGAACTGAAGACATACAAAGAGTTGAAAGAGTTTGCACTCAGTAATGGTGAGTAAATTGTTAGAAGTGGAAATATCTCAAGTTAAATGTCTAAGGTCTGGTGATGGTACACACTTGGTATTGTATGTGTTATTGTATTCATCAACAATTTTGCTGCTAAGGTCAGGCCATTCTTTCCTTTCTGTTTTGGGAACATCGGTTACTGAGTAGAGCTGGGCAATGTGGCTGAAAAACATATCACAAAGAGTGTTCATGTTAATTATTAATTTGTTTTTTTGTCTTAAATATCAGAAATACCGGGGGTCGTTAGCTTTCCTGTATCATCCACAGTTTCTTTGTGAGCTGTTGCACTCAGATTCTTCTTTCACTCCACACTTTGGTTTATTTTGAAGCATTTTTGAGGCAGGTAGCAAAAGCTGAAACTGCAACTGTACAAGCTACTTAATAGGTTGTTGCTTGGTAACCAGTGAGTGAGTGAATTAGCTGATGCCCCTTACCTTGCTTAGTGATTAGGTCTTTCCTCTGCCTACATCAAGCCAGAATCACCTGTGATTCTGGATGAGCGTTCAATTAAATGATTGAATATACTATTATTTGTATTTTCTATTGATATTGATCATTTGTCTATCATTACTGATTTAATGCCCAGCCCTACAGTTGATTGTTTGGGTCATATAGACTTTTTAATGATGTTTCTGAACATCTCTGGAAATTTCCACATCGTGGAGGTCTAATCTAAAGACACTTTTTCTTATCATAACTGTCTTTCTTTTGAATCATGTACGTGTCTTTTCTTTTGGTAGGGTCTAATCTCTGCTCCTATGATCTTACTCCGACAAGATATGAGAGCAGCAGTGATAGATTCTCAAAATGTCCAAAACTTCCTGTTCCACATAGGTGAGTCATTTCTATGCTTTGGGTTTTTAAAAACTTTTTACACTATGTTCAGTAGCTTGCAAAAGCAATCATACCCATTGGACTCTACGTTTATTTTGAAATACATTGACAAACTTGAGTATATTTAATTGACATCATAGTCATAGAACATCACGCACTAGTGTTGGGTGGTTTGCTATAACCCTTTTTAAAATTTCACCAAAATCTGCCATCCCTGGCTGTGTTCCTTAGATATTTAAGATGCTGTTTGTTTACTAAAGTTCTATGAGGACCTGGTGTCCAACCCAGGTCCTCAGAGTCCACTGTCATGTTTTAGATGCGACCCTGCTCTAGTGTAACTCATTCAGTTGTGTCAGTGGGTTGGTCTGTCACATAAAATCCAAATAAATGCTGTGAAGTTTGAGGTTGAAACATGATGAAGTGGGGAAATATTTAAGAGGTGTGAATACTATTGCAATACTGTTGTCATTTATATACCAATATGGGGTTGACCTGTTACAAAAACAATGGAACGGTTCATTGTGAATACTTTTGACATTAATATTGGACTTTCAAGATAGGAACTGGAATTCAAGTACATTTTAATCATAGATTTCCTCTCACTTGATAAATCTGGCTGTCCAGGTAGGGCTTTAAGTGGACATAATAAAATGATTGCTTGATGAATTAAAAATAACAAGGAAAATGATTGTCTCCACTACTTTTGTTTTCAAATAATGTTTTTCTCCTCCTTGTTCTCAGTAACCCTGTCCCCGTCTTCCACCGCTGTATCCCTGCGGACATCAGCTGCTATGCTGAATTCGCCCAGGCTTTCATCACATTTGTTGGAGACAACACTGTGCTGCGGCGTGTCATTGCAGGAGTAATCACCAGCAAAGAAATCATCATGGGTCTTTGTGTTCTGGCTTTTGGTATAAAACTTTATCTGTAACATGCATCACATGTAATGGAACATTTCATTGGTTATTGAAGTGTTGTGAAAAAAAACATGCTTGTGAGGTTTGGTTTGCTGCTGTCCCACAGCTCAGCTCTAGTTGCTTGTTGGGATTTTAGCAAGAAGGAAATAGTTTTCAGGGAAACTGTTTTTGGTGCATAAAGGGAAAACAGGAAATGTCTAATTATAGACGTTGGATCCTCTGTAGTTAGTCATGTATAAAGGATTAACTATAGATATATTAAATGACTGCATGCAGGTAGTCATTTAATATGTGCTTTGAGTTCTTCTGCTGGTCCAGCCGGGACCATGAGGCAAATCTTTGTCTGTTTTTATCTTTTTGTTTGATTCGTCCGGTTTGTTTCTCAAGAGAGAAATTGTCGCATGACAACATTTTGTTTCTTGGTTTAGAGGGATGTTTGTCATTGATCCTAAAGTATATGTCAAACTCAAGGTCTGGGGGCCAAATTCGACCCTCCATAACTTTTTTATGTGGCCCTCTAGGCTCTATGGGGACACAACTGGCCCTTTGGGGACATTTGTTATCTTGATATGGCACATAACAAAAATGAGTTTGAGACCGCTGCTGTGTTTTCAAGGTAATTCAGGTTATTTGCCCGGCAATAGACGCATTTATCATGGGCATGGGCTTGTAACAAAGTATTTTAACTGTGGTTTTTGAAAGGTATATACAACAGGCAGATTTTTTAAAGTTTATTTGGGGTGAACAAATGTAGGGTTAGGGTTATCTTATCTGCATTTATTGCAGATAAAATAAGAGGAGCCTGAATTTGTTTATTTTAATCAGATTCCAGAAATTGTTGACGTTGTTGATGTCAGGCCCATCCTAGACATTTAAGCTTTTCTCCAAAGGACATTGGGATGTCCAATGTGGGCAGCAGAAAATTGTTCTTTTCTTAGTTCTGTGGTTCCATACTAAAAGATGGTTTAGAACCACAAAACTAAAATATTTGTGCAAATGATCAACCTTTTTAAACATCTGACTTGAACATTGCAACCATGTTTTATCTGCCACAAAGAAGATACTCTTTCTGCGAGTTCATGGTGTGTTCTACGTTTTCTCTCCTTTATCCAGTTTTGTCCCTGATCATGACGGTTATTATTCGTTACATCTCTAAAGTGCTGGTCATAATTCTCACAGTTCTGGTAATCATCGGCTCTGTAGGTAATTTGTTTTATTCTGCTACTCTCAATTAAAATTACAAAATGCTGCAGTACATTTTGTTTAACTTTCTATTCATGATCTTTATTTTCCAGCTCAAACTTTGTAAGTTTTTTATCTTTTTCAGGTGGGACAGGTATCCTCTGGTGGTTGTATGCAGACCAACAACATTCCCTCAGCAATAACAGCACAAATGTATTATGGAAAGAAGTGGCTGGAGACAACGACAAAGCTCTGCTTGTTTATGCTATCGGTGCTACTATTTTCACAGTATGTATTTCCACAACTGGTAGACTTTTTAAAAAATTAAGGAGCACCTGAAACTAAAATAGTTTTTGTCATGGTATTGTGAAAACTTTTATGTTATGCATATTGTTGGCCACCTGATCCAACAACATGATCCAACAATAACCCTGTGTTTAATCTTGCAGGTAGTGCTGCTGCTGCTGATGTTTTTCTTGAGGAAGCATGTGTCTCTCACCATCAGCCTGTTCCATGTGACGGGTAAAGTGTTCACCAGCCTCCCCCTGTTATTCCTGCATCCCTTGTGGACCTTCCTCGGCCTCATGATGTTCTGGGTTTACTGGGTAGCTGTGCTTCTCTTCCTCGGGACGTCAGGTCAGCTAAAACACACATTATTTCCACTTATTTACATTTCTCAATGTTCCTCAGTAAGTAATTTCTTCAAATTCTTATGGTCTTTGATACCATTCCCAAACAAACAAACTATTAAGTCTGTGGCATTTAATGGGCTTTTGTGTCATGACTGAGCTCCCACATCTGGAATCCTGTGCCAGTCTCATGATGTGAAGAACAAGGTCAAAGGGCGTTCTCAATTCATCTCCCACTTCTCCTTTCTGCTGGGAAATAGTCAGAATGAGAACAAAAGAGAAACACAGAAAAGCTGATGAATCAATTTTATGCCTCATTTGTGTTTTGTGGCATTTTTTGTTTTATGGAAAAGATATTTCATTCATTATTGATCACCATTTGTGTTATATTAATACCTTGAAGTATGAATTTTAGTTACAGTAAATGTAGATTTACTTTATTGTGTGGAGAAAAGTTTGTTTAGTGTTTCTCGGGAGGGGAAAAAAAAACTAAATTACTGCAGTGAATGAGAATTTGTAGGGCATACATTTCTTTGCATTCATAACTTGTCATAGCTTGTTTTGTCCTCCAGGATCTCCTGTAAAGAACAACTCCACAGGTGTGGTTGAGTATCATATGCAGGGGCCTCTTCAGTACATGGTGTGGTATCACCTTGTTGGTCTCATCTGGATCAGCGAGTTCATCCTTGCTTTCCAGCAGATGACCATCGCTGGAGCTGTCAGCACTTATTTTTTCACAAGGTGCTATAATAGTAGGAAAAGACCCATGTTTCCATTTTATTTTAACTTTACCTAAAAATATTCAACCACTCAGTGTAAAGTAGCTTCATTGGCAAAACATACACACTAGAGGGTGTTTGCAATAAATGCATCCAAAAAGAATTACTTAAGTGGCAAAAACCTTCTGACATTACAAATTCATGATTGGTTACATCAGGTCTACTTTAAAGCAAAACTGATTTGTAAATGTGTGCTCTATGCAGGAAGATTGAATTCCTTTTGAGACTGTAATTGATATTCAAATTTGGCCTTAACATTAAATTTGGAAAAAATTATTGCAATTTTGTTTCCTTACTTTTTAAGCCATTCTTGTGTTATTTGTTCATTGTAAACACTAACATAACTTCAGATTTTGCCCATGAACCTACTCTAGAATGAATTTTGGAACAACTGTATGCTACATGATTTCAACTACATTGTCTTTTTATGTGTGCCTGAATTTAGGGACAAGAATGACTTACCACAATTTACGGTAGTTTACTCTTCACTTAACACCTTGCAATACCACATGGGCACTGTGGCAAAGGGATCCTTCATCATCACACTGGTCAAGATTCCTCGTATCATCCTGACATACATCCACACCCAGCTCAAAGGAAAAGTGAGCCATAAACATTTATGACCAGATTGTGCAAGTTGACATTATGTGCATTTTTATACATATCTGCAAGCTAGAATTTTACTTTGTCTGCATATATATATAAAAAAAATTTTTTTTCTCATTTTCCAGGAAAATGCTTGCGCTCGTTGCATGTTGAAAGCCTGCGTCTGTTGTCTGTATTGTCTTGAGAAGTGTTTGGTATTCCTAAATCAAGTAAGTAGCAACAGGGACATAAGGACAGAATATACGAGATTTTACAAAAACCATTTTGTCTTTGTACAATTTAACAAAGCAAATGTTGACTTGTTTCAGAATGCCTATACTGCAACAGCCATCAACAGCACCAACTTCTGCTCTTCCGTTTGTGATGCTTTTAAACTCTTGCTTGAGAACGCGGCCCAAGTGGCAGTCATTAACACAGTCGGGGACTTTATCCTCTTTATGGGAAAGGTAAGATGCATCACACATTTGTTTTTACCTTTTCTCTTTTTGTGGCAAGTTTTGTTAATGGCACATTTTGGATGCAGTTTGTTAATATCCCATGGTCAGTTTCAATTCTTCTCTCCCTAAAATTGATCTAACCAAGGTAAAACCTAAATTCTCCTAAAACAAGCTTCCACACTCGCATGCCCCTTCTGACATAACAAACGCCAATTTAACAGATTTATTTTTAATCAATTATATTATAGTTATTTCCTGTTGTTTTTCTTCAGTGAGCTTAGTCTTCGTGGGAAAACACTCTCCCTTCCCCAAACAGGTTTAGTGGCCATTTGTTCATGTGAAAAATATAACACTGAGTGGTCCTTTTAAATAGTTTACAATTCTAAACCTAAATTGAAAAGGCATTTTGAAATGAAAAGGGAGCAGGGTTCACTTGGAAGAAAATCGATGTCATTGTTCACAACTTCTCCATCTGTTCGCTGTTTGGCCAGGTACAAATTCGACCAGAGGAATCGAAGTCAATGGGATAAATCTTGGATTTTAATTGAACGGAATTGCACAGGAAGATGATAGCCAGTCTAACTTGACACTATATGATGTGAACTGACAGCTTGTGCTTCCATCTAGTGGGCAAAATGTATATTTGTTCTGTCTCTAATCAGAACTTGTTTGTCAGGTCCTAATCGTCTCCTGTACAGCTTTTGCGGGCGTCCTGGCTTTGAATTACCAACAGGACTACACCGTCTGGGTGCTACCTCTCCTCATCTCCTGTCTGTTTGCCTACCTTGTGGCCAACTGCTTCCTCTCTCTGTTTGAGAACGTGGTGGACGTCCTCTTTCTGTGCTATGCTGTGGACAAAAAGCTCAATGATGGCAGCTCCGGGCGACCGTTCTACATGGACAAGGAATTGATGGTGAGGCGGCTTGTCGAGTGCCTGCGAGTTATTGTCATTATAATTCAATGGTTCAGTAGCTAAACATGTTTTAGCTTCAGCTCCCAATGAGTCATGATAGCCCATCAGTGAATTTTTTTTATGAAAATTCACTGATAAATTTTAGACTCTCCATTGAAGGTCTGATATTCAATGGCGAATTTTCATAAAATTTTGTCTTACTGGGAGCTGAAGCTAAATCATGTCCATCAGTTTTCCTTACAGATGAATTAGAACTTAGCTTCACCACTTTATTGTTATTGCTTCATGATTTGCTAAAATAACATTCTAAGAAACTTAAAACATTCAGTCTGGATATGTGTGAGATTTTGAATTAGAAAACTGTTGCCCCTTATCTTGATTCTAATGAATTGAGTTTAACAGAATTGTATTTTTATGTGTTTTTGTTCCAGGAGCATATTGAGAAGAGTAGTAAAATGGGTAAATACAAGTCACCAGGGGGAGAGGGACGGGAATTGAAGCCCATGGTGAGTAGAGAAATCTTCATGTGTTGTGGTGATGTATTTCTTTCTATCTACCAAGTAAATAAGTACTAAATATGTTGGGTTTTTTTCCATCCTGCAGAGAGGTGCAGAGGGTTCAGCTTGACCAATTATCTAACCACCATGTCCTAAAAGCTGCTTAAAAAAGCTCCTGGAAATGCACACAGTATGATGAGAATGAAGCCAGGCTTACCAGTAACCAGCATCAAATTCAGAGGTTTCAGCAGAATTTACAATCCATTTTGGACAGAAGCTCTAAGCAGTTACAGAAAAGGATTTTTATAAAAACTGGAAACTAATAGGGAAAAGGAGACATTTTAGCTTTGTTTTAGTCATTTGATAAGTTTTGGTTTGTTTTCCCATTGCTGCCAAATATTTGTTTTTATTGCTTGTTTTTAAAATATGCACTTCAGTACTGTTAACTCATTTGTATGTTCTTGTTGTATATGTTAAGGTCAACAGATGTATTAACACTGAATTTGGTTGGTTTTTAAATGGGTTGCCTAAATAAATCTTTTTAATATAAGAACTATTATTCTGCTTCGCTGTCCTCAGTCTGCTTTGTGATGATTATAATTAAGATTTAAAAAGTAAATTATTTCTGACTTGATGGTATCACTATACTCAAGTGATCATAGGGACAACCTATTAATAACTTCATGAATAAATTTGAGGCTTGTTGAATTGTATGTATATAAAAAAAATCTATATTTCATGATTGTGTTCAACCACTGGAGGGCAGCAAATCCATATAAATGTTATTGATATTTTACCAACAATTTTGAGCTGAAAATCTTAAAATAAGGAATTTTTTTTTTATTATTATTATTTCAAATACTTTTGTATATGTTGAATATTTTAAACACATGACCTACTTCATTGTTGTGTATAGATTAATCAAGTGTGTGGAAGCAGAAAGCTGATCTATGCCAGTTTCTCCTAACTATTGATCTATTGGCTCCCTCCTCATCCTTTTCAGTTTGTTGAACAGCCACGGACCAAACCACTGGGCAGTTAGTGGTTATTAATGGGACAGCCGTCTCTGCACACTGCTGTCCAGCTCCATAAAATACAGGAATCAAGAGGAAAACCGCTCAATGCCCAGCTTGCGACTCACCCTGGGCTGATGCCTGAAAGAGCACAGTGACCATTCATACAACTTCCTTCTCTTATGTATGAAAGTAAATGAAACTCACATAGGCAAAACATAAAAATTAAATAACTCATAATTTGCAGAAATATTATAAATCTTACATGTTTAGTTTGCAAAAGAGGAATTGGTATTATACCCCTGTTCTATCCTAATTGTTATGTATCAGAAGATGTTACATTTTCATCCTTTCACCTCAGTTTGTAGCTTATGAAAGGACATTCTTTCACAGAAAATTTTAATTAATTGTAAATGGTAAATTGCCTGGTCAACTTTATAAAGCTGTTGTTTGTTCTGACCCATGAAACACAACACATACAGTATCTCATAACAATTTTATCAAAGTTTGACATGTCCTGCATTTATATAGTGCTTTACCAAGTCAGAGGACTCCAAAGAACATTATACTAAATGTAGTAATTTATTCATTCATGCACACAGCAGTGATGATAAGCTATGGTAAGAATTCCTGTCAATTCTCCAACAATGTGCTTGGATCTAGCGGTCAGTTAACATCAAGCTTCTTTAGGAATTACCTGTCATGCCTTACTCTTATTATGCAGTCTGTCATTAACCAGGCGACTACCAGGTGTGAGTATGGAGGAAGACTTTTTTTACTTTACATGCATTATAACATCTGCAGATCACATTAAAAATAAAATGAATAGCTTCTTTCTCTAAACTTTCACCTGCGTATCATAATTAGTTGTCAGCCTATTTTCTGTCTGAGTGTTTGAGTTTTTCACTCTTGCTGGAGTTTGTCAGTATTTTAAACGTGAATCACATCAGCTTGGAGTGACTTTCAATTTTCCTTTGAATAAAAATTTCACAAGTATACTTTATATTTATGAAAGTGTGACTTTTAGCTGCATCCCTTCACTGAAGCTATTTACACTCTTACACTGCATTAGGAATTTCAAGCTCATTTTCATTTTGGGCCTCATCGAGGTCATGAATGTCCTCAAAGGGCTTCTTGTGGCAGAATGTGTTGATGATTTTCTCATCAAAATACCTCTTCACAGGTAACATTGAGGCTATGCAATGCAGATGTTGGGCAGTTCTCAGAAATACGACTTAAATAAAAATAAATATTAATTCTGTGATTCCAGGAAAGGCTAAATCTTCAATCACTTTCCATTATATGTAGCAGTGCAATTTGTTAAATGTTTTGGTATGTAAGGAAAGATATTTACAATATTTTTGTCAACATGGAGAAATTAAAAGAATTAAATTACAATTTTATAGAAACATTAGTCAGCAACAAATTGATTAAAAATTATTGTGGGGAATCGCAGAAAACACAATAATTAATAGGTGAAATGTCAAGACTAAACATAATATTTTTCTGAGCTTGTTTTAATCTATTATTGACTAATTAGACAAAAGGTTCAGGCAATTTAAGTAAACTCTATAGTTAGCTAAATCTCTTGTTACAACTAAACGTCCTCATTTAGCAACGAAAAAATAATAAAAGAGCCTGTGCCATAAAGTTGCTTATCCAAAGAAACCTGATTTCCGAACACGGAAAGTGCTTCCTGCAATTTGAGGCATTTCCCATCAGCTCTCAGTCAGCCCGACTCCCCATCTGCAGGCAGATCACATTCAATTGTTGTTGAACAGTCTCCAGCAGCAGGCTCTCCAGTGTGTGGAAATGAGCCGCAGAGATGGTATCTCCCTTCATTTCTATGGTCAGCACAAAAAAATAAGGCCAGGGAAAAGGTGTGTGAAAATGAATGTTTTATGTTTACTCAGTAAGTTTCTTATCTGCAGCTCAAACTGACAGCTTCTGCTGCCAACACCTTCTCTCGCGTGTTGGTCTATTGTGTGAGTTCCAGCACCTCACTCACAACAAGCTGTTGAGTAAAGCTCAGATGGACGTTTCTTATGTTTAGAGACAGGAAGTAAATGTATTTTCTCTCCATTTTGTTTATATGGCTATTTTGATCTACATCTGTGAGCGTACACCTGAATGAGCTTAGTGAATGCATGCCTGGATAATGTGGGCGTCATAAAAAATTCACCTTGTTTCTTCTCGTACATAATGCATTAGTGTTCGGGAATGCAAAGATGCAGAGTTTGTCACACATGCCCACAGTCAGCTTTCCTTTTTTTTTTTTTTTCTTACAGCACAAAAAGTGTTCATATTGCGATTTTAGACTTTAACTGCATCATCGAGTAGTTTATTTAGGTTCTATGTTATAAAACACAAAGTAATCCATGATCGGACTGGAGGACGAGTGATACAGTTTTAAAATTTTTTTAAAAAGTCCACGTGTTTGTAATTTATTCTTACTGACATATAAAAATGTTTATTTTATTCTTTTAGATGTAGCATCATAATGCTGTGTAAAAAGACTGTGGGCCATACCCAGTTACTACAAACTTGTGTCCATCTAAAATAACTCTTTACACTTATAACCCACAAACTTCTCTCTTTTTTAAATGAGATGAAAAATAAGGAACGCAAACGTTCAACGAGGAACCGAGGCTCCGTGACCAGGAATTGAAGGAGGTCAGTCTCATTTGCTCATGTCTAAATACTGTCTGTGACAACAGAGACGTTGGTCAATATAGCTTTTATTTCAGCAAATTATACATACACTGTAAAAAATGCATCTGTATCATAACCTAACGCTATAAGAGCTGTGATGACAGTGTGGGGTTGGTGAAAGAGTGGCTACAGTGTCCGAGGTCTTCAAAAGATTTGCATGTTATCACAGTCATAAAACGCGTCGAGACTGCAATGTTGTCCAGTTTCTAAGTGAATTTAAAATCAGAATTACAAACACTGGAAGGAAATTTAAAATAACAAAAAAAAAAACAAAAAAAACAAAAAAAGGGACACTCAGATGGCACTTTTCAGATCTTAACAGTTTAGAAAAATTAAGAATGAAGCCAAATAGTAGAGTAATTACTATAAGTTAGCATTAGCTGATCTCAGGTCTGCATTAATGTGACTTAATAAGACACACATCTGAGCTGAGAGAGTTTTATTTTACCCTGGAAGAGTTACTCTGTAAATAGATACAGCAGATCAGATTAAGCTACTGAAACAATGGAAAAGCAAACGCTGACTATCTTCTTCTTGTATAAAGCTGTCTAAACCAAAGCTTCCTCTAGCCAGTGTATATTCTATATAAAACATTTTATATCCAGCAGTGTTTATATGCCCTAACTGGAAGGTATCTCTCTGGATTTTAGCTATGTGACAAATTAAAAGAGTGATGGAAGCCATAGTAACGCCATCTTAAATGAGAACCCCAAACGCATGGCAGATTTAAGTCAACATACTGTAATATACCGGCATTAGAGTAAAGCCGTCAAGTGATCCTGCCCACCCATCACATGTCCTTACCAGCAAAAAGGCACACCTTACAGCTAAACCCCCACAGCCCATGGTGGATCTCAAAAGTCAACACACCGCTGGTAAAATGCCAGGTGTCTCTAATGTGGCAAAACTGGACCACGCAAAATCTTTTAAAAAACATTTTCCACCTTTATTATGGCACGCCTGTGCATTTCAACTGAAAAACAAGCAAACCCATGAGAGGGACAAATGTAAAAACGTAAAAGGGCTGCATTAACTCAATTGCATAGTGTTAATTTAACGTTAAGCACCTTTTTGATTTCCAGTCTTCTTGAGGTTACCCTTGCCATCAGTCATAGAGAATCAGATTTGTCTGCAACAAAGTTTAACTGTTCTACCAGGATTTTTGCTCCAGATCTGATGAAAAGACAAAACTAAAACGGGTCAGTGAAGCTCTAAACGGGCTGACAGCAATCCTGAAGCAGCTGCACAAGTTATTGGCAAGTACAGGTTGCTTTCTGCATGTGAAAATGTTCTGTCTATTGAAATCAGTAGTTTGATAGAAGCCTTTTCTTCCCATAAAGAAAGTTATAAACCGGCAAAGAATGTTTGATCTTGTGAAATCAAACATAAATTTTGGCCACAATTTCAAAAGTTAATTTTAGCATAAAAACGACACTCAACACCCACAATGAAACACGGTGGTGGCAGCGTCATGATAAAGGTGGATTAAGATCCGAAATACTAGAAGACAAACATGAAAAGGATCTTTATTTTTCTGCTTGTCTTGAGTTCAAATACACATCAAACTAAAAAAAAAAAATAGAATAGTCCACAACTGAGAATGGCAGGAGCTCTTTGAGTTGTCCAGAAGAAAAATCTGGGCAAATATTGTCAAGCTGTGGCATGTTGAAGGAATCCTGTCAAAAGAAAACTAAACACTGTAGCTGCATTAAAAGTTATTTTCACAAAATATTAGTTCCAGATTGTGCAAATTAATACTAATTAATTTTTTGTTTTTTTAGTCACATTTTCCTCAAAGCAGATTTTCCTGTTTATTAGTTGAATTATAAAGAATAGTCAAAGCATGTGAAAGTAAATGATTCACTGTCGTCCTTATTTTACATAATTAAAACTGGCATTCAAACAGAAGTGTGTGTACTTTTTATATCCACCATTTATTGTCCAACAAATCTGCATGGTTCTGTTACTTTCTGTAATGTGCAAGAAATTTAATCTGCTATGCCGTGTGCTAAAATCACGCATCTGCAAATATAAAAACATCAACATCATATTTTCTGAACTCTAAGGAGCTTTCATCTGTACACACTTAAGACCGTTTTTTATTACAACTGCAAGCTCTTTTTTTTTGTTTTGTTTTCTTGTTCTTTTTCATTTTGAGTTCCTCAAAGGTTTGGCCTTTGCCTCTACAGACGGAAACAACATTACGCAGTATTAGACATGCTGAGGCAAATCTGTTTCATCTCCAGTATTCGGCCTACGACGGATTAGAAAAATAGATAACAATAATTGCGTCTGACAGCAGCTCATATTTCTGATTGTTTTTTTTTTGTTATGATTGTTTTGTTGTATGCGGTAATTCATCTGCTGCAGCATGTCTAACCCTTATCTTGTTTTTTTTTTGTTTTTTTTTACCACAAAGTTATCGTCACAGTTTAAAAAAAAAATCAAGATCAAAAGAAACCTAACGAGTGCAATATTCTCTTATCTACATCATCAATGTCCCACCTATACACGGGAACATTTGATAGGGATAAAAAGAGCGGATGGATGAAGTGAAGAAGATGGAGGAATGAGGGGAAAAAGGAAATCTCTTTAACAATATGCCTTCAGGCATCAACACACTCAGGCATCGGAGTGTTCCACAAGGACACGAGACACTGAAAGACATGGACTGTCCACTGAAAGGAAAGGTCTTTGCACAAGTGACCAAATCCAAACGAATGGACCGGTTTGTCAGATAGTTATATTCTCTGCTTGGTTGAAATACAAGTGTACACGTATACTTTCTAGTTAAACAGGAGGAAAAAAATCTGAAACCGTTTTCTAAAATATAGATTGTTTTTTTTTTCTTTCCTTCAACTGATAGAGAAACAATACACAGAGAATAGTCTGTAGGCTGTTAGTATGATGAATTATCTGCCTGGGGGGGAGGATTCACCTAGAAACGTGCAATTTGACCAAACATACAGTTATTTCATTTTCTTTTCTTCAGTCATTTTATATAATATCTATAATTATGACAAATATTCATCGTTTTCATCATCGTCATCGTCCTCGTCTTCATCATCCTCGTCGTCCATACCTGCCTGGTCGTTAAGGACGAATGAATCTTCGTCGTCGTCGGTGAAGAGAGAGTCTCCGCTGCCGAGGTCCCCCGAAGACTCCAGGATTACACCTAGAACAAAAAAAAAATATATAAAAATAAAAAAAAATCACTTGCATAAGATGGACTCGTGCCTTTTTGCTTTTGTATCTTGGATACAAAAGCTTGGAATATTTCCAAACTGGAAAATGTTATCAGGACACTTTAAGTTTCTTACGAACAATCCAATACACATGCCTTGTGCATATACTACTGTAATTATGGGGGAAAAAAAGTCTTTATTTTTTGCTCTTTTGACAGACTGCATGAAAGATAAGGCAGTACAGCACTGACTTGTGAAAATGTCACCTAAATGTTTGAGTGCCTAAAATGCTAGCAATTGAGATTAGCTTGTCAATGAATGCAACGGTTTGCAAATAGCAATAGGTAAAATATTTTTATTTAAAATTGAAGTCTGATTAGGTTGATTATAAGATTATTTCATAAACCAATTTCCATCTTCCACGGGAAATGAAAGCATTATTTACCACCACTGGTTTTCAGTAGGGGCTGCACAGTGGCACAGTGGGTAGCGCTGTTGCCTTGCAGCAAGAAGGTCGTGGGTTCGATTCCCGGCCCGGGGACTTTCTGCACGGACTTTGCATGTTCTCCCTGTGCATGCGTGGGTTCTCTCCGGGTTCTCCGGCTTCCTCCCACAGTCCAAAAACATGACTGTCAGGTTAATTGGTCTTCCCAAATTCTCCCTAGGTGTGAGTGTGTGTGTGTGTGCATGGTTGTTTGTCCTGTTTGTCTCTCTCTGTTGCCCTGCGACAGACTGGCGACCTGTCCAGGGTGAACCCCGCCTCTCGCCCGGAACGCAGCTGGAGATAGGCACCAGCAACTCCCGACCCCGTTAGGGAGAAGGGTGACGGAAAATGGATGGATGGATGGATGGATGGTTTTCAGTATTGCGCTCCTTCAATAAACTGTTGGGTGATTTAAATGTTATGTTTTAACAAAACTCTTTGTACAGACAGTTTGTATTTTTAAAATGAGCTTACTATAGTCAAAGGTGTTACCCAGGGATGAGTTGCAGGGGAATATTTGATCTAAATACTAAATAATTACATTGACAAATGTGAAACAATCTCAACTTCTACACAGCTTCAGTAATCTTTTAGCACTTCAGTTTAGTATGTGTGACTCTAAATTAGTTTGTAAAGATAAATAAATACATCAGTGTTCAGGGGTCAGCAGTCTGACACTTGGTTTGTGTCACTTTCTGATCTTAACGCTTCCTTTGTAGGATTTTGATGTATACATTTTTGATTATGGTTGGAAGCAAAGAAAAAAAAAAAATGTATGCCACATGTGTCCAAAATGAAAATGAGTTTGACACAGATTATGTATGTGATCTAACAGATGGCTAAAAAATGAAGGTCAAAGGTAGCAATCAAGTTTTGCCTTTCTTTTGACATAAAAATAAGACTTACAACCACAACTTTTCTATCCATGTAAGTATACTTACTTATCTGCAAGTACGTCACTTAATTACAGTTATTTACTTAAATGTAAGTAAGTAATGTTACTTACAGTTAAGTTCAAAACTTGTGTATTTTTGTCATGCCTTGGAGACAAAAATGGATATAAAAAAGATTTATTTTTTGATTTTATCTATGATATTCCTTCTACATTGCCTCATTATGTTTTGATATTTTACAGAACAAAGTCATGTCTTCAGCCATTACCCAGGCTCCCTGAATATAAATATTGAAACATTAATTGGACCACACGCTTTCATTTCTTCCACCAGCTCAGAAACCTGACGCTGTGTTTTCCAGCATTTTTGCATACCACAGTCTGCAGGACCGTGAGTGCGCGAGCTTGCCACTTCGTTGCCAAAGCGATCCACACACCAACACTGGCCACTGCTGCTGTGACATTGGTGTGGCCTGTAGTAACCCTCCTCATCACAGGAAGGCAGATACTGGCCTGCAGATTTGAGCAGAAGCACATAGTAAGCAGGTGAAGCAAAGTTTTGGTGAATTTGTTCACCTGAGGCCGGCTTACCGAGTAACTTCTTCCCAGCTTGTTTTTTGCTGATGCTGGAAAGCTCTGCTTTACATGGGGAATCTGAAAGGGAGAGACGGGGACGTTGGTAACAAGCTGCAGAGCGACGTACCTTTTGTTTTGATAACGATTTTCCTCACCATGCTGCGTCCGCTCTTGCAGCTGTAATGAGCGACCCATTGTTGTTCTTTTGTAACAGAATATATATAGATTATATAGATTCTTGTCCTTTGTCAAGCAAATATGTTTGACGCAGTGTCTTCAAACTAAAATCTTGAATGCATCGTAGTATGAATTCCTTCAGTTGAGAAAAAAAATTTTATTGTATTTTTTCCAAATGATTTTAATTGAATATATATTTTTTCTTTCATTCAAATGTTTTTTAAAGCCTTTTTAACAAAACGGGTTATTTTGACGAACATACGGAGATTAGTCTCTTTTATCTTAACTAAACACACCTGGTCAGGATTTGTTTTTTACCTGGATGAAGGAATTTCAAAAATATAGAGCAATCCTATATTTAGAAGCTGCAAAAGCCCTGAAATGTTTTAGTCTTTGTAGTTTTATTGAAGCATAATGTGTCAATACATTACATTTGGAGAATTGAAGAAGATTAGAAAAAAATGATTAAGAAAATGGTTACTGGAGTCAGGCTTAATGAGAGAAGTAATTTCTCATGACTCAGGTTAAGTTCATCACACAAAGATCTCAGGAGTCGCATCTGAGAAATGTTCATTCAGCCCCGAAGAAACTGAAGGTGACCCACCTGTATACCTCTGGAAGCCCGTGCACCACTCAGAGCTGGTTATGACCTTGTCGGGATGCGTGTCACATGACTTGAAGAACGCGTCAGAGCACGGCTCGTTCCTGTCCAGATACAGGCTCTTGATCTCCGACTGGTCAAGCTGGAGGTCAAAGTTTGTGTCCAGTCGGGAGAACATCCAACCCAGAGGGTCCTTACAGATCGGTGACGTACCAACGTCGAACTCTGTGAGGAAGTTTAAAGATGTGGTATGGAGCGTCTACGTGAGCTTGAATCTCCTGACTCAGTGAAAGTGTGCCGTGACTCACTGTTCTTCTCCGGTTTTTGGATCTTGACTCTCTGGTGGTTTCCGTTCTCATGCAGCACTCTGAACCAATCTCTCAGGCGACTCACCACCTCCTTCAGATCTGATTCACTGCACACTGTGAAGTGTTATTGATTTAAACTTTAGTTTCATTCTATGACTCATTGTTGAACCTCATTAATATTAACAATAAAAATGCTTTTGCAGGAACTTTAGGTAAGTTTTGTAGCCCATACAAATGAGATTTCCAGCTGAACGGTGTACCTTTGTTCTCTGCAGAGCCCTGCTCAGGTTGAGGGGGACAAGGACACATGCCAGGACACTTTACGGAAATCTTCTTTCCGGTGATGCATGCCTGGTAGTCTAGTTTACACTGATTAAAGGGAAACAAAGACAGAAGCAGCACCAGAATGTGAGAAGAGGAAATTACCAAGTGATGAGTTATAGGTGAGAGTTGAGAGAAATGATGCCTGTTTGGGATGTACAGGGATTTTACATTAAAAATGGATGGCATCCATAGTCAAACAAATCTACAGATGACACCCACAGAACCTGATAACTTTAGTTGTCAGGCTCCTCTCTGGGGGAAACAGCTCCCAGTTTGAGTCTCTAATTTTAGGACTAAGCTGAAAATGTTCCTTTGGATACATCTTATAGACAAACCAGTGATGTTTGCCCAAGTGGAGGAGTGGGAGAAAAGAGGTAGGTAGAAAGTATGATTGAAAACCTTTAAGCTAGTTTGAATAATGAACAGAAGATATGAGTGATTATTTTGAAATGACTTTCTTGATCTAAACAAACTGACTTGAGTTGAACTGAATTACACATAACCCTGAACACACCACTGAATCATGCTGTGGAGGTTTTATTCAGCAGGGACAGGGAAGACGGTCGGAGTTGTTTAGAAGATGGATGGAACTAAATGCAGGGCAAGCCTGTTAAAGACTGCAAACGACTCAGCCTATAGCCAGGATATTGGACATAAAAGAATATTCATCTACTGGAACGCTACAGTCAACATTCAGGACTAAACCTTACTGAGAGCCTGTGGTATGACATAAAAACTTAGATTTACAGATCCTCTCCATCCTGTCCTGACACGTGTCAGCAATTTTATAAAGATGAAAGAACAAATATCTTAGTCTTTCTCTTTATGAATCCTATAGAGAAATACCCCAAAGGAACAGCAGAATGTTGTCTTGAGAGGGATTAGGCATACTAAGCTGTTTCAGATGTGCTTCAACTCCAACAAATGTAAAATAAAAATTGCTTCCCTTGTGTACAAAGCAGAACAAAAAAAAAAAAAAAATAACAGAAAGCCCCAATGAGTGCTGAAATGTGAGGGTACCTTAGTGGAGTAGGTGTGGCCATCACTTCCACAAACAGGCGAGGGGTGAACCACAGGACACGGCTTGCACTTTGACCCAGCACTTGGATGCACATTGGCATCTTTAAAACTGGAGGCGACAACCAAAAACATAAAAAGATCATTTCACCAATCGGTTGTCTCACAGTCAGCATTTTCTATCTGCAACGTAACGTCATATTCTTCGCAATGGTTTTAGACTTGGAACAAGGATTTGGTATTTGTGTATGATTACGTTTTTTTGTTTTTTTTTTATTATATTTTGATTGATTTGCTCTCCCAATGTCCTGGGAATTGTGTTGCTGCTAAGAGAGGGAAATGAGGTCAGTGTGGTGTTACTGTTCTCTGTCCAGTCTGAGGCATCCCAGACTCAAACACACACAAACAAAGCCCATTCATATCACTTGGCAGCACTTTATGTCCACTGAAAGTTGGTGCCAGCGCCTGGGTAACTGGTAATGTCACACAACAGTCACCAGAGAGCCGGGCAACAAGGAGACCAGCTGGAAAAACTAAAGAAAACAGTTGCTTTGGTCATTGAGACAATTGAGAATGGGATGAAATGTGATGAAAGAAAAAGGGCATAAATTCAACTAATGTTAATGTTTTATTCGCTCCTATTTTTTTTAAAAATTGCATTTTAGAACTTCATCTCTTTAGAAGATAAAGAGATGAAGTAGAGATTGTACAAAAAAAATAAATTCCCCCTCTGAGATTTCTCCTGTTCTTGTTTTTTTTAACACTTAAAAAAAAAAATCATCAGACCATCAAACAAAATGTGATTTCAGACAAAGATAAACTTGTGTGATAAAAAATAATTATATATATAAAAAACTAAAGAACTATTTTCATCACAACTGAATGCAACATCTCTACTTAATTAAGACATAAAATGGCGCTATGCATCTTAAAAATACATAATGCCCCCACTTAGAAAAGGAAATCATCATTTGAACCATTTTTTTTATTACTCAATTTATCTTTGTTTGATATTAAAATTTGAATCTGAAACATTTAAGCGTGACAGAAAAGTCACAAAAAGGGGCTAGATTTAGTACTCAGTTGTGAATAGTTGTAAGTTAAGCTATAGAAATGAATAAAAAATGAATGGAAATCAAAGCAAAGTCCTTGTGAAAGTAATGTGTGCGCGCGCGTGTGTGCGTGTGTGTGTGTGTGTGTGTGTGTTTACCTGACTCTCCTCTGGCTGACACATGAGGCAGTCTTGTAATCCTCAGCTACACACACCTTGTGACGACTGCATTTGATCTTCAGGCAGGGGTCTTTGGCTGGATCAAGAGCTACAAACACAGAACAAAGTTGTGTACGATGAGAACTCTGTAAAGTGCATTTATGTGTGCACTCTGCAACAAATTGAAACCTCAGAGTTTCCTAGACAGCAGCCGGCAAAAGCCTGCGAGGGTAAACAAAGAAAAAGAAAAAAAAATCCTCCACGGATGCACTTTCCTTTTCCTTTTCCTTTTGTCCTTTTAACGTAGCATCAAACCTTTCGGGTTAAGCAGTGTATTTTCTTTTTACTTTTTAAGATCTAAGCAACATAAATATATATGAGATCTATTTGAGTTTTTGTTTTTATTTCAACGTTACTGGCAGTCTCTGCTGCACTGAACAGAACAGCGTAACACTGTTAAATATCCTTAGAGCTAAAAACAGATGGTCCTGGTTTTAGAGGTTACTTTTGATCTCACAGCAGCCTGAATGAAGGAGAGTTGTTTATGTTTTTGACTGATGGATCTGATCCTGTGTAAATTGAGCAAGTATATTATATATATATAAGCTGATTTTACATCTGATTCTCTGGGAGATGGTTTGATCTCGGTAGATGGAGTTTTTGATCCAATGTCAACTTTAAGCAACACACCTAAGAGCAAGATCCAAAGCCACTGGCTGCGGTCAGGACAGTTTGCGAATGACCTCTACTCGAAAGAACCTTACTGTAATCTCAGAGCAGCTTTGGCAGATTATCCTGCCTCCATCCTCCAACGCACTACCTAATGCTATTGTTTCCCTGGCCATGTGTGTGTAGGCGTGTGTGTGTAAGTGTGTGTGTTTGACGATACACTGATAAGTGAGAGGATATGTTCATGTCCTGGTGTGCCTGGATGAGCGCAGGAGATTACCACTGTCTGTAATACAAATAGCAATGAGATGATCAAAGAATAGAAAATCCTCCTGGTTTTAGCTGCTTGGTGTCATGAAAAGAAAAGAGTTTCTCTCTTTTCGTAGGAGCTTCTCCATCCGATCCCCACTATCTAGTCTAGATGCCCAACAGAATGCACCCTCTCCAGGCCCCATGGACCTGATGTTGTTGCACTGACTGTGATTTAATCTGCATCCACAACCTAAGCAGCTGATTTAAAAAAAAAAAAAACGCACAAAAAAAAAAAACATTACATTTTTGTGTGCAGGTTTGTAAGACTGTATAAAAAGCCCATGCACATCATTTTGCTGATTGAATTGACCTGAGTATTCCCAAGAATCTAAGGATTTTTACCCACATTCACAGAAAAATGACTGTTCCGACTGCAGCGCTCTGCCTGTGAGAGTCATGCGACTTCCTCTGAGCCTTGTGATCAGACAGCAACTGAAATAATAGTCTATAAATTTGTCAAGGTTAATTGCTAAGCCTCATAAACAACTGGAAAGGTCCACTGAAATATGTTATGAGCCAAATTATCAAAGAGTCATGTCGAAACAGAGTGAAAACATATAAACACTATCATTAGGATAAACTGTTGCAGGTGAAAACTTCATTAGGGGGAGCAAGTTAACTTGATAAGACACAAACACTAAAGATCTGCATGTCTAAGGTGAAGTGTTGCGACACAGCTTAGTCTGGTTAATCTTCATTTAAAGAGCACTTTAAAGTTATCCTGAACAAACACCTGTTTGGACAAAAGACTTGTTTTCTGGCAACAATGATATCTTATAAATGTCTTACAAATTTCTTAATTTATAAGACTTTAGATAAGCATTATACTTTAGCCTTGCCCATCACAACCACAAAATAACTTGGAAAGTGTATTAATTATGTTCAGGTTTGGAGGGTTTTTGTTGTTGAAATGTTCTGACTCCACCTTATAGTGGTAATTTTTATAACCAAAACATATCAAGTTCAAGTAAGAACTTTAAGATACATGCATAGGCAGCATAGAAGCAATGTATCATAGTTGTAAAATATATCTTTAACCTGTCAGCCAGTGATCTATGCAACATTTGATGATCATCAAAAGCTGGTACTAATCCATTTGCATTGAATTTGTAATTCTATGCTTGCAGAAAAAAATTTATATTTATAGGCCCAAACAACTTTTTTTTTATGAAATGTTTATCATCCACAGTGCCATCTTGTTTTCAAATTCTGGGAATTTAATAATAACACCTGCAACGCGCATGATGTTTATGAAACCTCAGAACAATTAGAGGTCAGTGAGCTACTCTTGGTGTATTTTCTTTTTTTATTATTATTATTATTTCATTACATAACTAAAGCACCCCGGGCTTTGCTCTTTCTCATTCTCACCCACCTTGATCGAAGGGCTTGGATGGGGTCCATGTTCCAGGCTCCTGAAAAACAGTCAGTCAATAAACTTAATCAGAAAAAATAATGTTCAGAGAATATTCTGAGGAGGGATTACTGTTCACTACAAGCACAACAATATAGGTCTTTCAATGCAGAATGCCAAAAATAATCATCATACAAACCTCAACTTCCTTTGGGAGAAAGCATTACAAAGACAGAGAACCAGGAATTAATTTTAAAACATAGATATTGCCGTATAAAATAGGCATGTGGCTATCTAGGAAACAAAACCACACATGCTACTGCTTTATATGTTGTTGTAGCTATAAGTGTTTGCAGGATTATAAAGTGCTGGTTTGAAACTAGCTGCTCATCATCTTTACTTATGACGTGTTAATTTTTAAATCTTTGGGAAGAATTTGGATGACTTTTTCTAAGAAATTAGCTAATGTAATTGCAAGATTTTTCACTCTAGGATAAATGTGTAAAATGATGCACATATTTCAGGTTTTAATCAGTTTGAATAATCGCACTGGTTCTTTTGGACACATGTCTTTTGACCTGGTGTGCTTTGTTTAATAAAAGGAAGATGGTTAACCAACTAAACCTTTATTAGCAAAAATAGAACACGTTAATCTAAAATATATACTTCAGAACTCTGTAGTTGTAATTGGAACGTTGAAGGTAATATTAGCTAAAGGAATGTAATTCTTAAGAGTAAATAAAAGCAATGATCTGGTAACACTAGCAAAAAAAAAAACAAACAAAACAAAAATCTTGGTGTGGAAGTTTCGGTCATAAAACATACTGGATATCTCACATTTAAGAGATGGATCTGCATTCTCTTTTGTAGACACAGACATTGCTGCTTGCAGTTACTGAAACCATATTTTACAGCAACAACTTTTTATTATGTAGAGCATTACTTTGCAACGGAGAATACATAATGAATCATCACTTATACAGCAAGGTTAGGAGAAATACATTTAATGTTATAGTTGTTGCAGAGAAATCAGAATCATGTAAAAAAAAAAAAAATATGACAATATACTGACAGGTCAGAGCTTTACTAAATCAGAGATTAGGAATGGGCCACAAAGTTCTTACATTGATCCAATAAATTGTCTGTATATAATTGATAAAGCAACTGGAAGCTAGAGAAGGTACACAGGGACTCAGGTAATATGAGCTTGGAAAGGAGCTCATTAAGGATCCTTTCAGTTAAACTTTGAAGCATCTGTAAGCCTGAAACTGACTCTCAGCTTACACAGGAATAAAGAAAGCTCTGGTGGTCTACATGTCACTAAACAAAAGCATGAATTGCTGTTTCTAGAAAAAAACTTTCCAACAATTAATTTGTTAAATAAAATTTAAGAGGATATCTAGATATTATTTTTAGTACAGTATTTGATAATAATCCTTAAGAGTCTAAAGGACTGGACATTATTATTGGATTTTTTTGGGAATGTCTTTATGGGGGAAAATGACAGCATCTGTTTCATTGTCATTTCACTAGAGAACATTGTTTTTAGTTTCTAATCTCTGCAACACGTCAGTGTAGGGTAGTGAGCTCTGCAACATTATCAGGATTTGGAGGGATATGTAAATCAGTTTATCATCAGCAAAAATTTGATAAGATACAGAGCTAATGTACTGCATAAAATGGAGGAAAATAAATCCTGTACAACAAAATAAGAAAAGGATCCAAATAATCATCTCTGAGACATAATATGTGTTATCATGGCCTTTCTAAAATCATAGGCTTTTTTCTCATTTACAATACAACCAAGGTATTCAGTAAACAACTGCACTTTGGACACTTTATAATCACCAAGTCCAAGTAACGTGCTTCTTTTGCCGAAAACACACAGACAACATTCAAACACAATCTTACAAACTATTATTGACAACTCCTGACTTCCTGAGAGGAAGTGTGTAGAACTTCAGAACAGAGAGCCAAATTCAGGTCCACATGCAGCAGAACTGAAAATGCGGTGCAAGTCGCCCTGCTGACAGATACACAAGATTTATTGTACCTCTTTTTATTTGCAGGCTGGTGCTCTTGAGGGTTTCAGAGTTCCTGTGCCAGATGCTTCAGTTGATAAACTTGTTTTTAAGCTCGCTTCTGAGGACTTCTTACTCACACAGCAGCAGTCTGAGAAGCAGCAAATAAAGCCGGGAGACTCCTGCAGCCAGAGTCATCTGGTATGGGACTGAATGTTTGTTGTACCCTTTCCCACTGAAGATAATGGCCACATGTTGAATTTTGTAAAAGGGTTGCAATATAAAAGCTGGAGAGCAGATTGAGGTCTGTTGTGATCTGCTGGAGGCAACTTCTTTTGGGCCGCCTTAGAAACTGCTCTCTGTGGCTAAAAGGACTTCAAATAACAGGAAGAATAAGAAGAGAGTCAGCACTGCTCTGACTTTAACAAGATGGAGAGGCCTTGATCTCAGATCCCACTGCTATCCGGTAACATTCTGAGGTTCTCAGCTCTGCTCTTTAAACACATGTACAAAAACACACAGTGGGTTCCTAAACGTTGCTGTCAAACTCCCAGGCTTTTGTCATCTGAAAAACTGAGATCCTGTTAAATCAATGGAAAAAAATTCCCATTGTCAGCTTCAAATTCTTGTTGCTTGAGTGAGCACATTCTTGTTTTATGCAACGTTTTATCTCATTTCAACAGAAGTTCATCTGTGCTTCATACCTAAGCCTAATTAAAGTGAAAGCAGAAAAATAAAAAAAAGTTAAGCAAGATTGCAGAAGGGTTGCAAATGCTAAAATTGTAATTGTACAATAATACCAGTCATGAGAAGTGTAAATTCTAAGCCATTTTATGTATATATGGCAGGGTGTGCAAAGACTTTTTTTTTTTTTTTTTTCCTCCAAAGAGTTTTTGTGGCACTAGTGGCTCACATTTAAGACAGTAGATTGACAGGAAAGAGGGCGAGGAGAGGGGGGAAGACATGCGGCAAAGGTCGCCGGGCCCGGGAGTCGAACCCACGACGTCCCTGTCGAGGACTGAGGCCTCCAAACGTGGGGCGTGCTAACCCCTGCGCCACCACAGCACGCCCCATGCAAAGACTTTTGAGAGTCAATGCAACGCTCATCATCTGACATGGATAAAAAAAAAAAAAAAACTTTGAGACTTTCCCTCCATGTTTTCCTTTACACATGCTCACTGCTATATTCTTTTAAACTTCTTCAGCATAGCAATGAAATAGTGCTTTTTCAGGTGAAACATTTGTGTAGCGAGATACTTCACATAAATCTTCCCTGAGGTAGTGACTCAGTTCAGTGCCCTGTGACTGCAGCCCTGCAGTCTAAATCTGGAATGCGTCAAGGTGAGAGATTTGCTGGCTTTTAATAGAGGGACGAGCCACAGAGAATCCCAGCAGGTGCTGGCTTCTGATTCAAATGTAAAAGGGGATTATGAAATAGCGAGCGCTCAGTTGTTTAGCCCAGTGTGAGTTCAGACGTCTCACTCCAAAGACGTTTTGTCTATCTTTGGGTGCCTGCACTGTGTTCTCCACCACAGAGATGGGCTTTTCTTGTTTCTTCACAGGTCTCCATTGTTTCTTTGTTTATCATTCGCAGTCAGTCACTCTTTCATGCATACTTGCACGCAGTTCGCCTTCAGAAGTTCTGAGTCCCATTCTTCTCCGACCCCAACATGCTCAATACTTGGGGATGATGCGACTCCACCCTTTGCCCTAGTCACTGATAAAAGTTAAATAAATAAATAAATCATTTAACCCTTCAAATTTATTTCACTGTTTTCAATACAGTTAAAGACTGACATCCAGGCTGCTATCAGTGCAGCTTTTTATATCTGGTCATTTTAAACTTCGGGGTTTAATCATTTTCAATTTTAGGTCAACAGTGGTACAAGAACTGGAAAAATATTACATCAGAACAATGATGTACCACAGCACATAAACATGCACCTGAGTGTGTATAATGGAGTACTGAGACAATTACATTCAGACAATTATCAGACTAATGCACAATTTAATGTAAATTGTGCATTTACATTAAAAGAATTTGACAGGAAGCATTTGATGCTATTAAACCAGAAAAGCTTCATATGCTTTGAATGGTTTCTAAATAAAACCTTAAGATAAAAACCTAAAGGTAGCCAAGTGAAACTGCTGCACTATGCAGCTCAGAGGGCTTTGAAAACATAAAACAATGGTGGCTGAGGAAAAGAAAGTAAACCTTTTAAGTTGGGACTTGTGTGAGGAGGGATTTAAAATCATCATATTTCTTCACTGAAAGTCTCTGCTTCAAATAATTCTGTAATACACGAACCTATTTGTTAATATCAGATTGTTTTTTTTTTTTTGTTTTTTTTTAAGTAAAGTTAGATTGGCACAATTATTTCTGCCTACTAATCTTGATTTTTTTTTCCTCCTAAACTATGCCGATTCATTTTATTTGGACTCTCTGCTCTGGATACAAACAATTAATGCCTCCTTACAGCAGTAGGAGCAGAAATTTACTTTAAAAGTTTAAGACTCTGCGAAGGACTGGCAACCTGTCCAGGGTGTATCCTGCCTCTCGCCCGGAACGTTAGCTGCTGATAGGCACCAGCACCCCTCCCGACCCACTTGGGACAAAGGTGTACAGAAAATGGAAGGATGAATGGATTTTTACGACTGAAATTAAAATCAGGATTGGTAGGTCAAAATTGTCCAAAACAATCTCCTGCGGCACAGTTTGTGGGGTTATGAACATGCCCTTAGTTTCGGCACTAAGGGCATGTTCAGTGTTTTCCTCTCTGGAAAACATTGACTTTATCTGGGTGTCACTTCCTTTCTTCCTATAAGGAGCACAGGGTCGACTCCTGTTCTTCCACAGCTCAAATTAATTCCTCCTTTCTGCCCTGCATTGTCGATCTACCTAACCCTCTACCTATTCAGCAGAGACTCCTCTGCACCCATCCCATTCTTCTCTCCCTGTTTACTGTCTACCTATGGAATAAAAAAAATGCAAAGAAAATGTCTGTCGGTTCCTCTCTAGCTCTGCAGGCCGAGATAGAGAATAATGAGAACATTGCATTACTGAGGCCGGGCCCTCCAGAGAAGCGAACACAGCAGAAAGACAACGAAAGTGCTTGCGGTCTGATTGCTTAATGGCTTCAACGGACACATCGGAAAAGAACAACGCAAACACAGAAGAACGTCCAAACAAACAAATAAACACGAAAGCACTTCCTGCACCCAAATGTGGTCCCATTAACAAACCACAAAACACCCAATGTGAGTGCTGGAATCTGACAGCATTAAACACATTAAGTAATTGGAGGAGCACAAGCTCAACTATAGATTCAAAACATAAATGCTGCAATGAGCACAAGTATTCCTATGACCATTTAGATCATGTAGCTGGAATCGCAAAGGGGGTGCAGTTTACAACTTGCAGCCTTCTTCTGTGGTGGCTTTTTCCTTGAGGAGCTCCCTTCAGGTGAGTCCAGATGCATTCAGTGCTTTACACACACAGTTTATGTTGTGAATCAACTTGTGGATGTCATTATCATCATCGGATTCTAGCAGTTTATGATGCGTCTGCTCTGCAAACGTGCTCCTGCAACTGTCTTTGCTTTGTGCTACGTTACACTAGTTCTGCAATCCCATATTACACCCTTACAGTTTAAGGCAGATACTGATATTTCAGTTTTAGAGGCATATCAAATACTTCTAAAAAAATAACTGAAATACATAAGTGTATCTGAAAGGGACTCTTGAAACAACCAACCAACTGGCTACTTCTCTGATTAATGCACTCTTTGAGCATCCTCTTAGTTTAGGCGGACGGCCATGTCTTGGCATGCTTACACTTGTGTCACTGTCCTATATTTCCAGACGTACACGTACAGAACAAAAAAAAGACGACTTTCTTCTCATTCAGAGCATAAAAATCAGGAACAGAAACATTCAACGTGGAAATGAAACAGTGTACCACGGAGAAAGCAGCTGGTCACATCTATTTGTGTCCACTAGTTGACATTTGTTGTTCTAACATTGCCAAATGTGAAAAAGGATGTGAAAATAAAGTGAAGCACAACAGTGGGCTGACTGGGTGTGTACCCACAAGAAAAATCCAAGTGTTTCTCACCTTTGCTGGTCTGATTATGCCTTTCCTAAATGTACCCCAATTGCTTCTTGTGGTCTCTAATCTGCTGCTTTTTTTTTCTTTTTTAAACCAACGTCCAATAGGACACCTGCATGTTAAATTCTACTGGCTGTGTTTTTCTTGCTAAAGCCCGTGGCATGCATGCTCGCACAAAATACATACAAATTCATACCAAGGTGCTCTGAAGTGGAAAAGGCCTCAAGCTCTGTACCTTTCCAACATCATTCACACTCCACAACACAAACAACACAGGACACACATGGAAACTAAAAAAATACATCAAGAATGAGGAAAATATATTTTTTTAAAAGTATAATCTCTTCTAATGAGACTGGCCTAACCAGGACATTATTTTGTTCTCACAGTAAACCATGCAATCAAGTCTCTGTCATCACAAATCATTCATCACTTTTTTCCCCCATCATTGCTACAATAATCTTTCTCCTGAGTTTATCTCAGGCCCCAGGTCTCGGCAGCCATCCTAACAGGGCTTACCGTAAGTCAGCAGCCAGGCTTCTATCTTGTGCACTTAGTGTGAGATCCAGTGAAGGCTTTTAGAGCAAAATCAAAGCAACATTGCACTGCCTGCTTGCTGTATAAACTTTAAGTTGTACTACAGGCAGAGTTTCTGCACAGGATGAATACCCAGGAGTAATTTGGGCAAAGACTTGACAAATTTGTTATTGCGAGGACCAAAAATGTTAGTTATTGGATCAGCTTTATCAGCACTGATTGGAAGCGAAAGCTTCATGGAAAGCAAAGACATGGCAAATAATCAAACTGAAGTCAGACGTTATATAAGTGGAATATCTGGGATTCGTCTGGTGTGTGCTTCACCTCCTAGAATGGAAACTCATTGCAGAGTTTTTCTGTGTCAAATAAACAAATGAACTGAGGTGTGGCTACCATATTCTCTTCTTTTGATTTACACAACTGCTTGTCCACTGTTCCATCTAACATCAGTGGGGTATTTTACTTGACACAATGCCTTGTCATATAACAATAGATGCAAATAAAAAGCCTCTGCCACTTTATAAAATTCTCAGTGGTCAGTGTGTCACAGAACTACAGTTTACATTGTGTTTGTGTTTAGAACTCGTGTCACTCCAATCACAGTCAACTTTGCACCTCAAGGCTGGCTGTGCCTTGAGGTGCAACCTCTACAGAGCGTGCAATGTACAACTTGGCAGTGTTGTGACAGGAGGGGATGCATTTGTTCCATTATGCATGGCGGCATAAATCAGACTGGCATCACTTCCAAGTTTTGCGTACCACGCATGCATCTGGCCAGAAAATCAACATTAACATTAGCTTTAGCAATATAATTGTACAACAAAATACTGAAGCAATTATCTCTAAAGTTTTAATTGGGCTCCGTTTCTGAAAATATTTCAGCCTCGGCAGCTGTGCAGGGACACAAGTCCAAGTGTCTGCAGTGCTTGCAAAAATAAAGAGTGAACATTTTCAAAACCGCTGGCATTTACACAAATACCTTCCACAATGTACTGATATGCTACTGGCTGAAAGAATGACAAAAAAAAAAAAACACGCAGCTGAAGACAGCACCTGAAACAGGAAATGAAAGACACCAAATATAGAGAGCTCCACTTCTATTGCTAAGACTCAAGCCTCAAGGTTAAAGCAAGAAAATGAACAAATTATCATATCTACATACTGCCTTACGAGAATACTCGCAATTCTTGACACGTAGGACAAAGATGGTTTTCTATTTATCGTTTAACAAATAAGAGTCTTTCTTTTCAAAATAAATGAAGCTCATTTCCATTTTCAGTGCATGTGAATCTTTATATCTTTCATGTCAAACAATTTGACATGAAAGATATAAAGATTATTCCTCCTCCCCTCCTCCATCCTCAATAGCCGTGACACGCAGTCATAGTTATCAGCGTCACATGCCAAAGTAACAGGAATAAATGAAGCAACTGTATTATTGAGATGTCAAACAAATAAAATAGGAATTTAAATATAAATTCTTAAAATTTCTCCTTTGTTTATCTAACTAAAATAAACAGACAAACAAATTCTAATTAGGGGAGTACTGATTGGTGGTCTTCATCAGAACATGCGCTCCACATTATTTGCAGAGCATGCTACTTTGTTTTCTGTCCGACTTTAAATGGCCAAAATACTTTCACATGACTAATCTATTCCTGTTAGACATGTCACTGGCCGGGTCTTCTGTATTTTTCTCCTTTAGGACACTCGTTTTTTTTTTTTTCGTTTTTTTTTTCCAGTCATGCTGTACCCTTTACATGAACTAAGAGGCTGCAGCTGCACAAACATTAGAGGTTAGCTAGTCTGACTGCTACTGTGCTGCATGTGTCAGCCTAACTTTGAGTCTCTATTCCAGTCACATGATTGTTCCAAAATGGAAAAGCTCTTATTATTATCACACACACACACACACACACACACACATATATATATATATATATATTGCTATCATTTCATTACCCAGCTCTACACTGATTATGTGTGCAGCCCACACTATTCAGCTTTATGGGGTTTTTTTTGTTTGTTTATTGGTTTTTTTTTATTGAACCATGCTTTCTTTTCCTTCAAGGTCACATTTATATTGTGCTTTAACTTGGTCTATAATATAAAATAAAATAAATTTACTGAAATATGTGGCTGTAACATGACAAAATGTGAAAAATATGCATGAATAGTTGTGCAAGGGGCCATGTCTGTTTTTCTGTCCGTCTCCTTATTTCAGGAAAAGAGGTAACCATAAATAGAACAGGCACATGGCCAGAAAAATTTACTCTCCAACCTTTTGTTCCTGGATGCGTATTTGCATAATCCAATTTAGGACCTTAGGCGTATCACATGGGTCCACCTGTGCTTAAGGGCTTTGCCATGGCTAGCAGAGAAAACGTCTGTCCTGACACTAAAGGAGATGAAAAATCGAATTAAAAAAAAAAGAAATATAAAGACACTTCTGAATATCTCTCTGACTCTAGAGCTATACATCCTACATTTGTAGCACACAGGAAATGACCTTCTATTGAGGTTGGTGTGTAGCTTTATTTCACTCCAATTCTTTACCTTGTTGTTTCTCTGACTCAATCCAACGACATTTTTTTTTTCTCAAAAAGATGGTTTGTAGGCTTGATGCCGATCCTTTTGCTGCACATTAAGCTCATCTTTGTTATTGTGTGTGTGAGTACAAGTTGAAGCATGCACTCTGTTGCGCTTGTGGAGCCATTAAATGTGTGGCTGGAGGCATGATATCCTTTTTTAGCAGAAGACAGAACATGTGAAGCACAGAGCAGTAATTCCAGTAGTTTTCAACAGCAGCGGCTACTTGCTGAAAACATCTTGAGAAGCAGCATTCAAGACGCCCAGTGCACGAAACAAGGATAACAACACTCCTAAAAAAAAAAAAAAAACGCAGCTTTTTCTTACTAAATGGTTGTTTAATCGATACAGGAATTAGTGCAGAGGAGGGTGATTAATTGCAGCAAACTGAGCAACAGGACCACATGATCAGAGGTATTATCCGCCAGAGTCTGCAGGAGCATTAATGCCCTAAGTGGCCTTAGCATGCCAGGTTAATGGTGGTTGACATAGAGTCTGCTGCTGAGGGCTTTCAGCAGCAGCATAATCAGCCAGATCACTTCACAGTAAATCACTGTTATGCTGAGAGAAGAGGAAAATCACTGGGGAAACATATGTAGGCTACAGGTAGGCCTAATCAGACAGACAGCCTGTAATATTCATTTAATGATCCCACAAGGATGCCATCTCCAAGAGGACATGCTCTACTTTTCAGTGTTTTAATAATTTCACACAAAATCAAATATAGAGAAGTAATAATAATAATATATTCACAACATCCCTGCCTTGGCTTACATTTCTTCACAGCCTGAAGTTCCAAGGTCCATCTTTGTAGCCAAATTGTAAAAATGTTTTTTTGGGTTTTTCATTAATAATAAGTATTAGGCAATAAAAATCAATACATTTTAATTAAAAGACAATGACTTGCAGATGTTTTGTTTCAATAAAAACAACCTGAACATTTTGATTCAGAACTAAACTGAAGATATGTGTTCAGATAAACGTCAGATATTCTCAAGTTTGATGTGTTAGCAGAGAACACAAAGGCTAACCAATGAGACTTGCATTGGTGTACTGAACTCAAGCCTGCCTGGTGATGCAAAATTTTTGTTCTCATCCAATTTCAAATGTTTTTTTTATTGTGTTCCTACAGAAAACTTTGATCACCTGACTAGTGCAAATAAAACACTGTTTAACCCCCTGCTAGCGAGGCCAGTGAGAAGTAGCCAAGAGATGCAAAATTCTCACAAAAAATACATTTCATAGTTTGCTTTGTGGTATAGTTTTCAAAAGTACGTCAACTTTTAAATTCACTGAGTTGAACAAACACATTTTTTAAAATCTAATTTCTCCATTGCTTCAGATAATTAATATAAAAATTTTTTTTTTAGAATCTAAAATGTTAAATATTCATTTGATTAATATTAAATATATTACATGAATAACTTGATAGATGTGTTTAGCAGAACCAGAATTTAATATAGGAATGAAAATCTGTAAGACTCCCTTGGTATGATGACCTTGAGCGAAAATATCGCAGCTTCAAGCTATTTACGCAAACTTTCAAAACACGACTGGATAACATCATCTGATTGTTGTTATTCATTTTCTGGTATTTCTCTTTTCTACAATTGTAACAAGATGATATGTGCTAGTTAACTAGCTATGCTATCTGTCAGGCCAGCCAGCCCAGAGCTAGTTGCTTACCAGACAGCTACAGGTCAATTCCCCCTTTGCAAATTAGTAAAGTCCACCTGCCCCATTTACCCACACGTTCCCCTTTTGTCTCATCCCACATCTAGTTGTGCATCAATGTAGTTGACTTGGATGACAAATATATTTTTGATTAATTGTGAAATGGACAAATCTCATGTTTTCTTCGTCCCTGTTTATCTGTTTGTCTTGAGTGGTAAATGGAGGACAGGGCTGCTACGTCCTGGAAAGGGTCGCCACTCCACCTCAGGGTAACACAGAAACACATGACAGAAACTGGCACACACACACACACACACACACACACACACACACACACACACACACACACACACACACACACTCACTCACTCACTCACTCACTGCACCTAGCAGCAACTTAGAGAGCCAAGTTATCGCAACATGCATATCTTTGGATGATGGGAGGAAGCCAGAGTATTTTGAGAGAACCGATGTTCATGGGAAGAACATGCAGAGTAAAACAGAAAGGCAGCAGTGCCTTGTGTCATCCTGCAGCGATTCAAACATCGGGTACACATTTTTAGATTATATGTCATTTTATTTTATGGAATTTAACTAATATCTCGTTTTACACCCTATTTCTAATTATAGTATATAATAGTATACAGGCTCTGATTCATGTTTCAATCTTACAAAATATGACTTCATTATATAGAAAATTATTATAAACCCTCAATTTTCAAAGTGCACATAAGAAGTTCGCTTGGAAATGTCAAACTGAAGTATCCAAATAAGTTAGGTACCAAAGTGGCCGAAGTGCAAATAAACCCTAAACAGACATTTTGCACACTGCAGTTTGAAACCTAATTACCTTAATTATTTTCCACTCCTTGACTCACAGCATTTTTCACAATTAATGCCAAATCCCCCTCCCCGCCCCCTTCTTCTTATTCTTCTTTTTGACTATAGAAGTCCTCTTACAAACAGTGGACTAGCACGTCTGTAACTTTTTAATAAACACAGTAAGCTGCACATCGTGATGCTTAAACAAGTGTCAACTAAAACGGGCCTTCCAGATCCAATTCTCCTCGGGGTTCCAGACAACCTCGGTCCGGCCCTGTCTCTACCTATCTGGGCCCTTTTCGGCCGCTCACAGACAGGCTCCGTGTCTCTGCGGCCTTGACAACGTCTGTTAAGCACACAGCTTCAAAAGAAAAATACAAAACAAAAAAATACACACACACACACACACACGCACACACCCCCACACACACACACACACACACAAGCAAGGATCCTCCCTGAATGGTTGTTGGTTTGTTCACAGCCTGAGTTAAGAGGCTGATGAACGTGTGACAAACATAGCAGAGGAACCCGTGACGCGTCGCTGAGACAACGAGATGAAAACGAGGAGCGCATGATCTCAACCCAATGCGTGAGACTGTGAGAAGGGGGGGAAAGGGGGGAGACTTGGGAAGATGGGGGTTGGGTGATGGTGGTAGTGGGGGTGGAAGGGGGGGGGGGGTTATTATCTGCTAATAAAACCCTGAAACGTCACTTACATCTCTGAATTTATCCCATCTTCCGGTGAGCCACTTATCATCCAGAAAATTGCCGCTGTCCGAGCGAGCGGAGACGTGCCCGAAGGCGACGGCGCACACACACAGCACGGCGACGCTCAGCATCTGCGGATACACAACAACAAGCGCGGAGAGGAGGACGCTTGATCAAGCTGGAGGACACGGCTGGAAACAGAAGCGCTCCAAATATACGACAGAAGCCAAATGAATTTTGGTGTGAGCGTAATGAAATGTATTTTCTTAAACCCACCTTGTTGCAGCAGCTGCTCCTCAGACGGTATGTGCTTGACGCCGCTTTCTGTCACAACTAATAGCAGCTCTCTCTCTCTCTCTCTGCCCCCCTCTCTCTCTCTCTCTCTCTGTCTCCGCACCGGCTGTCTGTGCGCAGCAGCGGGCGGGAGCGCGCAAGGCACCGTACGCGTGCCCGACGTTCCGTCTCTTCGGTGCGGAGGTTCACACTGTCATTCTACCGATTCACTCTTAACAGTCCGTTCCTCTTTAAAGTAAACACGGCAGTCGCGTTTAATTGAAAATATGACATAAAACTAACAGACAAAGAAAATTGAAAAAAAAAAATGTTGAGAATTAAAGGAAAAAAAAAAGAAAAAAATCTACCTTTCACTCAGTAAAAGTTTGGATTTCCTTTATTATTGTTCTGCTTTGCTGTGTTTTGCTCCACATCCCAGCAGGGACTGGGAGGGCTTTGTTTGCGCCAGAAGTGACTCACATTCCCAGCAGAGATCAACCGCAGCCAGTCTGACTGTGACGCCACAAGATAGCACAGTTTCCACGCTCCTAATAGCCCATCCTGATTGATTTGTGATTGTAGGCGCAGCCGCCCTCCCGCTGCGGGGGGTCACTGGGCTCTGGGACATGCAAAGTTCAAAACGCAGCTCGTCTCCACTTATGACCTGGTGGCTTTCTCGCCTCTCGGCAGATACAAAGGCAATTCGCATGGATTTCAACAAGAATAATAACCAGAATATCCAATTTGAGGAACACATTAGCCTTGATTCTCAAAATAAATAACAAATGTCTAAATCTCCTGAAATTTTAACCTGCTAATTTCCAACTTTGTCAGTGAAAATATAAAAATAAGTCCCTTAAAATTGCTGTTTTTTTAGTGGATTTAAAAAGACAATCTTCATTCGGTGGAAAATAATGAAGAATTAAATTCTGAAGGCTTTTTAATTCCAATATCTAAAAAAACAAACAAAACAAAAGTAAGTGTTTTGCAAGGGTAAACCTACAAAACAAATGGTAAAATCCAGAAGGGGACACAGATTGCTCTTCTTATGAAAGACTTGAATAAAAACATTCATGAAAAATTAAAGCTGCCTCACAATTTAAAAGCAGGCTAGCTTTTAATTTCTGCATGAGCAAATATATGCAAACACAAAGTAAGAATAAATAAAACACACACAAAAAAATAGAAATGCCTAGGGACCCTGGCGAGTTATGAAGCAGGTTTATCTAAAATATGCGCTCTGCATGTGTCCTAAAAAAAACTGATTTGAATAGTTGGGTCCCTGCCTAATAAATATGCATCACAACTCAAACTGAGTCACTTATTTTCCTCCTCATTAAACTATCCAGTGAACCATTGTCTCACATATGACAGAATAATTGAGGGTGCCGTTTCCTGCTGTTTGGATGGCTTTTCAGTGGCCGTTTTTTTTTTTTTTGTTGTTTTTTTTTTTCCTGTTGTATTCCAGGTTTTATCATAAACTCTCAAGGTTTTAGATAGCGACCATACAATCTATTTGTGTCAGGATTGTTTTAAGGGATTTTTTAATTTTTTTTCCAACTAAGCTCAAAACACATTTAATATCAAAATGTACAAATCTCAGGATTTGTACATTTTACTGACATTTTAAAGCAATTTGAAAGAATGCAAACTCCAAAACAAAGTTAACTGGAAATAAAGCATTGTGAATGAAATCCATATTCTTAAAAACTTGATAAACCAATACATGCGTAATGCTGTGTGGTGTTTAAATGAGGAGCAACGTGACGACTTTTAAAATGAATCACTTTCAGCTTTGCGGAAGCTTGTTAATTCCAGCAGGCTTCATACGAAGCTGGTCAGGTGGGTCATGCCATCATTATGCATCGTTGCCGTGGAAACCATCCTTGACCGCAGCTTCATATCTTCATCTTCATAAGAGGCCGGGGAAAAGCCAAGTGTGTGTGGGTATGCTGAAAAAAAAAAAGACAGAGTGCAGATATTTGAAAGTCAAATTAGAAGTTTTAAATTGTGCGCGGCTGAAACCCAGGAACAACAAGAGGGAAGAACACAAGATGAGTGACAAGCTGAATGGTCAGCTGTAAAAGTGCGTAAAAGTACAGGTGCAGGCAGAAAAGAAAGACATTTTATGTGAAGCCTGAGTTCATGTTGAGAGGAAATTTGCAGCATGTAAACAGGAAGCTGGTAGTAGAAAAGCCACCATGGTTAAAAGCACAGGAAGCGTCGGTCTGTTCTGAACTCCACTTTGTTCTCTTTGATCCACAAAAGGTGATTTTATCTTAAAACAAAACATTTAGTTTGAACTTTTTTGTGGCTCAGTATTTAGCTGTGCTTTCTGTGTTGGTGGATAATGTGTATGTGCATCTTCCAGCCCGCAGAGTTCATACATTATTCAGTCTGAGACATTAAAGATGTAGATGTGGTCAGAGACATATGCAGCAGAGGCTGCACACACGCACACATGCATGGGCGTGCATACAAAGATTTCTGTTGTTGCTAATGAAACTCTGGAAACATTTTCCATCCCACGGGCGTTAGAATTTCTGTAATCCTCTCAGTAAAACAATCAAGACTGCACATTGTTTTCTGAATCTTTGATCAGGCCAGGAGTGAAAGATAAGGTAAATGAGAGAAGAAAATGGAAATGGTAGAAAAAAATAGTGGTTTGCATGGGTAAGCGTGTGTGTGTGTGTGTGTGTGTGTGTGTGTGTGCGTGTGTGTGTGTGTGTGTGTTTGAGTAGGAGAGGCAAGAAATGTGTCTTGAGAAGGAGAGATTTCATGGCTCAATGACTCTGTCGCTGTGCACCTGCTCACCGGGATGGAGGGAGAAAGAAAATAAGATAAAAATGGCTGGCGAGGTAAGGAGAAAGTGAAAGTAAGCCAAATCTCTAAAAACAATGAAAAGATTGAAGAACTGAAATCATACTGAAGAAAATACAAAGACACTGAAATGTATTTCTGGCAAAAGAATTCACTAAAAATTAAACCATTAAACACAGACTGTTTTCAGGTCTTTATTTCTGTTACGTAAGATGTTTTTGTGCTTACAGCTGATTGCTGTTCCATGCAAATTGAACCTAAAGAAAGACATTGAATTGACTTGTTTAGCCCATGTTGCCATCGACAACCATGTTCAATTACAAACTTCTTTATGTGAACATCTTTCTATCTTTCTTTTCTTGTAATAGTTTGACTTTGCTTCCATTCATGGAAAGAAGCTTTGTGCTTACGTCTATTCCATCACAATTTCCTCAGGGTGTAATTGTTGTCACGTCAACATATTCTTCCACCTCAGCTGCAGATCCCTGCTGCTCCTCCTGAGTTTCCGGGAGCCTCTACTGCTTCACTGATTATTGCAAAGGTAAACCAAACTCGGAAAGATGAATATTCTTTCGCCTGGTTTCTTTTGATTTCTTTTTCAATGATATCACACAAGGACACAGGGTATTTACGATGTTGCTTTAAAAGTCATTAACAGACGGGGAGTCATTTATCTACAATGATGTGAAGAAGTTTGCAGTGCCATGTTTCCTAAATTGTTTGGGTGCATAATAAGTCTAGGGTAAATCTGTAACTTTGAAGAAATGAAGAATTTTTTACATTTGTTTTATTCTTGTGGAGTAGGAAACAGAAACAGAAACAGAAACATTTTTTTCAAATCTAAACTGACATAAAATAGTTCATTGTGGGTAAAAACGTAGTTCCTTTCCTCTCTCAGCGATATCTTTGCTTGTTTGACTTCTCTTTTCCTCCCTCAACCTCTTTATTTTCCGTCCTTTGCTTTATGGCTAACTGGCTCTGTAATCAACCTTTTCAACCATGCCCATTTGGTTTTATCTCCTGTTTCCAGTTTCCCCCTCTGTCATTACTCTGCTGTTAGCTTTTCATCCTGAGGCTAAAACACTGACCTTATAGTCACAAATATCCTCAAAATGGCTGCTATGGAGGACAGCAGTCCTCTTAACCCTGTCTGTTCCGTCTCTTGTCCGTGTGCGCACTAATAAACACAAAGCACTAAACAGAACACATTCATTTGGGTGAAACGTCAATTATATGTGCTTGCAACATAGATTTTTAAATTAGTGACACTGAACGTCTAATAATCGGGTGAGTTACCCATAATGGAAGAGAGCATACGGTTTTTAAATATTTCAGCATGTAATTCATGTAACACGTCAAAATACCAAAGGTCCGGATATGAGATTTCTTCTTGAACGTTTAAAGGGAAAACCTTAATTCCAGAAAGACGTTTATAATTTTTATGTTTCAAGAAAATATATTTTTGAGACTTTAGCTATTACGGCAAAACTTTCACGAGGTGTACTCTCTTGACTACTTGACCTTTTCTTAGTTCTGTGCTTAATCTCCAGCATTAGTGATGTCACTGTTTATTTTTTCTGTTTGTGTACCCTTCCTGGAACAGGTACCTTTGTTCAGCAAGCTAATGTTGTTCCTTTGTAGCTTCTTTGTAAATTTTAGCTTAGACTAAATAATGCAAATGAGAAAATATCAGTAAAATCCATCAATGGCAGCTGAACTTTATTCCAGCTTAATCAAATCTAGTAAAATAAATGACAGTGTTGTACAAAATAACAACTAAAGGTTGCCGTCCAATGACTCTAAAGGTAGGGCAAGCTCCAACCAGAGTGATTATTTTTTTTGTTATTGATTTTTACCTGTTTTTGGCGAACATATGTGGTGTTTTTAGTCAAACCTGCAGGATAAATTAAATAAAAAAATCAGAGAAAATCAGAAATTACGTATTGTGCTCTCTTTTAAGTCCTTTTTTAGAACACAACACGATGGACATCACAGTCTGTGAGGATCATTTGCTGTTGATAAATCAATCTCTGGAACACACACGTTTGTTTGTGATTTGAAAATAAAATTAGTTTGAATTTTCTCACTCATTTTTTCACTCATTTGTGTGTTATCTTGTGTGTTGTCCTGTGACAGACTGGCGACCTGTCCAGAGTGTACGGCCTTTCGCTCGGAACGTTAGTTGGAGATAGGCACCAGCACCCCTCTTGACCCCACTGGGGCCAAGGGTGTCAGAAAATGGACGGATGGATGGGTTTGTTCTCCACCCAGTGGACACTATGAAATATCACACCCATAATTCTGTCACCATTGTACTACATTTCCTGCAAACTAGGACACAACCAGCGTGTCCAGTTAATTTTGATGAGAAGAAATCAGTCATTAAACCTTCAGTGATGAAATCAAGCAGGCAGGAAAAACAATTAAATGATTAAGATTTGATGTCTTGTGGCAGTGCTTATCAAATCCTCATTCCTCCACAAGAGTCTGTCAGACTCTGTAATTTATGAAAAAAAGAAGTATGGATGACAGGATGCATAGTGGAAAAAGGAGACAAGATTAATGTTATATATGATACAGAAGGCAAAAGCTACAAACACACACAAACATGAGGTAAAAAGCCTTAATTCATTCATGTAACATAATCTCATCTTCAAATCCTACGTTGCAAAATAAAATCACTGGGTGTTTTTTTTTTTTTTTTGTCTTTTAATGGTTTTTACATTGCTTTGTTAAACTTGTCAAAGTTTTGTGACTTCACTTATCCACAATTTCAGCAAGGGATTATATATGAAAATACATAGAAAAACAAAAACAAACAAACAAACAAAAACATTCAATTTCTTCCATTTCTAAGCCTTATTAATTTCCTGCTAAATGTGACATATATGTATCCTGCTCACCTTGTAGGGTGGAGGTGCAAACACAACTTATGTATGATATAGTTGTATTCTGCAATCCTTGTGTATTTCTTAACACAATTTAGCAGTAAGCCAGCTCTCGTTGAATGAATGCTTCAGTCAGGATGTAGATTCTTTGCCTCCACTTTATTTTGGTGACCCAAGTACATGTGCAACATGGAGTAAACTGTTAGCTACACATAAATAAAAAAGGAGCTGCGTTTAATTTATTAGAATTAGAAAAAAGTTAAACTAAGAAAATTATAATGCCATGCCCCAAAATAAATCAACGTGAGCAATATGCAGCCATCAAATTCCACATTTACTCCACACATTCTTAACAAATAAGATATTAAACAAAATCTACTCAAGAATATAGAATGAAAACTAACAGACGGTGAAAAAGTACACCTACAAAGGTACCAACTGTGTGGAAAACTTACAGACGTTTGTGCCAACGAAAAGTTGATTACAACAGATGCACCTCTTCACCTGCGACTGAGGGAAAAGCTAAACGAATATTGGAGACAGTCACATTCGTCCCAGCCAATCATTTCACCGCAGTTGCGAAGAATTTTGAAATCCTCCACTCGCGTGCTTTTATTTTGAAGGCGCGCCGCAGCGCCGTCAGCACAGCGCTCCCCCTTTTCTCCCCCCTCCCCTCCCGAACGGCTCTGAATGCTTAACGGCAGGAGGAGGCAGCGGGAGTCAGAAGCTCCGTATGAATGAGGTAACCCGGCCTCTGCTGCCATGAATGTCGCTTGTTTATAACTTCTTGCTGTCAGTTTACTTACACATATACACAACGAAATATTTTTGGTGAAGTCGTTTTTATTCTGGGATAGTCACATGTCCAAAATTTTAAATGCTAACTTTGTCTAAAAGTTAGCTACTCTAGTCACAATGTTTTATTTCATCAGAATGAGACTGAAACAGCAGCAAAATGAGGCTTTTTATTATTTAAAGTGAGCAATGGCTACACAACACCTGATCATACTGACCACTTAACATGTGTATTATAATATATTACATTATACTATAATATATTACATTATATTGTGATACAGATTCAGGAGAATTTCAGTGCTAGAATGATGTTGAAGAAAGATGAAGAAGCTCTGGCGAGGTCTTCATTTAGTTTATTGAAATGATCTAAATTATTTCAATAAATATTGTATTAACTGCTTTTGGTTAATACAAATAAACTAAACTATGTTATTATGAGAAGAGCAGGTCAGGGAAGACATATGAGAGCCTGGTGGAGTTTCAGGATCTGGAGATATAAAAATTAAACTAATTATAATAGAACCAGAAAGGAGAACAGGTGAGGACTGATGTCAGGTTGATTTCTTTCAACATTTCAATATTTTTTTCCTTATTTCCACGCTGTAATTGTAATGGTTAGTAGACATAAAAAGAAAAGCGCTTGAGGAGAGGTTTAAAAATAAATGAGTGAAATTTTTTGCTACCAGAAAAGGATTACACTGTAAATAGAGTTGAGATGTATCATGATGTATACGTCTGGAAATTGTCAAGTTGTTTAAATTTTCATTCTGTATGATAAAAGCGGCCCTGCGACAGACTGGCGACCTGTCCAGGGTGTACCCCGCCTCTCGCCCGAACGCAGCTGGAGATAGGCAGTGTTGTACAGTAGCTACTTACCTTCACCATGGTTACTCAAAATGCCAACAAAAGTAATAACACCCCTCCTGGGATCAAGCCGCACATTTTGAAATATATATTGATCATTTCATATTACTTGTTTTCATTAACTGAATCAAAGATGGAAAATAAAAGAAAAAAATATTTTTGGGTAGATACAATTTCTTTACAAAACTGTAATATTAACCATATTTGTGAAGTTTATTAATTAAATTTCACAATTTAAATACAATTTTATTGTATTCAAATGTATGAAAGTTGTTAATTGGTATTATCACTCCACTGTGTAGTCACTTTTGTCCCAAATGAGTGTTTATAATCTCTTCAATAGGTTGTAGTAATTTTTAAACATCTTTCAGATACTGTAGTAATACTCAACATTTGCCAATACATTTCAAAGGTAAAATCCCTTCCTTGTTTGAGTTTGAAATTAGATACATTGGTTTTCACATGCAGAGTGATTATCCTTATCAAAGCAATTCTCTAACTTGTCCTCTAGATGTCAGTACAGGACATGAAGAAAAGTTTCCATTAGTAATGTTTTTAAAATTCCACTTTAAAAAGAAAAGATTTACTGTGGTGTGGTGCTCTTTATCTAGTTTGTTTTTGTTCCACACAAAAATGTTAAAATTTGAACTTTAAAGGAAAGTTTTCTGCCTTTACAAATTATACCTTAGCCTACATTAAACCTTTGGGCTTTGGTGCCAGTTTTTCATCCCAACCCAGTGCAATCCAAACACATCTGCTCCATCTTTTTTTTTTTTTTTTTTTTGACCATTTCTTCCACCTTTCTCTTTTTCTTGTCCCACACACACACACAGATATGACCACCACGACTCTCCATGGGAGAGTTCCGCTGTGCTCTGTAGATTAGATGTCCCAGGGTGATAAACTATTGATACGAAGCTCAGGTGACGCACCTGATATCTGAGGGGGTTGTTGGGGTGAAGGAGGGGTAGAAGGCAGGGGGAAAGACAATAGCATTGTAGGAAGAATAAAACAGTAAGAAAAAATGTGTGAAGCACATCATGGAGTCACATCTGCTCACAGTTCCCATACAGGCCCTTTTTCCACTGGAGTACCAAGTGAACGCTGAGACACATTGACCAATAGCTAAACAGCATTATGTGATGACTCATGGCATTGCTGAGGAGCTGGGATAGAGAGGACAGCACATACATCAAAAGGGATGAGCAGTCTGCGGCTGTGTCTGCGTGCGTGTGTGTGTGTGTGGCAGATAACAAATGAATTACTGTTGGAGAAGAGACCTGTATTTGTGTCTTTACTACACACATTACGGTCCTAGTCTCAAAGGCATCCAACCCCTGCTCGTTGCTTCCCTAAAATTGCTCTGCTGTCCCCTTTGTTGTACTGCTGCTTGCCTACAAGTATTCATCATGTAAACAGTGTGACAGTTAAATTTTAGGGTCAGCACTGTGACAAAGAACTCAGCCTTTAGATTTGTCATCTTCACCTCCTTTCTGCCTGATAAGCATCTTTCCTTTTCTTGACTTTTCCGAGGTGGGGAGTTAACCCAATCCTCCCATTTCTTGTAAATATCGGATCAAGATTTGGTGGCAATTCTCCTTAATACACTTGAGCAAAAATAATGCAGAATTTTCACAAAACCTTAAAACGAGAATGTTCAACATTATCCTTTTTGTTTTTTTTACTAAAAAAAAGCCAAACTACTTTCTACTCCTTCCACACTTACATATAAATTGTAACTTTTTTTTATCACGTTCCTGTAACAGACTGAGTTATGTCCTCTTAAACAAATGACAAGTGCAAAATCTGTTTACTAAAGAGGAAGTACGACGCTTCAGAATAATACATACAAATGAACAGTTTTGAAAGTATTTTAAAATAAATTGTGAACAAATTTCTGCAAAGTCCTGACACATGACAAAAACAAAATTGCTCAAATATTTGGGGATTCTCTAGTGTGAATTACTGCCTTAATGTGCAGCTGCATGGAGGCAATCAGTCTGTAATAATGCTGAGTGTTTTCTGCTTTACTGGTCTCCAACCCATCTTTATTGTTGGGTGGGGTATCATCATCTTACTCTTAATAATACTTCATACATTTACTTTGTGTCTTGGGTCAAACAAGCTTGGTAGCCAGAGGCCCATTCAAACACAGTGACCATTAAATCAGGTATTGGTGCTTTTGGTGTTCCAGCTGGAAAATTAAATCAGCATCTCTGTAAAACCTTGTCAGAGGAACAGGTGAGAGGCTTTACAATTTCCTGGATGACATTTGTACTGACTGCAAACTTGAGAAAAAACAGTGAGCCAACTTCAGGAGATGGCATGGCAAACAAGAAAAAAACATCAATGTAGCCCGTGTTCAAGTTATGTCTGTAGAGGCTCTTGAAGCAATTATTTCAGCCAAAGTCTAAACCTTGTGAATCTCAGTATGTCTCTTGAACACACTTTGAACATCCAGCTTATTTAGCAAAGAGGAGAATTTAATTGTGGCACTCTGATTGATTTTATACCACCAAAAACACAAGAAAAATATGCATGACACCGTATGCTTTTCTTTTAATATATGACCAAGACCCTTTTGGCATTTTGGTTCTGTAATGATTTGCAGTTACAATTTCTTCAATAATCAGACTTCTTGTTTTGATTTATTAAAATGTATTTTATTGCTCAGCAGGTATATAGAAATAACAATAAAACAAAAAAAAATTTGATGGCACACTTTCAGCTTTTATCAAGCTGAAAGTGTACTTTCAGCTTGATAATTGTGGCTCATGTGGCAGACAGCTTGGAATCCATAATATAAGTTTCACTTTTTGAATTGAAATGATCAAAAAGTACATTTTTATTGTATTTTTAATATTGAGAAGCACATGCATGCCAATGCTGTTGGTAATGAATGGTTTAATCTGAAAATTTGCATTTATTAGACAAAACATTAAGTGAATGAAAAAACACTTATAGTGAAAGAGAAACCACAAGACTAAGGCTCAGTACTTTTGCATAGGACTTGCATATTTATTGAACAATCTGTTTGGTCTCAGTCGTGTGGCTCAGGAACGGGAACTTTTCTTCTGAAAGAAAAGAAACTTTTCTTTCAAAGGAACTTGTGACCTTTAAGTATCCCAACTTCCGATATCAGCAGCCATGGAGTGACTTACAGGGCAGCCTACCTGTGCGGGCTCTGACACCCAGCACTTATACCTGAGTCACCCAACCACTAAGTCACTGTATGTTTGTTCCTTCTGCCACTCCCTTTGTTTCCATCTTGTAACACTGCAAAGTCCCGCCTTTCACCACCCCCTGAAGAAAGAGAGCGAGTTTCACGCTTTCCCTGCCGTATTCGATTCTCGGGGATCCATTTAAACTTCAGCTAATAGTTTTTTTTTTTTTCCCCACCCAAAGCCTATGTTTTGGTTTTAACACTTGAAACTCCGCACAATAAATTCGGGACTGCGATTTTACCTCTCCTTTCTTTCTCCTGGCCCGAAAGTTTTAAAGGTAAGGCCACTGAAAATGCGTTTTGCAACAGGTGTACAGCACAGTTTGCCTGTAGGTAACACAGCCAAACTGTTCGTTCCAATTCTTCTTCTTGTCTGCTACGTTTAATTTAAGTCGTTATTTTGAGGGAAACTACTTTGTTCCTATGGCGTATTCGTCAGTTTGTTTGTTTTATTTATTTAAATTGCGTTACAGCCATATCCTTGTTGTAGACTCTCAGGTGGAGCCAGGGTCTGGTGTTGCGTTCAGGAACTTTGCGAATCATCAGTACCCGAAATTTAGCCATCAGCGATAATGTAGCGCTTTTGTTTCGCTGTTGTTTTGTTGTTTTGTTTTTTTTCCATTTACCCTTAAAGTCTTATGTTTTAGTCCAGAACGATCACTGTCTTAAACAATGGTTTATAGTTTGTAATTTTGCTTTGTGTGTAAAAAATCCCACTTTCCTGACGTAAAAAAGTGTTTTATGTCAGGTAAAGTGTCTTTACTTGACATAAAGGTATCTTAATCAGGAATAATTGAAATTGTGTGAATTTTTTCATGAATGACACATGAGTTGTTTTCTAACAGAGTTGTCCTAAGCGTCTCGGTTGTTAGTTTTGCCACCGCATGTGTTCGTTTAATGTTGAAGTTCGAACGTAACAAACTGATAGCAAACGCAGCATTTTTGACGTCCGAAAGTCATCGGTAGTACTAAAAAAAAAAACATCTGATGATGCAAACAAATTGTTGCGTTCCGTCTTGCTGGCCTGTGGGTGTGTTAACATTTTCGAACATGCATCGAGAATCGGATGTCAAAGAAATAAAACTGACACTATTAAGTATTTCATACGATAATAAGATCAGGGTTACTTCTTTAATTTATGGCCTTTGATTTACATTATAACCAGCGAAAATGTGGACATCACAAAAATGATGTGTCTTTTACAACATAGAATATAGCAACTTTTTTTGAAGTAAGATATTTCTGCTTGAATTCTTTTTTAGATAAAATGTTGCAGCGAGATCCTGCAAATAGGATACAAATTTATCACAATCTATTTCACTGAACAAATTATCTTTGATGAATAATCAACCCGTTTTAATGGTTGGACTAAGTGCCACTGAACTGACACATATCAGACTTTTATATTCACTACAAAGGTCACATTCATTAGAGCATAACATTTTTACCATTGAAATCTGTGACAAAGAACAATGCACCCTGCCTATATTATTTTTCAAGGGAAACATTACAGTTAGGTCCCAACAGTAAGATATACATTATTTACCAGTCTTTGCACTAATTAGGCATGTTCTCACATATCAAAATCATTGGATTTTAATACAGAATTACATGAAAACAAGATGAACAAAGTAGTTGGTTGATTAAAAACAATCTGTCTTCATGTAAGTCAAAAATTGTTCTGCCAAGCCAAAATCTCAAAACTAAGTCCCAGCTTTTATTAACTTGATTAAAAAAAGATAACTTAAATTCTGAGTTAATTCATATTATCATGATAAATTCTTGAAAGTGCAACCCGCAGTCGCAGATAAAACATTGTTTTTGTGGGAATGATGGAGCTAGTAATCATCACTCAAACAACTTGATAAAAATTATTTGCTGCTGATGCTCTAAATGCCTTCTAACTTTCTCTTGGTAGACAAGACACAACATTTATATGTTGAGCATAGGCCTTTGGAAGTAGCTAATATATGGCTGGTGTAAATGTGTTGACTGCCTCTAGTGTCTGAGGTATTTCAAAGATTTTGCCCATAATCACCTAAAAAGTGTTACCTTCAGGCTTGCTGGCTTGAAATGGCCAAGACAGGCAGGAACTGGAGTAAGCTATTCATGCTAGAGTAAAATGTGTAATCCACCTGCTTAGTGTGAGAAGACTTTTATCCTTTCGTTATTCTTTGCGGGATTACTTCAACAATAACAAATGTCTGTCTCAGAGTCCTCAAAAAGCTAATAACTATTCTTGATGATATGAGTTAAATCTATCTTGACAGGACATTGACACAGGTATCAGATAGTTTTGATATGATGATCTAGAGTGAAAATAGCACCTTACCACAGTAAAGATAGACAGATTATTAAGGAAGATGCGTAACTTGATCTAACTGCCTTGCTTTTTCCAACAATTTTCCAATCACCTTTTAGCTTGTAGTTTATATGTTATAAGAATAATCGGTATTGGTCCTTTAGCTTCCACGATATAACCTGAAAGATCCTCAGGCAGCTATGTTTCTCTTGTGCAGAAAACGTGCAGGAGCTTGCCGTCATCCTGCTAATCGTAAAAAAGTTGGTCTCTCTGAGACATTCACTATTACCTCCTTGAAAGGACTTTGAACTGGAGAATTAGCATGTAGGGCAGTTTTGGTAGTTTGGAAATCACAACCTTCTTAAAAACTTGTGTACCTTGGTACTAATCCACATCTAACCCTCACTGCTGCAGATAAGGACATGTTTTTAAAAAATTGCTTTTGTGATGGAAGAGATGACGAAAATTATTAAAGTGCACCTTCATCCTGTGTGTCTAATGCCAGCTTGATTGTATTCTAAAATAATTTGGGTTATTCTGGTAACTCTCACCTGGGTCACACATTGACTGATTCAGGACTGTGTTAATTTAACACAGTAACAAAACTATTTTAATATACCTGCATGCAGTCTGCAAATAGCAATACTTTTTAGTCTTCCCTTGGCCTCTCACCTGAAAAATAGTTTGTGACCCAATATGTTGTTAAACTATTTAATTCTTATCCCTGAATCATAAAGCCACAATTGGAGTTATCTGTGTTACAAGTGATGCATCTTGGACTAACAATACCTGTTGGACTAGTTCTTGTATTTTGACGGCTGATAGTTGTAAATCAGCAAAAAATATGTAAGGTAAGGACAGTAGATTTACGTGAACTCCTGCGGCTAAATGTCCTGCTTCTTTCTAGTGCTGTTGTCTATCTTTAGACAACTTTGATATTTGCAGGGGGGGTTTCACCATAGACATAGGTTGGCCTGTGGTTGTTTGTCTGTCAAATGCTGATGAAGCTTTAAAAGATAAGGGCATGCTGAGAGATCATGTTGCCATTATAAACAGTGTCTCATGTGCCATGGCATGGGGAAGTCAGGTGTTTTTTTCTTTCCACTTCCATTCTGTTTTCAAAACTATTGAAGATGTCAACTGCTCTGCTGTCTCCTCATCTTGCGGTTGAGTGTTTTGTAGTACAAGTAATTGGACACGCTGCCATATTGCTGACATATATGCTGCCGGTGTTTTAAAAACTGACCCTTGGAATAATTCTACACTGGCATGTTAGATTAGTTTTTTAATAAAATTTTCATTATATCATACATTGATTGAAAAGCTGACATGATTTCATTCTTATAACCCACTTTGTATGTGTGTGTACATGTTTCTACATACTGTGAAGACACACCACACCTTCAATAAGTCTTGTTGAACTTTTTTACAGTACTGAAAAGATAGGAGCCTGCCACTTGTTTGATGTCAGATCTGACCTTCTCAGAATACACAAGTAAAATTCACCTTTCAGAATACACAAGTAAAATTCTGCTCTAGATCAAGAAAACATCGTTATGGAGTTTAATTATAGTATAATAAAACAAGTTATACGTTTTTCTTTTGGTGTTGTAATAGATTTGATTTTCATTGAGACAAAACAGGAAGTTGCAATACGAGCCAAGTATTTGAATGGCTTAAATAGAAGAGGCTTTTAACATTCACATGTATATTGTATGCGTTTCACACAGATGAAGGCTTTCTGTTGTACTGTTAGACAGATGTACATCATGGAGCTATGGCAGAAAAACAACACAATTATGTGTCCTGTGGCCTTTTTTTCTCGGTACAAAATACATTTTCTGACTGCAGGGTGCTTGTAGGGCATATTTTGTTTGCTAAAGCCAAACTGGTCATTAGTTACACAAAAACTGCCAATTACTGTGAGATTTTTCTGCTCTCTCTCCGACAGTGAATATGTCTTTCGGAGGGAGAACTTTTACAATAATTATAAACAAGATTGTACGTTGCTAATGTTCTTATTGGTAATTTTCCTTTTTTTTGAATAACGTGTAATGGTTAGAAATACATCTCTAACACAGTAAATATTTCTTCCAAACCGTTACAAAATTCCGCAAAATTTCTTATTAAACGATCCCTTCATCCACATGAAGCTGCCTCAGGGTAACTAGACCCGATTGTTAGTAATTTAAGTCATGACGCATTAGAGTCCTGGGTAGATGGCGACTGGTTTCTATAGTTACTGTCAACAGTCTGGACGTTTGAGTGCTTGTTGCAATATACTTTGGACAGTGCCAAACAAAATGGTGACCCATCTTGAGTCCTCTTACAAGCCACAGCTGTTTGCAGAGACGAGTCAAATACTGTGCACAAATAGACAACTTGTTCACTTCATAGTTTACATACTACAAAAAAGATATTTGGGTAGCAGAAATAGCCGAAATTCTGTCATTTTATGTAGATATAGACAAATGCTCATGCTAATGATAGCTCTTATACATCTAGTAATAAAATACGAAAGACTTGATATGTTTCTGGACTGACACAAAGAACTGATCATTAAACACTTTTGCTTTTGGTCTGAGAATTGCTGACACATCATCAGTCTCTCAATAAATGCTTTAAAGAAAGTGCCTTTTCAGAATTATTCAAATATTGCGAGCTGCATTTGTCACAACTCCAAATTTAATAGAGGTTGGATTGACAGACTACAGAGTTTCTCATAGAAAACTTTCTAAACCTGGTGCTCAGGGCATCAGTCATCGAGCCATCTGCCCTGTTTTTGAGTTAAAAAATGTTTAAAGTTGACAGGAAATTTGAAAATGTCATTTGATATTTATGCATTTTTGGAAGATTGAAATAAAAATAAAAAAACCCAACAAACTAATAAATTAACAACGCTAAGCCTTGTGGGGGCATAAGTAAAGCCTGGTTTCCCACCAGGCTTAGAATACACCGAAGGAAATCCTGGACGTAATTGAAAAATATTGAGATATAGTTTTTCAATTTGTGTTTTTTGTTTGTTTATGTTTTATGTACTTATCTGAAAAATGTGGCGAGCATGTTTATTCCAGCAGCTTGAGTCAGTACTTTGTAGAAACATCCTTTGCTGCAATTATAGATGCACGTCTGTTGTGGCAGGTTACCAGCTTTGCACAACTGTAGTCTAAAATGTCCACCCGTTCCTTACAAAATAAGTTAGACTGGATGGAGATTTATCTATGAACAACAAAGTCTAAGTTTTGCCAAAGAAGTTCAATTAGATTTAGATATGGTTTGTGATTTTACCCATTTTACTACAAGATTTAGAGTTTTATTTAAACCAGTCCATTAAGCTGTTGTATAGCTGGAAGATAAAATTTTGTTGCAACTTCTAACAAATTGCCCTATTTAGATCTGTACATCCTCCCATCCATTGAGTTTTCTCAGAAAAAAAAACAAAAAAAAAAACCAAAATTCCATGGCCATGTTTCACTGTGTTGATGATGCGTTCAGGGACACGTAAACATCATTTTGCATGTAGGCCAAAAAGTTCAGTGTTGGTCTCAGCTGACCAGAACATCTTCTTCCACATTTGACATTTTCCCTACATGACTTATTCCAGCCTGGAACACATAGCTTTCTGAGGCTTTCTTTCTTCACTGATTAGGCCCGAGCAGCTAAGCGCTGCGAAGGCCTATTGTTTTTGTACTGTTTATTATTATTTTTCTTCCCACCTCTTTGGGGGGCTTTTTGGGGGCCTTATCATATTCAAAAACTCACCAAACTTGGCGGAACCATAAAGGGAGTTTAAAAATTTTGATTTTTAAGGTCAACACAAAAATCACACAAGAAATGGCTCTACAGCGCCACCTAGAAATTTTCAAAGGACCCTTTGCTATTCACTTACTTTATCGTACAGACATGAAATTTGGTACACTTGTAGAGCTCTCCAAGACGCTCAAAATTTACAATTAATGTCATAGTGCAAGTATCACAGAAAGTCGGCCATTTTGGATTGAAGCTCCGATTTTGACCCCATTTTTGCCGTTTTCAGCCTTCGTATTTGATCGAACTCCTCCTAGGGATTTTGATTGATCGGCTTCAAACTCGGTGAGTCTGTTCATAAGGCATGTCCCATCTAAAGTTATCAAAACGGTGAGTTTTTGAGTATGCTGAAGGGGGCTTAGCAGGGGTCAAAGTTCACCGACTCGCCAAAAAAAAAAAACTGTTATGTCTCCGACACAGAAACTCACAGAAGCACCAAAGTTACTGTGATTGATCATCATCGGGTCTCCTACAATACCCTATGGTTGAATGATGACATCACTTAGGCCACGCCCCCTGAGAACAGGAAGTGTCATGTTTTACTGTGAACGGTATCTGACCCCTTTAACCTCATCAACATGAAACTGTTCCCAGAGACAGAAGACATGTTGGTGTGTTGAGGATTCCAACCCTGACCAGCTTCGATGAAGCAGGTGGGTGTGGCGGCGTGGCGAAGTGACCTGTAACGCCATAGCCATACGTTTGGCTCTCAATTCCAGAGTTTCGGGCCGAGCTGTTCCAAACTCACTAGGATGGATCCTCATTCACTTGCCCGACAGGAATCCTTCACAACATTTGGTGGCCGTGGGCCTAATTTTTTGTATAGCGCCCCTAGAAAACTTTAAATGATCAGCCCCAAGCCATGCTTTAACCTACAATTATGAAACTCGGTACACATGTGTACCTTTGTCAGGACGTACAAAAAAGTCTCTTGGAGCCATGGTCTAAACCCCACAGGAAGTCGACTATTTTGGTAAAAGACGTAATTTTCTCTTCAACATTAATGCAGCCCTGAAAATATAATTTATGAAGGCCATCTTAACATAATAATTATTTAAATATACATAGTTATGTGTTTTGGTTTGTTCAAATAATTGTTCCACTAAAAATATTGATTATTCTTGGTTAAAATAATAAGTACGTGATTGATGAGCTGTCACTGTTTAGAAACTATTTCCGTAATTCGCCACTTGGGGTCAGTGTTATCCACCAATGAAACAACGCTCTTTCGGCACAAGTATAATGATGAATAACTATATGAGTATTTCTTCAGTAGGGGTCAGTGTTACTCCACCAATGAAACATAGAATGACAGCAAAACATGATGAATAACTATACTAGTATTTCGCCAGTAGGTGTCAGTCTTAGTCCACCAATGATAAAACAGATCGATGGACGCATCTAAACTTTGCGAGAGCGTCTGCCGTGAAATTTCCAAAAGGATAGCGATTACATATAAACTGAGAGGTTATATGTAAACACTCAGATAGTTTTTGTTGGCTTAAAACACGCACTAAATGTAGCGTTTTGTTAATAACTGTTATTTACTACTGCAAGTAAATGCATCTATATAACTTGTCCCTATCTTACTGATCAGTCAAGCTTGCAGAAGCAAGCTGCTACGTACGAGGTTCGGCGTATTACGCTGTGGACTGTACTTTTTTTTTTTGCTAACCAGTTGGAGCTGCTAACATTTCCTGAACATTTTGCACGGACTTTGGAGCCACAGTACCGGACCACGCTCAACGTTTTGCTTTGGGTTTTTGAGCTGCAGATTCGAACAACTCTCGTGAGCCGGAACGGACTGTTGAAGTGGAGTTGGAGCAGTTTTATTGCCGTTCGTTTAAAAACTGGTAACTCGCGGTGCGGTGAGTAACGCTGATTATAGGAGCCGCCATGTTTTGGAACTCAGAGGACGATGCTAACCGAGTCTGTCAGGCCTGCAACGTTTGTAATGCTAGCGCTTTTATAATTAAAGAGACTGAATAGTGTGTTTGATATATCCAGTTTGATAAATTGAGCCTTGTTTGTTGTTATGCATAGAACCTGTTTAAAGGCTTGTTTAAAAGAGCTCTGACAAAATGCTAAGTATCTTATTACCAATCCATTGGGGTTATAATATTTAGTTGTAGCGCTTCCTGTGATTAATACCTAATTAATGGCTGGGATTGAGCTTGTGCTATTGTTGTGACAGTTAACTGTGCTCTGCTAATGTGCTTTGCCCTTGGTTTATTACTGACCAGAATGGTTTATTAAGCTGGAACATCTTGAACTTTAAAATTTTCCTCTGATTTTAGAAGAAGGTTGAAATTGCACTGCATTTACATCTAAGTTGTAGTTAGCATGAAAGCATGTGGGCGTGGCTTAGTGTGAAACTGAATATTTGCCATGAAAAATGAAGATTAAATAACTTCCAAATGCAAGACGACAGCTGGACCAGACTTTCTAATTCTCTCTGCAGAACAGTCCTTAACACATTTAGATGGTGACTTCATGACATCACGTTAGCCCCGCCCACTTTTAGCATAGAGTGACCTGTTTTTTCTGCTGTATATTTTACGGTTATTCTATCATTTATATGAGTTTCATGATCTGAAAACTGACTTAAAATGATGAACTCTGTGGAATGCTGGCTGCTGACCGAACACGAATTTGGGTGTAGAAATGGCAAACTGCAGTGCTTCGCCATGTGCATAAGATCGGCTATAAATTACTGATGGATCATCCAACTGGCGCCAAACTGGATATGTATGACCTTTGTTGACCTCTAAGGAGCACAACAGCATTGAAATGTAATTTGACTCCACTGAGCCGCCTAGGTTAATCCACCAGCTATATCTCCTCGCTAAATGCACCAATCTGCAACACATTTTTTGTGGGTCGTCAGGGAGCGCCGCCGAACGCATCGATGCGTACCGCCTGGTGGACCAGCGCGGAAACTGCGCAACGGCTTCTGCGTTGGCACATGGGCGGCCGTGCTGGAATCTGCGCAACAGCTTCCGTGGTGCCGTGCGGGGGGAGGTGCTGGAAATTGCGTGAGAGCTTCTGTGGTGGCTGGCGGCCAGCGGTTGCTAGTTCCCCCGCGGTGGCCAATAGGCCGGAGCGGCGCTTGGCTGCGAGGGCCGCCCGACGCCGCTTGCGGCTTTAATTTTCTTTATTTTTACAGTTCCCCAAATTTCTTTTTTGTGAAGTGTACAATTAACACTTTTCCTCCCAGCTGTTTTTCTGTCTGAGCTGTGGCTCTCTAAAGCTTTTCATGGACCTCTGTCCTATCTCTCTGGTTAATGCTCTCCTGAGAAGCCCATATATAGGTACGTTGTACCATACTCTTTGCATTTTTAAACTATGGATTGAACAGTGCTTTGTGAGGTGTTTAAAGATTGGGATGTTTGATTTTATTGGCTCTGATGACTGATTTGGCTCCTTGACTTCATCCCAGACTTGTGTGCCGTGTTTCTTGGTTTCATTGATGCTGCTTCTTCTCTGATATTCTGTAACAAACCTATGGTGCCTTCTTATGAAAACTGAATTTATTATATTAAATTATGACATTATTAATAACTATCAATTATTATTAATAATAATTATTAATAATGCTACATCCTATCGAATGTTTAAGCATCTTTTGAATGCAAATTATCATTTTGGATTTTTTTTAGGTGTATCAGAGTACAAGTGGCTGAATTCATATCCATGTCACATGTTTCATTTTCATTTCTCTCATCAAATGGCCTTATTTTATTTTAATTTTTTCTAGTCCATCACATAAAATTACATAACATAAATTGATTCAACATGACAAAATCCTAGCGGTAACTGCAGGAAACTGTGAACATTTCCTGCTCATGTGGTGTTGTTTTTTTCTTTTTTTCCCCACTTTTACTAAAATGTCAGCATGTTCTCTAAGGTGAAGCAACTTGTAAAAATAGCATATAGGGGCATTTAAAATAACCAACATAATTGAAACTCGTCATGAGGTGGTTAATCATTAATACAAATCAGAGCCACAAGGAATGAAAGTGGGCCTATAGGAACAGTGACATGATAAAGGCTCTTTGTGGTTGTGTTTGTGAATAGAGCGGCTGGAGGTTTAACTGGAGTGACGTTGGTACTACCCACACCATGTCAGCGATGGCCCTGCACACACTGAAAGGGTTTAATCCAACGACGTCAAACCAAAACAGAAGCTTAAAAGTTCTGAGACATGAAAGCTGCACAAATCTAAATGTTGAGTCTGTTTGGAAGCATTTTTTTTCTTCCGTTTTTGTTTTCCAAAAACCATATTTCATTCAACAGTTGCTTTTTGTTAAATCGGCCAACGGATCCGATGATCAGAAAGCTGACGGAAAAACTTTTGATTATTGAGCGAGGTCAAGTACATTAAATCTGGCTAAAGGAAAAACAATTAGATGAATGATGACGCATTTTCTATAGTCTTTATGGAAGATTTTCCCTTTAAGACAATCTTACAACGCCCCTGCAGTGTGTGGTGTGTTACGTGAAGGTGTGTTGAAAATGCCCGATGTAAAATCGGGCATTTTCAAGTTTGTCTGCAGCCTGTGAGGTTTTCCCTGACTGGGAGCGGGAACGCGACCTGTTGAATGTGACAGGTAGCCAATCAGAAAGCGCGGTGACGTCAGAACGGAGGGAATCCCAAACAGTTGACATGGCAACTGAGAGTCCGGTGGACATCGGAGGTAATATGCGGAAATGTTTATTGCTATGTGTAAAAGACATTTTTATATATGTTTATTACATATGGTTATGGTTACTCAGTTGATAGTGTTAACTATGAAAAAACATAAGTCACCTCCAAAAAATAGTGCAGCTCTCGCCGCCTTTTAGCAAACGCTTTTTCTTTTTACGTCTTTTATCCCTTAGAATGAGTTCACAAACTATCGCCACTGCTTCTACATCGTCATCCGTGTTTGATTTTTCTAAATTCACGTATCGTATGTTGGGAGTTTTACTGGATTTTCTTCTGGAATCGGTTCTTGTGGTGTGTGGCTCCTGGACACACGAACCGACCGAACCTGTTGGACTTTTATCGGCTCTGTGGTCACAGAGGTTTGGAAAATCGTCCGACAATCCTTCAATCGTTGTGTGAACCAGACCTAAAACTCACAAGCTCCACTCCTCTAGTCTCGTCTCGACCGCTTCCCTAACGCGCTCTGACTCTGGTCGCTATGGCAACGTTTACACATTCCTTCAAAATAAGATACAAATGCGCCACAAAAACGAACATTTTACTTAGTGTTGGGAGTAATGAGAGACAATGACACCCGAAGTGTTGCTAATGCGCAGCCTGCTTGGGTCTCTATGTGGAGAAGCAGTTTGAAGCTTCATTGTCTCATTAACATCCGGTCACCATAAAATGCAGAGCAGCTTGGACTGAGGGAATCACCTGCCGGGTTAAATCCATTCTCCTGTCTCTTCTCTCGACCTTTTCCCCTTTGCAGATAAACTTTCCAAAGACATCTGATCTGATTCTTGCTCATTTTGCTGCTTGTGGGCTCAATGTTGGCGCGCAAGACGTAACCGAGAGAATCCGGTTACAGGATTTTCAAAATAAAAGCTCCTCTAGACTCAAATGGTACATAAAAGCGCCCGGTACCTATTGGTCCTCCTACCGGTACCGGTTTGCAGCTCGGGGGTTGGGGACCACTGCTTTAAATGATTAGATAATGATAAAGGACCTTTCTTCTTACCCTTGGCAGCCTACCTCTAAACGTAGCATTATTTATTAGGATGCACTGTCATTTGCATCCCACTATCAACATCCCCTAGTTAGATGCATTGTGTCATGGTGCCCTTTAGCCAGTGTTGCTGTCCTGCGTTCATCAGAGATTGTGAGACTTGTTCTTTTATGTCAGTGTACCTACATAATATATGCATCCAGAGATTGTGAGACTTGTTCTTTTATGTCAGTGTACCTACATAATATATGCATCCAAAGAAGGCTTCATGTCAGGCTTTCTTTTACTAATTTAATTATTTTTTTCCACCTTTTTTGTGTATTACTGGATTGATGAGAATGTATTCCTGCTGTTTTTCTTTGTTCGTCATAGAATATTTATTTAAAGGACAAAAGACTTCCAGGTTCTTCCACAGACCTCATGACAAGCTCTTGACAACCTGAAGGGATTGATAAGAACACATGAACATAGCCTAATTTCACAGCATCAAAGGGAAAGAAAGGCCTATCATGCCCACATGACACCTGGCATGCTGATGTGGCAAAAGCAAATAGAAATCGGATGTTAAATGATGTCGCTCAGTTTCATTAGCAAATCAGGATATCATCTTCAAGTTCTCATGTTGCCTTTGTCATTGTCATATTACCTGTTTAGCAATTTTTTCTTACTGGTTACATGAACCCAATTGATTCATGATGTGGCGCTGGACAAACCGGGCTTAGGGGAAGGGAACACTGTACTGTGACTGGCCGTTAAGGTTGGAGGGACTAGTTGTTTGAATCAGACATAAATTGACTTGGTGAAGTTCTGCACCACCCGACATCCTATAATCCCCTGAATATAGGAATCTGAGCTCAAAAGAGCCTGAAATAAAAAGCAGTTAAAAAATAAAATCCATGAAATATTTAAAATAGCTTTAGAAAAATAAGTCTCCCAAATAAAACACCATTATGAAATGAATAAACAATGAAATGGATGCATAAATCCTGACATAAATAAATAATTCCTGCTTGGAGACCGTTAATAGGCTCCAAATCAGAGTTTGCCAGGTAGTTCTCATGAAAACCCCGTGTAACTTGGATCCTTTAGAGACGACTTTTCCAACATGGATAACTTTTTTTAAATGATGTCTTTTTCAAGGAAATACTAATTTTGTTTAGTTATGAAAAGCTTTGTTCTATTGTTTGTAATTACTGCATTTTTTGTATTTTCTAAATTCAAATTTTGTATGACATCATCTTGGACACTACACCACAATGTAATATGAATTGCATAGTGTAGTACATAATTTCTGTTCTTTTCTCCTTTTAAAAAGACTAGAAATTTTATGTACTGCATTATTTTTAAGGATTTCTTTTCCTGCCACTTTTATGTTCAACATTGCAAACATATAATCTACTTTTTTCTTATCATTTTTATAGCCATGTTGCTGCCATCGTCTCTCCTGCTCATTCTCAGCTTCCTCACCTGGAGTCCCAGTGCAACACAGGCCGCTAAAATCATCGTGGTCCCACCCATTATGTTCGAATCGCACCTCTACATCTTCAAAACACTGGCGACGGCGCTACACCAAGAGGGCCACGAGACACATTTTCTAGTTTCAGAGGGCCGTGAGGTCCCACCCTCTCCTCACTATCATCTGCAGCGCTATCCAGGGATCTTTAACAGCACAACAGCTGACAACTTCCTCCAGTCTAAAGTCAGCAACATCTTCTCAGGCCGCTTAACATTTCTCGAACTGTTTGACATCCTTGACCACTACTCTCAGAACTGTGATGCTGTTGTCGGCAATGGTGAAGTAATGAACCGCCTGAAGGAGGCCAAGTTCGACCTGCTGCTGGTGGACCCCAATGAAATGTGCGGTTTCGTTATTGCTCATATATTGAGCGTGCAATATGCTGTTTTCAGCACAGGCTTGTGGTACCCTGCAGAAGTCGGAGCCCCGGCGCCGTTGTCGTATGTGCCAGAATTCAACTCACTGCTGACAGACCGCATGTCCTTAATGCAGAGAATTGCCAACACAGGCGTCTACCTGGCACAGCGATTTGGAGTCCATTACATTGTGTTACCAAAATATGACCGGATTATGAAGAAGCATGGAGTAAAGCCTTATGCAGCCATGGCTGACTTGGTGCAGGGGAGTAGGTTGTGGATGCTGTGCACTGATATGGCTTTGGAGTTCCCAAGGCCCACCCTCCCTCATGTCGTCTACATCGGCGGCATCCTCACAAAACCTCCCAGCCCACTACCACAGGTCAGTACAGAGATGCATGCTTATGGTGTGGAAAATCTGTTTGCCCCGCATAGTTTTCCTCAATTTTACTTTTTTTGACACACATTTTACAGATCATTAAATAAATAATAATGAGAAAAATCTCAAAAGTCTAGTTTAAGATGAATATTTTGTTTATTAAGGAAAAAATCAATCCTCACCAAACTGGTCCTATGTGAAAATGTAATTGTCTTCTTAATCTTGAAACTGGTTTTGCCATATTTAGTGCCATTGAGCCTTTTTATGAGGAAAATTTGTCCCACTGTTCTTTACAGAGCTCTCTTATTCTTGATTACAGAATCATTAACACTTCTCTTAACTGAGTCAAGTGACATCCAAAACTATAAATGCCATTCTTGGTTCTTTTGTGTAATTCTGGATGAGTTGTTGATGAGATCTTGGAATAAGTTTAGTAGACTAGCCGCTTCTGGAAAGGTTCATCACTGTTTTATGCTTCCTTGATTTCAAGATGAAGCCCTCGGTGTGTTTTGCTGGAGTCCAAAAGCACCAGAAAAGCCTTAAACTTCTTTAAAATATTTTCAGAATAATAGATGTCAATGAGTTTGTTTCTAATTGTTAATTGAGTTTCTGTTGATCAGGACATTATGTGCTGCTTTTTGAAAACTTTTAGCCTACTTTATGTCTGTCACTCAGATTCTATCAAACAATTTTTGTAGTACTACCAGTCAGGCGATATTCAGAAATTAAGCTCCGCTGTCAAGAAAAAAAAGAACCACTAATTAATGGTTTAACAAGCAGAGCAGTTATATTATCACATACGGCCAGATTGGTGTTGATTGCTCTTTTCTCTTACGAGATGAAATTATAATTTGAAAACAACTTTATTCAGTTTCTAATTTTAATCTTAATCTGATATTAAATTGTGTTTGATCCTAATCTGCAAAGTGTGAAATATTTTTTTTACAGCAGTTTATAAAACATGGGCTACAAAGTTACAGATTTGAAAAAGCTGCAGTTTCTAATCCATTTGAATCTGTCATCATGCCTTTGTTACAGTTCAAAGTTCCTTCATTAAAATGCTAGAGAAGGTTCTGCAGTGAGTAGAGGTTGGAGCAAAGCTGCTCCACACTTGCACCACTCTACTCGTTTCAGAGCACCACCACCCCATTCTGATTACATTGAAGGCAGCCAGCTGCCTGGGAAGTTATGGGCTGCAAGCTAAAGGGCAACACCAATTACTGTTATTAATGTCTTTTGAAAGCAGACTTGGTATAATTAATGCCTGTAGTACGTCTGTTTTAACCAGAGTGCAGTCAATTTAACTGAACTCTGAGTATTGAGCACCTGATATTAATATTAAGCAGAGGCATTTTTATGATCTTGACAAATTGGGGACTTAGTTCAGTCCAGAAACAGACACCTTTACAAGAACAGAATTATAGATTGTTAATAATTTCATATTAAAATAATATGGATCATACCATTACCTGTCCTTGGATGGGTTTTTGTATGTTAAACAAATAAGTATAATATTTTTACTTGACTGTTTTTATTGTTAGCAGCCTGAGTAATGACTAAAAATAGTGTGATAATTTGCTAAAATAAATCATTACCCAATTTTGTTACAATTATAAAAAAAATTATACTTGGAAACTGATCATCCATACTCTGACAAATTGCTCATAGAGACTCATTCTGTCTCATAAATATGAACTTAAAGTTCCTCTTTAGCTCCGGTGATAAAGCGTTCCACTCTTCAATTTCCAAGTTCCTCATTCAGTTTTGAAGCATACACTGTCCAAAATATTGTCATTGTTTTGGTATAAATTAATTCACAATATTTTACAAAACAAGACTGGATAGATTTTCTATCTAGTACAAAGCAGTGATATGAGGCCAAAGAAAAGCCTCAGATTTTTGTTAGCCTCAAGAAAGTCAACTTGCCGAAGGGAGATGAAAAAGTAAGAAGATTTTAAAAGTACACATTTGTACTTTTTAGGATTTACTCATTTCATCTTGTTGGGGTTTATTAATTTGCCCTGAAAGAGAAGAAGTTCTTGCTTTTGTAAATATCCACAGACATGTTTTGGGTCAACTTAATGAGTCAAGCTTGATAAATCCATCCACTCTGACTCTGCAGAGGAAGCAACTTTGCTTTGCTTAAGTAACAATCTGTGGAGTTGCTTCCTCCATAGATTGGGTCAGAGAGATCCAGTCTCAGCTGGATCTCTCTGACTCAGGAAAAAAAACCTTCTAATAATTATCTCAATGCTGAGGCCTGAAATTATGTGCAGAAGAAATAACTCCACTTTTATGGCTTTTACATAAAAGTGGAAAGATCAATGTACAAATTTAGTTTTAACATCGATCTAAATACAGTAATACTTTGGTATTTATTTCCAAGAATATTATCCTATGAGAATCTCATACTGGTCTGCAACAGAAGTTGTAGAAATGTCATTTCTTACAAGCAGTGCCATAAATATCCAGAGCTAAGTGCTTGTAACCATGGCACTGAAATACAGTGCTGCAGGAAGACTCGAGTGTAACTACATCATTATGGAAATGTGTTGCTTCACGTGCAAAATTTGTTTTTTGCTCCCTCATTGACTAAGGAGAGGCTCATTGTTTTGAAGTTGTACTTTGGAAATTACTTTTTTTTTTCCCCTCCCACACTGATTTTTTTTTTTTTTCTCTGACTGATGTTTCTTTATTATCATCACTCCCTGCTGGTTTTAAGTTACAAAATGTATTTACAGTAAGGGCAGAGGCAAGAACTTGTTCTTGTTGTTTCACAAAACAAGCTAATTTGTTTCTTTATGTTCCTAAAGATGTTTAGCTTTCAAGTACGATATTTTTAGGTTTTTGTTTTAAAACACTGAATTTGCACACCATTAGTAACTTATCCTTGTTCATTTTTTAGGGCGTCTTTTCAGCTTTTCTTTCAAAACGTTGGGTATATTTCTTGTCATTGATTTTTATCGCTATGTATATCTTATCACATCCTGCAACAGAGTGAGCCTTCATGGCTGAGGTGGGGGTTCGGACGGACTAGAGCTGAATGCATATGGTAAATCTTAAACAGATGATAATGGGAGCTATGGGGAGCAGAGGCGGGCGGTGACGGGAGTTAGTTCAACGTTTGGGCATTGAGAGCGCGGGCCATCGGTATCTGCTGCTGGGGGTTTTAGGAATGCCACTCGAGGCGAATAGGGAGCATTGTGCCGTACTGTGTGGAGGGAGTTATAATGGAAGTGGAGGGAGAACGCGCTCATTGTTCTGAGGAGAACTCTGGGGACACTGGGACTCTTTTTAAGAGGTCACTAAGGCTGCGTTGTAGGGATGGTAGGGCTGTTCCGCAGGGACACTGGGCCCAGTGTGCCCATGAGGTTGCTCTGTGCCAGGGCCGACCTGAGCTGCTGCAGCTGGACCAACAGTCCCTTTCCTCTAATTGTCCTGTTCTCCTGTGACTTCAACATCCTTAATTAGTCTGTAACCACTGCTCATCAATACAAACTCCCATAACAATTTACCTGTGGTGCCCTCCCAAATGCTTGGCAACCCCAACCAAGAGGAACAAGAAAAACTTAAAATAAATTCATCTTTTTTTGCTGTAGCTTTCATTATGCAATCTCTAGAGATATTTGTATCTACTTCTCGTGACATTCTCCTCGCTAGGTGAGGTGGGAAGAAAAACTAAAGTTTTTCTTCAGTCTTGGTTGTCTTTGTTTTGGTAGTTTTAAGACTTGAAAGTATATCTCTGACTCTAGACAGGTTTACACCAATAGACATTTCCCCCTCAATTCACATCCACCTTTCCCTAGTCTGGCATGTTCTTTTAGATTTCTTAAGTTCCTTTATGTTATGGAAACAAGGGAATTTACTGAAAATAACTATTTCTTAACACTGAATAAACAATCTCAAATTAAAGGTTGTATTTGTCATGAAGAGATTTTACTACTGCAATAAAATGGTTCCATATTTGTAAAGGGTTGCAATGTATATTTTGTATATAATGTATATTTTACTTGGGAAAAATCTTCTAAAAAGAATCAGATAAATATCTATTCTGGTGAGTTGAAATGGAGAACAAAGAAATCTAGTTCAATTAAAATTCAATAACAAATATAAAATCCCACAAGCTTTCTAATTTTGTTTTACTTCTTACTACATGCTATATGTAGTTATACAATGGTGGAACATTATGCCAGGTCCGACAAGTAAAGTTTTAAAAATGTTCCCGGAACAGAAATTTTCTTATAAACTCTTTTTTAAATATCAAACTGATATCACAAATGTGCTAAGAAGCAGTTTTAAAAATATCTACAAAAATGTTTACAATGCTAACAAGAAAGAAAACTACATTTTGCTTATTAACTGGTGTCAGTTGCAAAAGTTTAGCATTTCGAGAAAGATTATTTGTGTCATTTTTGGCAAAAAATACAGCGTGTCATTTTTCCTGTAAATATTTTGCTGTTCTAGACACAGCACTAGTAAAACAATTTTTATTTAAAAAAATGTCAGATTTTTTGTCAGTCATTGCTCTCCATATTTTCAGAATAACTAGAGATACGTCTTTGTTAGTTGACACTTTTACGTATTTTCCCATTCATTGAGCAGTTTCTTAAATCTGCTTGTTTTGTTTCATCATTACGATTTGCACAATTCTCTCCATGAGCTCTAGGATCTGTGACACCGAATTATTAACCACTATTCACCTAAAAGTCCATTCAGTTGGTCAAATCTGTTATTTGACCAACTGATCAGCAGGGTGTAAATACAAAGCACAGGAAATATAACAGGCTAAGTGCATCTTTTGCAACTGGACTATAAATTTGACATATTGTACAGCTCTTTTATGCAGTCTTTTTTTAAAATCTAAACTTGTGTAACACAAACAACGAGATCTTTCGTCGACTGTGCAACAGAAAATGTATTTAATTTATAAAAAAGATAATCTACATCAATTTTATGTAGATGATCAGAGTAAGATCAGAGTTTTAAGCTAAAATTTAAATATTAAATTTATTCCCAAAAGAAATATTACCAACTAGAGGCTAAACACTTACGCATTCCAACATTGCATATGCTCTTTAATAAAGCTATTGATAAAATAACTTCTCAATTTGTAAATCCAGAAAAAACATGACTGAGAAATAAATACTTTTTTCATTTTTATTATCATGGTAGGGGAATTTTCCTTGTGGTAGTTTGAAACATTTTTCCTTAATGTCATCAAAAGTATCAAATCAACAATTGTTGCAGCTTTGGTTCTTTGGATGATTGTGAAGAAATGAAGAAACACAGATCAGGTTAGAGATTAGCATGCTGTTCTGGATCTGTAGCTTATTGTGGCTATTCCATCTCTGTCCCTTCAGTATTTTCAGGCCCTGGTGAACGACACAGCAGAGCATGGCTTTGTGGTGGTGTCGTTTGGCGCTGGAGTCAAGTATCTCTCCCAGGACATTGCTCACAAACTGGCAGGAGCTCTGGCCCGTCTTCCGCAGCGTGTCATCTGGAGGTAATGCTCACATGCACCCCGTCATCTGTCACAGAATAATGTGTGAACACAATTTTTTTTTTTTAATACTCATCATTCTTGATGTCACATGACGTGGAGTCCTATAATCAGCCATATAGCTTGTCAGGAGCATTGTAAAATAAAGGCAATGCTTTGTTCCTCAGTGCCGGGCTATTTGCTAAGGTCAGAGTCCGGACCCACCCACATGCGCGTAATATCTGGAGCCATCTCATGCGCAATGATCTCCTTTACGTCATGAGACTTGCCTCTGCAAAACCTGATGACTTCAATTTTTAACAAAGAAACTACTTCATTTTAAATACTGCATCAGGTCGTAAGAGTATAAAAAGCTGGATTAGTTTATTTTCTAAATGTCCTCTTTGATGGTGTATTGTAATACACAGGAAGACGGATAACTACAGTAATTGCCAATGTGCTTTGGTTGGTATAACTTGCATCTGCAAAGTAAGGTATACCTTGGGTAAACTGTTGGAATAAAAGCATGAGACCTACACTGACATTTAGTGTAAGTACAATATAAGGGAAGAAATAAAAGTTTTTAAGCAAAGAGAGAAATGTAGGGGCTGTGTTTTCAAACATGTCCTCTGAACATGTTAACTCTTATCTTTATATATTTAGGAGGTTGTTAGTCATTAACTACAGTGACCCAAATTTCTGAGTTGTTCTGATCCTGTACAGGATTGGGAAATTTATCATAAAAATGACTGGCCTTCAGTATAATTTCATCTCCCAAGAAATCCCAACACTTACACACATCACTCTTCATGACCTTCCCATCTGAAATGTTTTGCTGACCTTTATTTAGGAACATTTGTGAGCACGATCATTAGCAGCTCCAATTTTAGGGACAACCTATATCGATCATTATGTTTTCTTTCACCTTTGCTTTTATGTTCCATAATGAATTGTATTATAAGGAAGGTTAAAATTACGTTTTGTAGATGCTACATTTGTTGTTTGGTCAGGATATATCATACAATAAATAAGTATCTATGATTAGGAAAAGTAATCCCACATTTTCCTTTCACTCGCATTGTTGCTCAATTTTTTTTTTTTGTTTTTTTTTTTTTTGAATGAGTGAATCCTTGTTTAGATGCCGCACGTTATGAATAAACACACAAGAAGCAGTTCAATAAAGTTCAAAGTTGACAAACCACATTCCTACCTTTACAAAGATAGGAAGGATGACAGGGAAGAGAATGTGCAGGAGATGAGAGAAATGTTTTGGTGTTGATTTAAGAAGCAGATATCAATAATCTTGAGACTAGATGTGCTACACATTCTTTTTGTTCTTTTATATGTATAGCGAGCTCAGTAGTTCTCATAATTAAGATGCAGCATGCTGTCTTTCTCTATTTTTAATGTAAATGTTTGAATGAGCTAAAAATTGGTGCATTGTTTCTCTAGATTGCTATCATTTAGTAAACTAAACTAGGGTTATTTTGGAAACTGGATTGCAGTGATAAAATAACGAGAAGCTGATGTCAGTTATGAAGCACCCAAGGAAGTTTACTCACATGGAACATGACACCTTTTATTGCTCCCATTTGCTAAACGTTCCCTTGATCTGCATATTTACACAGCCAAGCCTCACGTCTACATAATGGTCACGTATGCCTTCTTCAACTGCAGGGTAGTTTTGTGTAGCTGCGTCACATTTGATATATGTATATATATATATTTTGTATTGCATACAGTCAAAATTAAATCCATGAACTGTTGCATAAATGAAGACAAAGAGAAGATTTTGTTTAAAGGGTTTCAGGGTTTATTAAAACCAAGAGGATGTAAGAGATGGAGGACCAATGTGTTTGAAAGGGGGATCAAACCGAATGAATTGTTTCATTGATAAATGCCTCCATGAATGCCGGCTTTGATTGGCACAACAATGGGACAAGGCTTTGTTGACTCCAGATAAAAGACTTTGAGTCAGGGAGGGAAGCAGACAGAGATAGACAGATGGAGGTTGTTTTTGTAGCATGCATATGCATCATTAGCGGAAATGCTTTATGCGCACACTCTTATGCATCCACCCATCTCGCACTCTGCTTGCTTTCACACAATGACAAGTGTTAAGAGTCTGGGTCATGCAGTTCAGTCACTCTTTGCCAGTTCAACCTTCTGTAACCTTTTGTTTTCTCAGATTCACTCGTTAACAAAATTAGTCTATTTTTACTGTTCAAACATTGTGTCCATTCCAGGTATTTTTCAGAAGAGCAGCATACTTTGATTAAAAATTAGATTTTATAGTGGCAAACATAATAATATTGCAATAGTTTGTCTGGATGTTACATAATCATAAACATCCAGTATCTGGTAGGATGCCAGGAATTGCTGGAGGATAGTTTTTATTTATATTTTATTATTTTTATTTTATATTCTTTAAATGTTCCAAATACTTGATAAGCAATGTCTTCTGTCATTGTGTCTATGCCAGTGATACAATACTTCTATCTGTTTGCATGCCAGTTTGCACCTGCTTTTCAAACATGCTGAATAAAAGCACAAAACCAGCACCCACAATCTCATTTAGGTTTAGTAAGTTGAATTTTGGGTGGTAAGCCACAAAATTGATGAAAATTCTGTTTGTGTGTTATTTGTAGACCAAATTTGTGTGTGCTATTGAATTTGTACCTTTTTTTTTTTTTTTACTTGCAAACCTGTGAAAAATTTGGCCTTCAGATTGTTAATAACATGGATTGTTAGACCAACCAACGACGAAATATCCCACACACCTCACTGGCGATACCATATTTATATATATGGCAGACAGATTATTATCAACAAGTATTAGGAAATTGCTGAAAAGACTGCTGCTGTTTACAGTGCTAGTTAATATTAAACCCTAATACTTAAGAGATGCATTCCATTCACATTTCTTTCATAACTTGGGAGTCATCCAATTCTTTAACTAAATCATTGTGAAACATTTTTTTATGAACAATGTATTTGGATTGGCAGGATTTTTTTTCTTCTATCGTTATCTAAAGAAAATAAATGGTGTTGAATACTGCATGCAAAATTTCTAAATTTTTCACATGGAAAACTATAGAGATTTTTTAGGAAGGCAGGAACTTCTATAAATATGATAAAATCTGCTCATTAATAAATTAAAATCTTACACTGTGTTAATTTAATCATACCATTGTTTTACTTGCTCACATGCACCACCTGGTGGCTTTTGGTGGAACAAAGTAGCTACAAAATGTTTAATATTTATCAAAACCTATCAAGAAAATATATATGAAAACATTTCACAAAATATAACATTTATTGCTTGTTTCAACATTGATGACTGTATGTTTTAATGATGCAAAGCACTTAAAACTGCATTGTTGCTGAAAATGTGTTATGCAAGTACATTTGACTTGACTTGATATGAAGCAAAAAAATCTAACCCGAGTCCTTTACTCAGTGATTAAATAAGATTAAGGTACTGACGATATTCACAAATCTTCCTGGCATTGTTTTATTGTACATAGTTAGCATCTATTAACTGATACATATGCGGCTGAGCTGACAGGCTTGTTAGGCGTGTGGTTATGCAAACAATATGACATCATGAGTTATTACTTTAGAACTTCCTTCTAATGTGAGTAATGTATTAATATTTTCCTCCCTTTGAATATTGAGCCTGAACGTATAAAAGGATGTTAAAACAACTGCGAACTTCATTGAATTACAATTTACCTCGTTAAGAAGTTTTGTCAGAGCTTGCAGATCATAAATGAGTTTAATTATAACGTGCACAATAAGGGGATTAATTTAATGGTTTCTTGTTTGACTGCACATGGAAACCTTAAAAACGCATGTCTAAATCTCTGTGTGCTTTCAACAATATTTACCTTCTACACATTTTGGATAAATACCTCTGCTTTAAACAGAGGTGTTTATATTAAAAAAAAAACAGAAGGAAATACATTTTTAGTTTGTATTGTTACGACTGTGATTTGTCTAACTCTTAGCATCTCACATTGCTGAAAATGCTGGCATTATGCAAAAAACTTCAGTCACTTGCATTGTGTTGTATGTGCCACAGACATGGTACATTTAAAAAATATTCCACGTTGGAAATGAACTAAGTCCGCGTATGTCTCTTCTGAATAACTTGTATCAGTGTTGCGTCCTTTCACTATGATTTTCTTTTAGATTCTCTGGAGTTGCACCCAGTAACCTTGGCAACAACACCAAGCTTGTTGATTGGATGCCACAGAATGACCTATTGGGTGAGTGCGTACCATTTATATTTAGCTCAGTTTTGTGTACTGCATTGCATGGTCCCTGAAAAGAACATGTCATCGTAGAGTTGACCTGAATTCAAAGTCCAAATAAACAGACGCTGTAAAATACTCTTGTCAAATGAGATTGGCAGCCTTGGCCATGCTGACATCTCTGTGAACTATGGAAAACCCCAGGAGTGCATTGGTAAAATAAAAAAACAAGTAACTAAAATGGAATTATCACCCAGCCCACAGCTGTATAGATAGATACCTGGAAAATGGAACTTACCTGGTTCTACCCGATAGATGTTTCAGAGACTCATTAGCCACTTTGGTGGTAAAATCTAAATGTGAATACTATCCATGTTCTAAAGATGTGTGAACAAAGGCAGCAAATATTTACACATTTCCTTGTTTGACCTTTTCAAAGGGCAGAGTAAATAACTCTGTTGACACAAAGGGAATATATGTTTAAGTTTGCTTTGTTATTATAAAGAGGTGTCTAGGTCAGTGTTGTATAAAGTACTGAAATCTCGGAGTCAAGTAAAAGTATAGGTACCGCTCCAAAATATGACTTTGGTAAAAGTAAAAGTCACTGATTGAAATGTTACTTGAGTTAAAGTATTAAAGTATCTGAAACGTCTTGTACTTAAGTATGGAAAGTACTGTAAAAATGGATGTACTCAAGTAATGTAGTGAAAAGTACAAGTAAAAAGTAAAACAAGGCAAACGCAGTTTGAATGACATTTTTTATATTTTGGTAAACTTGTAAAATACACTTAAAATAATGTACACAACCAAGTGCAGGAAAAATGAAACCTACTAATAGATAAACCTGCAGCATCATTTAGTTAAGAAAATTAGGTGCTTTACCTAAACCACTAGGTTAACTTAACCTGCTTTACAACTGAACCAGCTTCTTAGTAAACCCTCCAGGACAGAAAATACAAAGTTTCTAAGCCTTAAGTTTTCCCTTTCAGTAAGGTCAGTGCTGAAAATGAGAAAAATAGTCAGTACAGAAAATGCGGCCAACATGAAGAAAAAAAGCCGTTACGATTACTCTACTTCACAAACTATAGGTGCACACAACTGGTCATTACGCAAAAGAAAAAAGAATTGGGAGGGAAATGCAGCTTATTTGGCATCTGAAGAGGGAGAGCTTTTTTGTTAACTTGGTGTTTAATGGGAGAAGTGAAACAGACCTCCGTGATGCTGACACCCACCTACTCAAAAAATCCAGCAAATAGTCTGATTGGTTAGTGCTCCGTTTGTGCAGCTTTGGTTTCCAAGATATTAAAAATTATTTTTAGGCCATCCATTACTTACTTAAAGGCAAGAAATCAAAGAGTAATAAAATGAATTTTGTGTCAGTTGGTCACAAGGCAAGAAATCTATTTCCATTAGTTTCTCAGGAGAGTTTGGATGTAAAATTTGTTGACTCTCCCTGAGTGAACCTCCGACACCTTGAGGAAGGGGAGACCCAGAGAACGGCTGGCCGAAATTAGCGTTCATGAATCGGATCAACCTCGAGTTAGGCGCCGCTCACACCGGATATCGGAATAGCCAAAATCCAAATTGAAAACAACTTTGCTGCGTTTGTTTTAACGGCACAAACCTGCACAAACGGAGCACTAACGAACCAGCCCACTGTGGTTTGTTTTGGAGCAAAATGCGGGGATGATGAACTCTGGATGGGCTAAAAAATCATTTTAATATCTCGGAAACCAAAGCTGCACAAACGAACATTTTAACGGCACAAACCTACACAAATGGAGCTCTAACCAATCAGACTGTTTGCTGGACTTTCTGACGTAGTGGGGGGCTGAAACCTGTGCATCCTATTGGTGGTGATGAACAAGCCCAGGCAAGCAGGCTTTGTTGCAGTCAATCAGTAGGTGGGTCAAAACATTTGCGTTTCTCTCTCGCTTTTTTGTAACGAGTAACGAAACCACACATTGAAAATGTATCGGAGTAAAAGTATGCAATTAAGTTCGGAAATGTAGTGAAGTAAAAGTGAAAGTTATCAAAAATTTTCTTACTCGAGGAAAGTATGAAGTACTCCAAAATATACTTAAATAAAGTAGTGAAGTATTTTTACTTCGTTACTATACAACACTGGTCTAGGTATTCAAACAAACTTGTGATAAAATCAAGATTTTATGGAGAAACTTTTGAAATTATGTTTTTAAAAGATCTGTTCCACTTAACTCAAGAGTTTTTACCCTGAGAATTTACAGTTCTCAGGGTTGCATGCCCTGAGACCTGTAAATATTTATATCAAAGCAGGACTGCAGGAAACACAGCATGTTAATAGTAACTAATGATTTCAACACCCATGCTTCCTACCATCCAGGCCATCCTCACACTAAAGCCTTTCTGAGCCACGGGGGCTTAAACAGCATCTATGAGGCCATGTATCATGGGGTGCCAGTGGTGGGTGTGCCTCTCTTCGGAGACCACTATGACACCATGACTCGTGTGGCAGCCAAAGGGATGGGAATCATGCTGCACTGGAAAGAAATGACGGAGGACGACCTCTATGCTTCCCTCAGCAGCGTCATCAACGAGCCCAGGTTGGACTGATTTAGGTCTTCTCTGTTATGTGTCATCCTTACTCGTACATTTCTTTATAAGGACCTCATGCATTGCTCTGAAACGTATTAAACTTCTTTTTAAATTAGATTTTATGTGATAGACCAACACAAAGAAAATAATTGTAAAGGAGAAGAAAAGTTACACAAATAAAAATCTGAAACCATCAGACAACTCTTGGTTTCATTCTCCAAAAATCTAGGGTTTCATTTATAGACATGGCGTATGCAACAACCAGGGCCTGAAACATTTCAGGCCTGAGGTGCTGATACACTCTTCCAGTGAAAGCTTCAGGAGGCAGTGGCTCGTGCCTCAGGTGTAGCCAGTGTCCAAAGCGCAGAGAAGTGCACTTTTTAATACCACTGAGTGCTCCATTGTGGAGCGAACATTCTGCTTCCTAAAATACTGGCGGCAGTATTTGTCACGCCACTACTGTGGATACCAAAAATGATAGTTTTTCAACTCTCAACCTCACTCACATCAAGTTCTGCCTTGTGAAATTGTGTTTCACTCATTTCTCTGCGGTTTCCATTGTTGACCATGAAATAACATTGATTTACTGACTCATTTAAATGCACCAGCATTCATGAAGCATTTTGCATTCGCCTTCCATGGTTGAACATGGGTGTGTAGGGGGCAGAACCTCAGGCGGATATAGCAAATGAGCTGCAGCTGTTATTTATAAAGGTGAAATTGATTTCTGGGGTGTGTGCTCATGGTTTCATAAGTCAAGATTTATTTTGGTGTATGGCATTTTCAGCTTTTGGTTGCAGGTAGACTGAGACCCTATGTAACATTCTATGAATACCCTTACATATAGCTAGCGGAACAAACGCCAATGTTTAAAGAAAGCCAAAGGAGCTCGCAAATGTGTAGTTTGCAACTTGGAATGGTGTTCTCTGCATCTTTTTTTTTTTCATTGTAGGAATTGTCCTCATGGGTTTTTAAAAAATTTTTTTAAACCCCCAACTCTGCTGTCCTCCTGTTCCCAGGTACCGCCAGCAGGCTCTTCTCCTCTCCAACATTCACAAAGATCAGCCAGGCCACCCAGTCACCAGGGCTGTGTACTGGATCGGCTACATTCTCCGTCACAATGGCGCTAACCACCTGCGCTCGGCTGTGTATGAAGTGTCCCCCTACCAGTACTTTCTCGTAGACGTACTTTTCACTGTTGCAGCTGCCGGCGCTCTCATAGTGTTTTTACTGCGTAGGTTGGTACGTCTCCTCAGGGGTAAGGCCAGTGACCACAGCAGAAGAGTAGACGGCAGCATGACCAATGGACACTGTCACTCTGAGAGCATTGCCAACGGGAAGCACAAACGCAATGGTTCCTTGAAAACCGAGAAGAAGATAAATTAGTTTTTCTGAATGGTGACGTGAGGAAGAAGTTGCCCTAAGGACTCAGTTCTAGGTTTGGTTCATTGCTTTGATAAAAGCGTGGAGCAAAAGCTGTTCTTAGGTCTGTGTCAACGAGGCAACTGCTACTCAGAGCAAGCACAAGGCTGTAGGAGGATACACTGCGTTGTGTGGGGACAGCAAGGCATCGGGTGCTCCAAATCTGTGTGTATGTGTGTGTTTAGATGAATGTTTGTGCTATGAGGCAGAATTAACAGAACTATAACAACAGCTACAGCGAGACAGTGCAAGTTGTTTTCACGGATGAAATAAAGGAAGGACACATCTATACGAGCATCTCATCTACTCCATGTCCTCTGCTGGCTTCCTCAGCAGAAGGAGGACCACCAAGCTTTCATCCTAGGAACAAAAGCAACAAATCAAACAGCTTTGGATTGATCCTTTGTTTTAAAGTGTCTGGTGATAACTGTAAATAGAAAGAAAAATCTATTTATTGCTGCTCGAATGCATTTTAATGATGGACCTTTTTAACCTTGTCTTGTTAATTTATTTCTTCTGTCTGTCAGAGATGTGACAGTATGACGGTGGACATCCACGCCTTATTCCGAGATCACATCTCTCTTCGTATTGGTGAAACAAGCAACATTGACAGCAACAATCATAAATGTGCTCTGGGTTTGTAATGTAGTTGCATTGTTCAATGCACGTGTCTGACTCATCCTTGTCAACATACACAAGTTTCCCTTTTCACATGGTAGTGCCCGCTTGTGCATGATACGAGCTCACTGACCTCACTGTGTGAAAAGGTAATTTTATTACTTTTATCTATTTTATTTTATTTTTTTCATTAATTCTATTAGGCGATTGTGTACAAGTGAGCAGAGCCACTCAGTCCCATGCAGGGCAGGATGAGTCAGAGCATTACTCATTTATGATTGTTGCTACTGTAGTCCCTTTCCTTCATTCTGCTTCCATAATCTATTTATTGCAGTAAAGATTTCTCACCCTGTTGCCATTTTCAGGGCTACACTTGACTTTGTATATCATTTCTCCATTAGTTGTTACTTAAATTCTGTGTACTAATTTCAATTCGTCACAATTGCTAAATAAATTACTTGCCCCACAGTTTTAGTTTGATAAGCCTGGAAGACATTGCTGTTGCCATCCATGTGCAAATCAGCAGACTTTATAGAATTTATTATAATTTCAATGCTTGAATGAAACACCTACTCAAAATCTACAGGGCTCTCCACATTATTGGCACCTCTACTTAGATATCTTTAAGCAGCTGTGGGACAAATTATTCTTGCGCTTTTCCATAATTTCACAATGTGTTTTAGCCATTCTTCAAAATTTTTGTATAATTATTTAGTAATCATTGACCTGTTTACCTTCAGAGCATGTGTATGAAGTCACAGAGGCCTATTTCTATACCTGATGGTGTTTTGTTTATTTTACATTTAATTTCTATGTCTAAGAACTATTCATAGGTAACCCAAAACTTTCTGTTTCCCTGGAGAAACAATTATATCACCAAGATGCCATTTTATTTTAACCACAAATGGAAAAGAACATGTTATTTAAGACCAATGTGTTTTGATCTATGCGAGTAATAAAATAAGTAGAAGAAAACTGCTTACTCATTCAAGCTTGAAAATATCAGCACAGTCAGTATTAAAAGTTTTAGAAAAAAACTTTAACTGTGACAAACAAGGTCACTTAGAAAAAACAAACTATTCCTAATGTCAGACCATGAGGTTTAGTTGCACTACATTTAATTCAAGCTCATATTCTCACCCTGCAGTGGAAAAGGTTGGTAAGAGAAGTGTTACCAACATTAGTCAGCAGTAAACTTTTTATGTGTCTGATTATTCTACTTACAGTAAAAGATCTATTATTTTCTAACTTTAAAAAAAAAAAAAAAAAATTCTACCCGGGGTGCCAATAATTGCTGAGTGCACTGTACGTTTCCCTGTCGTTTCTGAGAGTTTCATTATACATCGTTAATCTTATTATGGGAATGAGATGGCTTTACGTTTAGCCCTATGAGATTTTTTTGTTCTATGAAATTAGAATGTGCAAACAATTGTGAGTTTTTAAGCTACCTTCTGTTACTTTTTTCCCTTTCTCTTGTTGTTGGCAACATTTAACTGAATTACAGCTCCAACAATTTTGGCACCCCCGATATTTCCTATGTGATTAATTTCTATATTTGATTTACTTCCTTAAGAACCATTTGTAACCCCAAACTTTCTGTTTTTCTACAACAAACAATTCTGACACATAAGCCAATTTCTCTTCAAAGTTGGAAAAACAATGGAATCTAATGCTACACTAATCCAGATTAAAAAAAAAAAATGATTACAAGATGATAGCTTATCTGTCAAGTTCTTATAAATACCCAATCAGAGCAATAATTAGAGAGTTTTTTAAAAACATAGAATCGTGACATATGTAATGAAATGAGGATCTAACTTTATGCAGAGTGAAATCGACAAAATGGAAAATGAAAATAAAAATTCTCCAACACCCACAGTTGTAAAATTGCAACAGATGTTCAGAAGTTGTTCTAAGAGTCTTACACAAATTTACCTGGGGTGGCAATAGATTTTTTTTTAGTGTGCTGTAAGTATTAAACTAAAGAAAATTTTCATTTGAACAACATAAAATAACCAACTTAAAGGGGGAAAAAACTTGATCTCTGTTTCTCTCTTTCTCTGTGAGCTACATTTACACTTGCAACACACATCCAAGCCCTGCTGAAAAACAACAGACTCTTATACTTGAATCAACTTTCTCAATAATCATCTGTCATGATATCAGCAGTCAGGCTCTGGCAGTAGGTGGTGTTGCAGGTGCTACACAGGCTATGAACAGGGTCTGAAGTTTAGAAAATGTTTGATATTTCTTTCCTGTCATGTTTGCAGTATTAATATTGTAGCCCCGACCTGTAAAAGAAGCCGTTGATATTTTTCTTTAATGTCTAGAGTCATGTCACTAGTCCTATGAAGTTTGTAAGTCATCAACTTGAATACTGCCTCCATTGGTGCACATACTATGCTCTCTTCTTGGACCTCAGACATAAACGTTCTCTTGTCTCTCACGCTGTTTAGATTTTGTTTTACCCTCTTTATGGAATGATATCGTTTCTCTTTTTTTCTCCCTTCCATGCGTGTCTTATGTTGTAAATAGAATGTAAACAAAATACTAACGCTGAATAAAAGTCAAATATTTTGTTTGCAGACCTGATGGAAACCTTCTTTCCTATCTCGCTAGTTTGTAAAGCAAACTTTGGGTGTGGAATGTCGGAATGTCGGAATGTGGGCTTATCTTCACTTACAGTAAACCTGCAGAAATTATTCACAAATATTGCTTCATTCCAAGTAAAATACATGTGGTTTAAAAAAAAAAAGAAAAATAGTGGGGCTAAAAATTTTTGTTTACTCAGTGAAAACAACTGAATGTGACAGAATATTTCAATCTAATGCAATTTCACTAACAAAAGCTAAAACTGAGACTTTCTCAGTTCGTTGTTTCTCTCTTCCTCACAGACTTTCTCTGCCTTACAACAGTCGAGGGTGGCAGCCTGTCAGTTCAACAAAAGCTAAATGGAGAAGTCATTTTATTTTCTGAACAGCTAGGTCACAGCATGCAGCCCAACTGCAGCACACAACAAAATGCAATCCTTAGATTCTGAAAAAAGAATGAGACGGTTATTTCACCCTGAATTTACGTTAAAATGTCTCAAAAACAGTGATTTGCAAAAGCTCTGATGTCCTCTAAACTCGCAACCTCAAAGCTCAGAATGTATTAGACTGATTTAGATTGATCGTTTTGTCTGATAAAGTAACAGAGAAGCAGATAATTAGGATGCAGTAAATCTTCCTTTTGAAACATTTGTACCTCTAGATGTCTGAATATGTTTGCTGTCCTACAAAAAAAAAATTAAACCTCCTCTTCAGGCTTAATTCTTCTCTTTCAGGATTGCCTTATATTTTAGCTCCATCCATCTTCCCATCAGGTCTCACCACCTTGTCCCTTGTCCAAAGCTGGAAGAAAGTGTTCCCACAGTTTTAAAACCTAAAACTGCTTTGAATTTCTTCTCACCTGTCCCCCATCTGTCCACTGCGCTCCTTGGGTTTCATGATGTTGCTTGTTCACTAATGTTTTCTAACAAACCTCTAGGTCTTCCAAGCATCTGCTTTCACTCTGAGTTAAAGATACACACAGATGGACTGTTACAGACTCCTGAAGACATTTGGTTCCTCTGGATTCTATTAGGTGTGTGTATACCAACACGCGTTGTACTGCTCTGATTCACAATGATGCACTACTTTGTGTTGGTCTGTCACCCACAAGCTCAATAAAATGCTATAAAGATTGTGATTTTAACATGAAAAAACTGCAAATGTTCAAGTTACATGAAACTACATATTGCTTCTCTGGACTAAGAGCTGGTTTCCTTTAACACATTGATGGAACAAAAATATTTAACTTTGTGAGACGTGACAAGATGTTCAGTGGCTGCAGCTGCTGGAGCCCATCTTCGTTTGACAAGGGGTGTCTAGGCTTTCTGTCGGGAACTGTTACCGAGCTGCAGGAGGCTTTTGAAGGTATCAAATGGTTGAATCATCTAAAGTGGCCCAACTGCGCACACACACACACGCACGCAAGCCAGGCGGATAGAGATAGGCTTATCTAATGCTGTTTGCTCGTGCTGAGTGAGGCGGGGGTAACAAAACGTAAAAGC